>JAIUSX010000046.1:33467500-33837204 GCA_026573805.1 Hesperophylax magnus | reverse complement strand
AAAAAGGAGTTTACAGTAAATTTTTGTAGTTTTTTATCGGTAATTAATAATACTATAGGTACATATATTAAGTGCTTTAAATTGCAGTAAGAAAATAAAAATACATAAATTATGTGCGTGGTAAATTTCAATAAAAATGTATAGATATAAATATAAGGTATCTAAAATAATATATATTTTTTTTTATTACATAAGTACATTTTTGTTTATTTGTTACAATATATGATCAAATATTTCAAGACCCCTCTTCCATAGAAGCATTAGCTTGTGGCTGGAAATGGAGTGTACATGGTTTTATTACAGTATGTAGGTAATTAAAAATAAAATGATTTTAAACTTATTTGAAGAATGGAATGTTACTTAAGGAAACTAATTGAGATGAGTTATTCTTAAGATTAATTCAATTGGAAACATTTTTATTTTTTGTAAGTTTGTATATAATTAGTAATATTTTGTATATATTTGGAGAAGGAATTGTTCCTTATAATGAACATGTTTTTTTATGAGCTAGATCATCCATTGTTAGATGAAGGTTTCCTTACACACCTACCACTTATTTTTGATGACACCGCACAAAAGAATTGTCGACAACCAGTAGGACTATGGCATCTCCATTTGGGATAAGCTGTAAGGCTGAGGGTAGTTGGGTAGGTAGCATATGGGGAAGAGGAAGGTGGAGAAATACCTATTATATTATATATAAATATGCTGATCTTGTCAAACACGACTCAAGTCATTTCAAACCACGTATAGAGTTCTGAATGGTCATGGTTCTTTCTTCTACCAATTTACCATCTTGCCATGGGCTGCAGATGGTTGGGAAAAACATACCACCCTGTAAGTAATGAGTAACCACCAGTCCTCTTTGAAGTGTGTAACAACTACAAAACATAAACGGTAATAATATTTACTATTCCCAAATGAAATCTAAGGTATAATGTTTTAATTAACTCGACGTGAAATTTTTGAAACTTCGTCATTATAGGTGTTAAAGATGTATGATTTCTTACTGGACACATTCACACTACTCAACGTGTAGACTTAAAATTTATAGAATGTATAATTTTTTCCAACTTTATGTCCGGGTTAAATCTTCCCCACAGGAAAAACTAAACCCTCCACATACTTTTCCACAAATGATTATCTAGTCAATTCACATTATGCAAGTTCATTATATGATCAAAATAAATACAAAATAATACAAAAACAATACGTCAAATCACCAGAGATCAAATGGGAAAATAATTCACCGACTCCAGATATTTTCATACCAGAGGGTACGGCTCGGTAGAACTTCTAATTGTACCTACAAATCCTACTGATCCCACAATATAAATATTTAAAAAATCTTTCGTAATCCTACATGTATTTAAAATGACTGATTTTTGCATTTTTATGTATAAATTCTTTGACAGATCCAATACGCCTAAGTTTTGAATGAGAGAGCTATATTATTTTATTCAATATTGTAATTTTCTAAGTAAGTTTGATTACACATCTTCAAGTGTATAAAAAGTCAAATTTTAATTTTTTAGATATACCTACACAATAACTTTTATTCTTAAACCATAGTCGAAATCGTCGTCGTGATAAACGAAGTTTAATCGTTAGAGAGAAAGACCTGAATTTTGAATAACTAATTTTAGAAATTTGTGTTCCCTTTCCTACGACACGCTAAAAATAAAATGTGAATATTGTGTCTGTTAGTCCAATCAACAAGTTGTCTTGACAGTGCGAACCAAGATAAAAGGAACTACGTCATTACATCTCCCATCTTTCTTTTGGTACAAATTAATTCCCGCAGCATCCCAGTCAACGTACCCTGTCATCTTAGCCTGACAGCTCCCAACTCCCTTCTCCCTATGCGGGCATTCCTTCCTCTCCAGTCAGAAGTGGCCAACATCGGCCTCCGGTTACCGGCTCTTTGCAGGGGTATTCAAGGGGACTTGTCTGGTTTCACCCACTGTTTGTTTTGTAGCGGGAATGTAATTCATGCCTGCAAGAACAAGTGTTGGTTTTCGTTGGGCATGCTTGTAGATTTTGACGAGACCCCACTGCAGCAGACAAGTCGCATCAAATACATTCATGACTCTGAAACATTCTGTAGGAAGAAAAAATAATTTTACACAATAAATGACGACATTAACTACCATGGAGTTTTTGACACAAAATTAAAATAAAATAGATAAAGTTTAAGCCACTTCTTAACTTCTTACAAGAATTAGACTAGAATCGAAATAAAGAACGGTGATAAAATAAAACATTGGAGAAAACTGAAGACAAAAAAACCTTACTGCAACAGCATATATGCCAGCCTTCCAAAATATCAAATTGACAAACTTCAATCAGTGTTTAATGGGTTAATATAGGCAGACTGATGGAACCTAAGCGAAAGCCAAATACTAAGTTTGGTGATCGCGGTTTTGGAGCATCTGGGCCGAAGGCTTGTAATAAACTCCCTCCGGAACTAAGATCCATAACAAGATCAAATGCGAAAATAATTCACCGACTCCAGATATTTTCATATCAGAGTGTCCGGCTCGGTAGAACTTCTAATTGGACATAACTATCCTACTGATCCCTCAATATAAAAATCTTTTGTAATCCTATATGTATTTAAAATGACTGATTTTTGCATTTTTTTGTATAAATTCTTTGAAAGATCTAATACGCCATTATCAGGATTATTAATTTAGTGTACTTTAATATTAAAAAGAGTTAGTAATAATGAAGCAGCTTCGTACCCGTTGTATGAATACTTGCAATAAAAACATTCGGGTCAATCTTCTGTTCGAACGATCGCAAAAAAATCTTGAACTCTGTAAAACGTTTTAATAATGTAACTGGCAAATGATACACTTTCTGCTTGAATGTATGCATTTGTGAGACCGTGACTTACTCGAACGCTCTTGTATATTTACCAGAGTCCGATCAACAGTCGCGGTCGGTGCTAACAGATGCTAACTGTATGCAGAACCTTGGGAGTCCATGCAACTCGGGTGTTCGCTGATCATTTAGCGAACTTCCGGCATCATGTTCTGACTACATTGTCCTGCTACACCTGGAAGTAAGAAGACTTATTTAAGTTAAGTTATTTTGTATAGTTTAAAGAGATTTTATATTAGCTTTAACAATAAAGAGGTAATATGGATATTCGTGGATACATTGAAGGCATTTAAAAAAAAATCACGCTTTAATATTTTTTAAGGATTTTACAGCAGGTAGTATAAAAATTGGTGTTCAAAAATGCCATAATTGGGTAGGTACTACTGCTTTCTGATATTGTTTACAATTTTTAAAGTAGATTAAGGATTGAGAAATACAATTGTGAAAGTAATCTAGTTTAATTTAAGCATAGTTGTTTTTGTGAAATATTGTCACATTTGTGACGTTCAACAAAATTAAAAATAACGAAAAATTATTAATTGAAATTTCAGAAGCTTTAAGTATGTCTGCTTTTCTGGCAAAAATGTAGCTTGAATGAATTGAACATGTTTTCGTCATCTACCTTTTAACAAAAAAATTGTCCTATATGCGTTTCAACTGAGAATGTTGTACATTTTGGGTCTCGAAACGCACCAACAAGGCTCTTTTTGTGATATTATTTATTATATGATTAGAACAGTGTCCATCCAAAAAAGTGTATTAATTAGAGGTTAATAAAATTGTGTAATTTATGAAGAATTCGGACATGAAACAATCAAGCCAACTTATAATCATAAGAAGCTGCGCGTGGTTTGTTTATTTTCCTTTGTATACTACAGACTCCGGTCTACGTGTCGGCGCACATCCACAGTGTTTTTATTGCCTAATCTTTATTTGTATTATTTCTCTTGTGCCTATCACGCTTTGTTCAAAGCACCCGCTCGATATGAATCGTTCCTCATCGCGTCTCATCCCAGTATAATTATAAATAACTTTGTTTTAAATCCGTGTTTCTCAGCATGAGGTCACACGTGAGTCTCGACTTTTTTTGTCAGAGTTTTTCTTAGCCCAAACACATTTTTCCTCTCCTGACGCAAACGTCCGCTATTTTGTAAATAAAGTGATGAAATATTACGTATAATGTGTTAGTTTCAGTTTGCACGTCGGGTTTTTTTAAATTCGATATTTGAAATTGACACAACACACCTTTAGAAATTGGCGATGAAAGTTTTTTCAAATTTTTGTGAAAAAATCAGATTTTTTTTTTGTGTAATACTGCACAAGAGTACTAACTACTCCTGAATGCTATTGGGACTATGGCATAACCTAATGTGTGTATTGTGAGGCTGAGGGCAGTGGGAAAGCCAAGGAGATGGGAATGGGAATTTGGGCAACAACTTGTTAAGCTAGTACCTGCACGGAGAAAAATGACTATTGTTAATTAATTAAGGATCTTGTAAAATTGTTAACGACTGCTTACGATTAAATTAACAGGTATCCTGATAAAAATTTATTAAATTACGAATATATTATTATGATGTCCGAATATGTTGCATTACAACAAAAATTCTTTGTATGGTCACGATAAATCGAGGCAAATCGATAAAATATTCTTAAATTAATATTTTATTAAAAAGACCGTGATTTATCGTGAGAGAAAAATCATTTTCTCTCCGTTTGGTTAATTAGATATGGTCACAAAACACAGCTACAGCTTTTTATAGCATCCTTTCACTACCGAGTGGTAGAATTTAACAAAGGGGATACTGAGAGTATCTGCCACTCTGAGGTATTTATAATATTTTTTGATGTGCAGATAAAAGATATCCGATCAAAAAAATACATAAAAAATTTGAATTTCATATTTTTTGATCTAATTTAATTTTCATAACATCTATGTTTGAGAATGTTTGCTTGTTCTGATTTACTAGTTCCCCTTGTGTCCGATTTTATATGTCGAATTAAAATTTTCCACACATTTTTAAAGTGAAATAATGTTTCAAATGAATTTATATTACGTTTTCTATGATTCAAGTTGACACATTTGACTACCAAATCGCTGTAAATTCCTTGTGTTTATTTTTAAACGTGTTAGTATCTATATATTTGAATAATTTAAAATAGGTGGGAGTTAAGAACTTCCGTGTGATGACAAGGAGAACAGAAATAGTAATGTATCAATCGGTGGAAGTTGACAAACAAAGAAAAATAAACATGTAAAAATTTTCTTTGTGAAAATTAGACAATACAATTTACAAATAAAGTTAAATGTTATTTTCTCTCTGTGTGACATAATAGGAGTATTATAATTTTCCACAATGATATAATTTGGTTTGTAAACGACACCTTTTTTTAGGTTAAAGCAGGATCGTCCTGGTGAGAAGCCACCACTTGTAATGTTGCCTTGTTACGAGATTGGTGAGAAACCACAACCTTGTAATATTGCCTTGTTACGTCCTGGTGAGAAGCCACCACATTGTAATGTTGCCTTGTTACGTCCTGGTGAGAAGCCACCACATTGTAATGTTGCCTTGTTACGTCCTGGTGAGAAGCCACCATCTTGTAATGTTGCCTTGTTACGTCCTGGTGAGAAGCCACCACATTGTAATGTTGCCTTGTTACGTCCTGGTGAGAAGCCACCATCTTGTAATGTTGCCTTGATACGAGACTGGTGAGAAAACACCACCTTGTAATGTTGCCTTGTTACGTCCTGGTGAGAAGCCACCATCTTGGTGTTGCCTTGTTACGTCCTGGAGAGAGCGAATATGTTCTTATTCCTCCTCACTAGGACATCCTGTGCCAACTCATGGTTTTGATACATTTTTATCAGTACCGATGACAATGTTTTTAATATGGTAGTCAGTTCTTTGTCTGTTTTATGTACTTACATAATGTAGTTATTTATTGATTAAATTTGTTTGATACAGGATGAGAATTTTAAATTTTAAATTATTGTGGGGTATTCACATTTGTTCAATGTGAATACCGCACAATAGACCCAACTGCTCCCAACCGACTAGAGCCAGTGAGGCTATGGCATCCCTAATTTGGGTATATAGAATGAAAGTAGGAGAAGGGGAAGGAGACGGTGAAGAAAAGGTAGGAAAACGTTTCAATTTTGAATAGTGGTATTACACCAGGGCGATACTGAAAGTATTTTCCACTGTATAACTTTACAGTTAAACATTCGGAGATTATTTGTCCAAAGATAGTATTACACTTAGGTATATTTAGCTTATCTATTTGATTGGCTTTGGTTTTATGATTATGTGAAGTGATCGCGTCTTTGTCTTTTTTGAGGTGATGAACAAGAATATTTTTAACTTCAAACTCTTTAAAGATTTCTGTTGGTGACTTCCTCAAAGGGACCTTTAATATAGTATTTATGATCCATTCTAGGTTTTCTTTAATCGTAAGTCAGTAACCGTAAGCGTAATGGGAAAGTTTTAGAAATGAACGATCGTGTATGTCCCAGGAAGACATGGAATGATCAAGCGAATCAGATATTTTATTATGGTCATTTCAAGAGTCGACGAAGAGCAAGTATGAGACAAAGACGAAAAAGTAAAATTTGTGTGACAATGCAGTAGAGTTCCATGCAGTGGAGTTCCATTCTCTCTGCCTACCATCATGGGTACCGCCAAACAACTCAGTCTTGACACACACACCGTGCCTCATTCATCGTCTTAGTCTTCTATTATTCTGATCTTGACATGCCCCGACTAAAGCATCTGATTCACTTGATCGTGCAATGACTTCCTCGGACGTCCCCGACTTCTGCTACCATTCACATTAGCGTCATAGATTCTCCTTACACTATTTTATTCGCTCATTTGCTTTACATGCCCAAACCATCTAAGCGTCCCTTTCTTAATCTTACTTATTACGCTTATATCAGCCTTTGCATTATTTGCGGATCTCCACATTTATCAAACGATCATACACGATTTTACCACATATACGCCCAAAGATATTATAAATTCTAATATCTTTACATACGCCTCAGGGATTTAATTTCTACAGAATTCAGTCTTAATATCACTTACTAATATCCAGAATTTAGCTCAAGCTGGCTTTAAATATAAAATTCACAAAAAAATCCCACTCTTCATAAATGGTCATACCTTTTAAATAATTTCTTTTCAATTTGATATTATAATCAGCCAATATTCTCAAGCCAAAATAAACTTTGGTTTCGGATTCCTCCTTTTGTACTTTGTATGTAGGTAAGTATAGTGTTCTTATTGCTGAACGTAAACTGACTAATGTTATTATTTTGTAACAATTATTTTATAAGCAATAATTATTAGCCTGAAACACTCATCCACATTGAAAAATCTGTTCTCTCCTCAATAACTTTATTTATCTATATATACCGTTAATGTATTTTAGTCAATGATCTATAGTATAGATAGATTCTATACCGTCTATTTTGTCTAACATGACAACTGGAAAGGGGTTAACAGAAATATTAATATTTAATTAATTGTGGTAAAGTGCACTCGAAGTGAAAAAACACAAAACTGTGCTCTCAAAACGTTATGTTATTATTACTATTACTAGTTTAGATCCATGAAAAATCACGGGATAGTGATTATTGAAAAATCAGTTCCAATTTTGAACATGAAGAGTAAAATTATTTTCTGTGATCCTTTATCACGTGAGTGAATTTTTCACACAATCCACAACAAATTTAAAAATGACACTATATTCTTAGTTCATTGAACCAGAGTTACGCAGGATGAACAGGCAACCAATATTAGTATTTTTGATTAGGTAATTGACCCCTTCTTTAATCGCAAATGCTATTTTCTGAAAGCATTTTTTACCATGATCCTAATATTATTACATATCAAATAAACACAGATTTAGGATCGTGGTTAGCTATTTAAGGCCCAGTTGTTTCGCAGAAATTCACGCGTAACAAATTACCACTCAGCGCCATTTTTTTATATTCGAAAGGTCCCCGTTAAATGCGGATTCTTTTTGTATTTCAGATTAGTCAGATAGTTGTGCTCTTCTGCTGATGACAATTTCTTAAATAGCTGAAACGGACTAAGATTCGGCATTTAACACGGACCTTTCAACTGTCAAAAAACAAATTTGATGACAATGTTACATTTGACTTTCTATGAAACAACCCATCCTAAGTGTACATTCATCTATTCTGACTAATCCTGTTAATTATACGTTAAAACACTACTAAACTACATTTTTGACTAAAAAAATAAATTTCAACATACACAAAATAACACTAACAGACCAGTTAGACAAGCGTACAAAGAAAACATAAAAACTCCGACAGTAAATTCAAGCTTTGGAAAAAGACACTACCAATACCACGCAATAAAAGCTTTCAACAGTTTAAAACTTGAAATTAAAATTGAGGAAAATAAAAATAAATTCACACACAAAATTACAAAATGGATTAAAGAACAAAAAAGACAATATTACCAAAATTTCATAGCATAAAATAAAAATAAAACCTACACGTAACACACAAAACCAATATAAACACACATCACTCACAAACACACAAGATTATTTTCAATGTACTATTTTTTTTTTTTAATTTTAAATATATTATTATGTATTTTTAATTTTAAATGTATAATTTTTCTCATTAAATGTATTATGTAGTTTTTTTTATATTATAAAATGAAGGCCTCAGCACGGGCAAGCCACCCAGTGAAGCCTACATTACTGAAAACCTTGAATTGTAAAAAATATTGTACCTAATAAAAAAAAAAAATTTAAAGAATCACAATAAGTGTGCTTTGTTTGTATTTTTTGTGTTTGACTCTTAGTTCCAATTTACCACCCAGTTTCCAGAAGAGAAGTAGACAAGAGTGGTGGGCGCCAAGACAGTGTAGTGTATTTGGGTTCTATGCCTACCCCGGATGTACCGAGTACCGGGTCCGGGTACCGGTAACGCGAACTGCCAAAACTGGATTCGTGGGTGGGAGGGCTGCATGCCAAACTTGGCACTTGACACTTTGCATGCTTGGCGGAGCCGGGAATAGGAACCTAATAAACTCAGGCGATTTATTATTCCAGGATTCTGTCCTACAAGGATTGTAAATAGTACTTATTGATATTTGAGTGGGCTATTTTTTACACAACCGATGCTGAGACGAATATGCAAAATGCTTTTAGGACATTTTTGGGGATCTTTAGGGATTCTGTGTGTAAGATCTTTTTTGTGGAAAGGCAGGAGTGAACCTCAGTCTTGAAGAGGGTTCCATGATAACACAAGTGCAATTAAACACACCTGTAAAAAGTGGTGAAAGGTCATTAAAGGCGATGAAAAAAATCTAACCTACAAACCTAACCTACGTAACCTATTTTGTTTCATCATTTTTCATGAATTTTTATCACTTTTTTAAGGTGTTTTATATGAGTACACCGTCGAATTTCCTTTTCCAGCTTTCCTGTGTTTCACAGTGGTTCCATAGAAGGTACTCTTACGGAATTGCTGTATCTACCTACATATATAAATATCAGCTATAAGTTTATTGTAGAGGGTCAAATCAAATTAATTTATTATTTTAAATTATCTTAAAAAAATATCTACCGACCGGCTAACCATTTTTTTAGATTAACTACTATCAGAATAACAAACAAAAAACAATTAATAATCTCGAAAAATCACCAATATTCAGAATGAAGAATGTTGAGCACTGCCAATTAAAATTATGAGAATTTTTTTTTCACGATAACAAAATAAAACGATAATTACCTTCCAACAAACATCCGACTTTCGACACATTTCTTTTATTTCTGTCTACCTCACACGCAGGCAAAACTCGAATCCTTCTCTCTCTGAGGCTGTCTGAGGTCAGTCCATTGGTACGGCTGATGTCACTTCCGCAGCGAAACAAGTGAAGTGCAAATAGGCGGGAGTTTATGTCGAGAGTGATGTCAACTAAGGTCAATTGGCCGCCCTAGCCCAGTCGCCCAGTCGCCCAGCATCTAAATCGACCAACCGGACAACTGGTGTGGTCAAGTGGTCCACTGGGCAAGTTGACCTACTGGAACCTGTACGGAATATTTTAAAGAAATAACTATAATTTTTTTTTTAAATAGCTACTTGGATATTTTTGATTTCGTCAATTTTCGACAATTTTGTGAAATTTGAAATTGGAACATAGCTGATAATTATTTTCAATTAGCCTAAAAATACACAAAATTCGCATTTATTAGAAAGTTAACTAGTATTATTTAATTTTATAGAAGGGTCAAATTTTTAAGATAATGGTCAATAATTAAACATTGAATTATGAATATATAAATATTTGCATAGTAAAAAAACTGAAAATAGAAAATATATAATTTTACTACCTACTTAAGGCTTGTTTTAAAATAAGGGTTCAAAATCAATTATTTAATTATGTTCTAGTTTAATAAGAAAATAGATTTCAAAAGATTCAATAGAAATGTGTTATAAAATAAATAAAAATAAATACAGATTAGAAATATGCCCTAACCATTGTTCTTTTATATTTAAATGAGACAAAAAGCGTAAAAATTAGGTTCCACAGCTTTTCCTCCAATTGACCTCCAATGCTCCCAACGCTCTAGATAAAACTACCATACCGGTCTACAAGCACCGCTTAAATGGTTAAACACGTTTTGACGAAATATTAGTACGCAATAGCGCCTCTAATTATATAGTTCTATGGTACTAACTACCTATTATCATATTATTTTCTTTCTTTATCTTGTAGCATTATTTTATGATGTAGGAAAATACTATTAAATATTTTTTGATTTTACTTTATTTATGTGAATATTTTCAATCTGGTTTAAAAGGTTTTTTTTCTTTTGATTCCACTATCAATTATTGTGTTTTTCGTTGATCATTTACATTTTTTGTATGCCATTTTATAATTACATATCTTATGCGGAAACGTCACTGGTTTCTGTAATCCAGTAAACATATATTTTTTAATAAAGTGTGTATACTCAACTGCTTGTTTCCCAAATAAAGAAAAAAAAATACTAAATATCAGGCAATGATAATTTATAGTTGCTGTGGTAATCTTTTACATCCACTGCTTGTAGATAATAATGAAAGTGAAATATTATGTAGGTATGTATTAGTTTATAAGTAACAACTTACAGCTCTCTGACATAACCCATATTAAACTAATATCAATAAGGGCTCTGACGTTTAATCTCTCAGGATTCGTTATATTAGACCTAAATTATTATTGACCTCTCACGGATCTCATATAAGCTTCAGAATTCATTTTGTAACAGTCTAAGCAGTACAATATTCTATTAATTATTCTGGAGTTTAATGGCTCCTACAACACTTGCTCAAACATGTACGTATAAGTGTATTTACATTGTATTTAATATCACGTACGTAGGTAATACCGTAGTACATAGTTAATAATGAAATTTTCTACCTAAAACGAAAAATGCCTGGAAGATAAAATAGCATAGAGATCCAACTCGTTGAGTTTTCCCATGGTAACATTACAAAGCATCAGCATATCGGCAGCACAAGCGCTCATCTCAAGTGTCCCTGCATCTGAGACGAGTCTAAATTATTATCATGGACCTCAACTGAGGAGCATTCACATTATTCTTTATCAACTGCAAATTTCTCCAGCCACTAAAACATAAACATCCATCATAAAGGATTAAAAACAAATAATGCAAATTTTTTTTTTTTTCACGAGAGCTAATTTCTGATCTGTAATGCTGCAAGTTTAACCCTTTCAACACCGCACTTTGGTTTCCAGATATAGACCATATTTTATGCTTGATAACACCTAAAATAAATATTTTAAAATGTTTGGTGTGTGAATACTTTTTTTTTCCTTACTAAATTAGATTTTTTCTAATTTGATTTTTGTAATTTTTAGGCTTCAAAGGGTTATTTTTTTCAAGGAAGAAAAAAACTACCACAATTGTTTAATTTATAAAAAGATTAATCTACAATGTAACATGCAGACATATGGCATATAACATTAATAGTAAAAGTAATAATGGATCCCAGTCCAAACAAAACAGCCTAAGTAGTATCTGTTATGATATTTAGAAACGTATTTGTCGCTGGAATAAAGATTAAAACCTACCAAAACGAAATATGTGCCACGGGGAATATCATTCAAAAGTGATAAGCAAAATACGGGGCGATTTGTTTCACAAAATCAAGTGACATTAATTTTTTTCTTCATGTTCCTGAGGAAGAACTCTTGTATCGAAAGGGTTAATACAATTCCCACAGATGCAAATTTGGCGTGGCACTCAGTAAAAAAGAAACAATAAAATCATAAAGGATGAAAAGCAAATTTTAAAAATAAATAACACCTTTATACAAGAAACCATGTTTCTGATTTGCAATTGCAATGCTTTGAGTACAATAATAATTACAGAGTTGAGTATAAATAATACTCTTCAAAGGGTAAAAACAATATGAAATATGGGCATTTTACAGCTGTCTCACACTCCACAGTCTCTGGAACACGTGTTATGGTAAATGTCTGGACGTTAATACTTGTACCTACGCTGTAACACGCACACCAACTGCCTTATTATTTGAGATCTCTTCTTATGTTTGCTCCTTGTTGGTCTATTTGTTCTCGTTTCAACTCCGGCGTCGAACATGCTTCTGAGGGAGCACTTCACGTACTTACTTGCTTTAATATTTACTACATTATCTACTTCTTGATCTCGGTAAACAAACATATTATTATTAGTGAGTGATTATAGCGATCATCGAATTAAATGGAAACATCCTTATGGCATTATAATTTGTTTGGTAATTTTATTTACTACTTCTTTTGATTTATACCTACGTGATTATTTATAAGTTATAAGTAATAAAAATGTTGTTTTAAAATTCCTAGATCTATCGATTTGGTAAGTTAGTTTTTAGCTACACATTGTAACTGACGAAACTTGCTAAGTCAAATTTGTCACAATTTATTATCAGGAATTAGTCACTGATTTACAAAAATTATACAAAATTTAGGTTATGCGTAATAGTGGTAATAGATATTAAGTTTTTTGATAACGTCAAGAGTCTTGCGGTAAATTCTTGCTGAAACAAAGTATCATCAATCGTCCCTTAACAATAAGGAATTTGAGTATTTAAAAAAATATATTATTTCAACATCCACTTAAAATTAATTCCAAGTTTGAATATTTTTTAGATCGCCAAAACGATCGCAATCCGAGCGGTAAGAAGCAGGAGGGTGCGTGATGTTATCCGTGCGCTGAGCACCCTGTGGTTAGTGCATTTTGTATGGAGATTTTTTAAAATTCTTTAGTAAGGAATTCCAGTACATTTTTTATCAATTCTTACTGTCTAACTAAATCAAGGATATTAAAAAAATATATTCAATATCAAAATTTCATCCTGACATTAATTGTTGAATTGAATTTCTGATTCTCGCCAAGAAATTTTCTTATTGGATTTACATCATTCGAAATTTGTCTTATACCGAGGGACGAATCCCATTTAGTAAAGTGCATTCTGATCAAAACCTTGTACTGTATTACCGGCCAGCATAAAATTTGCTGTTCCTTTCCTAAGCACGCTAATTAAATGTCCTAAATCCAGTATCTAAATTTCGCTAATAAACAATTAGTTAATGTTAATTAAGTGTTAATCTCAAGTGACCTACCAGGTATATATAGTTTAAAATAACCTAAATCATTGTAGAAAAGTGTTATATATTTGTACAGTGCTCTTGAGATGATTTTGCACAAAAACGGCTCCTATGCAAATGATTCAAATGTTATTATATTATAAGGATTAAGAACTCGCCATAAAAAGCCCGTAAACTGAAGTCTACACGGTATCATTGATGTACTTACGTGTAGTACGGCGAGTTCTCGCCAGCGGAGTTATTGTCATTGCTTTTACGTAAATTTGAATTGAGATTTTTACTTAATCATATTTACAAAAACGTTAAATTGGCATATAGGTGATTTTAGGCGCGGTCGCGCTAGTTGTTTGAGTTGCATTATATTATGGAATAGCTTCAATTCTACCGCTTTAAATTTAAGAGGAAGGTACAAGCCAAAAATATATATATTCTTGATATACCTTAATAGGTAATAGGCATTAAAATCGCTTGCCAAACGGAGTCTAGAAACGTTCGATTTCAAGCACAAAACTGGATTTTATTTATTTTGTAAATAATTTCATAACAAAGCAAAAAAGTGAATCAAGTGAAACTGTCACAGATAATAATAATAATAATTTGATAATTTGTAGAGCGCCGTTTTTGTGAAAAATCACCTCAAGGGCGCTGTACAATTTATTTCCTAGGATCTACATTTGTTATTTTAGCTACAGTATTGTATTTTTTAAAGTTGTTTCCTTTATGCGTTCGTACATTTCTATTAAAAAAATATTTTTCTTAGTAGTTTACGTTTATATTTTTTAGTAGTTTACATTAATATTTTTTTTGAGTATTTTTTTTTTTTATTTGTATTTTACTCAAGTGAAACGATAGGAAATTCAATTTATCTAAAGCATATTTTTTGGTATTCATAATGTACACCAATTCGTTATAAATATTAATCAAAATAGTGATTTGGCATTAAGCCTCGCCTTAACAAAACTTTCTAAAAACGATTTATTAATTCTGAGAGTAAAAATATATAAGTATATTCAGAATCGGTGTTATATAATATATCGGTGAATATATTTTTTTAAAGTCTTAATATTTTTTACTCAAATTCTGTATTCACCAATTCCACATTCCGTAAAAATATATACTTCTATTATGTTATACCTATGGTGAGGTATAGAAGTTATATATCGTTATGTAACAGCTGATACCTGTACATCCTACGACGATCATTTGGCAAATGCATGTACTTACATATAGTTTTGTATTAGTGATCGACGAGTCGGTGGATGCAATCTGTTAGCCATAAGTTGATAATATCTTTTTTTCTAGTCCGTATTTAGTAATAATAATAATAATAATTGGCTAATTTATATAGCGCCGTTTTCGTAAGAAATCACCTCAAGGGCGCTGTACAAATATATTTCTTAAATAGTTAACACTAGAACTACTGACTTAAAACTAGTGACTTACGTCTGAGACTTATATCTAGAGACTTACGACTAAGGCCTATAACTACTATCTTAATAAAAAATATATTTACATAATATGTAGAAACTTGTAACTAAAATTTACATTAACAATCTAATTTTACAAGCGCCAGAAGAAGGAGGAAGTTCTATTATATTAGGGTGTTTATAAAATTAGTTTTTATTATTAGCTGGAAATATATCTTAAATGGATGAATGAAATCAACCGTCGATCTTTAACCCATTTAAATGATTCATCTGCCAACAATTAAACCAATTTACGTAAGAAAAAAAATGCAATATTTGAATAGAATGACGGATTTATCGAAATGAGTGTCTGAAAAATGAGTTTTTAAATTGGATCTAAATTCTGTTGGGCTGGTTATACATCTCAATTCTATAGAAAGTTTATTCCAAGCCTTAGGGCCGATACTCCGAATGCACGATCACCAAACTTAGTGTTCGGATTTCGCTTAGGTTCTTTCAACCTTCCAATTGCAGATGACGTCGCCGCTGATCTGAGAGTTGACTGCCTTAGACCAGTATTTTCCGGAATGCATAGCTCAGAACTATACGGTGGCGCCATTTCGTTGATAGCCTTAAACACCATCCAGCATAGCTTGTACTGGATCCTTTCCGAACACTTCAGCCAGTGAAGATTTCGGAGGTGTTCCGACATGTGCGAAAACTTGGGTACCCCGGTAATTAGCCTTGCTGCGGCGTTGAGCACTGATTGTAGTTTATCAGTGTCGCATTTAGGAAAACTTGCATAGTTGCCGTTGCAATAGTCAAGACGTAATACGATAGAGCATTGTAGAAATATGTTATATATGTGAACACCGCCCTTGAGGTGATTTTTCACAAAAACTGCGATACACCAATCATCAAAAAATATTATTTATTATTATTATGCTAGCATGGTAGAAGAGAATGTAAAACGATGTATGAATGTGAATGAGGCAAGGAGTGTGTGCCAAGACTGAGTTGTTTGGCGGTCCGTCCTCTCTGCCTACTCCTGCGAGGAAACGGCGTGATGGTTAGTTAGCTAGTTAGTTATTATGGAAGCGACTTGGTATATGATAAAAGGAATTATAAAAACAGGACATCTGTTCAGCTACAATGGTTGGCGCCCCTAATTGGGATTTTGACAAATCTGTGAAAAACGATCCCCAATAGTGTTGTTTTAAACACAAAAGTCTCAACTTAATTGCCCAAATTTGACACTCAATAAACTTCCGGCCCACTAAACCTCCACTAATTATAATCTTTCCAGGAAACTAAATGCGAAAGCCAGTTCAAATGTTTTAATCTCTGTCAAAGAAATCGATATACGAAATGGTTTGCAATTTGTAAGGTAAAATGTCCTTCTTTACTGTCTTGTAGAACCCAAAAATGTCAATGTTGGATGTGTTCACATTTTTTTGTTTAGTTTTTTTTTTCGCCCGCAGGACATCTTCCGCGAAACTTCCAGAGCGACCCTAATCTCAGAAAATAAAATATCGGGTTACCCCCAAAACATGCCTCTCTTTTTTTTGACAAATATTCCGAGTGCGTCATTCTCGTGGTTGTTTTTTTTAACTGCAACGGAGTGCCGCTACCTGTCTTAACTTCTGCGGATTATTTGGAGAGAACCTGGCTTTGTGATGGATTATTTGGAGAGAACCTGGCTTTGTGTTGGATTATTTGGAAAGATCCTGGCTCTGTTAAGGATCTAATATTTTCAACATGACTTAACTGCTTTGAGATATTCAAAGCGTTGTTTTGAAAGCGCTAGAAATATTACAAGAGAAAAATATTCTGTATTTGGTTTTAGTACTGAAATTCGTAATTTAATTCGTCATAAAATTGTTGTTTTTTTTTTGCATTTGCCAGTAATATTGAACATTCTTAAATCTAAACTAACTGCTCCCAACAGGAGCCAGCGAGGATATAGTATCCCCAATCGGGGTATGTTGTGAGGCTGAAATAAGTGGGGGAGGAGAAGGGGAAGAGGAAGGTTGGGAAGTATCTGGCTATTCAGATCTGTTCACAAAAAAGGAGTCAAAGCCATTTAAAGGAACTTTTCAATTCTGAATGGTGGTTGATACTGAAGGTTTCTTCCACTCTGAAACATGCTGCAAATATCCTATATATTTTTTAAATAATTAAATTATGAAATAAAACAAATAATCAAATAAAATTTACTTGTGCACTCCGGATTTAAACTGGCGACCTCCAGCTTGCTAGACAAGAGCTTTACCCCTCGACTACGGAGGAGATTATTTATTCTTCATTGAATTTTTAATACTATTTTAAAAAGAGTTAAAAAATAATTTTAGTTGTTTATAGGGGGGCTGTCAAGGAGATATTTTCCAAAAATCCTACTTATATTTCACAAGTTGATGACCTCCATTGCTGAGTGGTAAGATTCTTAGCTGCAGGTCCAAATTTTTATTTAAAATAAACAAATCAAAACTGATACCTATATATTTGTATGTACACATCTACACGAGTAACCCTCTAAAATAATATTAGGTAAGCAAGGTGCTGCGAATCTGTTAAGTAGCAAGTAAAAACATTCTGATACATCATCAAAACCAGCCTCCCAGAAAACCATCCTGAGGTATGCACTTTATGCAGTGGCTTAGATATTCATGACGAGACGAGATAAGAGCTTTGGAGTTAAAAGCTCCATCGATTGGCAGCTGCTACTGTCTATCCTCCATCTAAACCACTGTAGTAATAATTGTCATCCTATACAGTTCCTGAACAATGCTTTACTTAAAGAGTCCATTGTTGCCACTAAGTGTCAAATTGATTTCAGATAACATCGAAGGTAGTAGCAGCCACGAAAAAATCGCCTTGTCACGATTTTTTTTACTGATACTGGTTTCCGTGTTGTTTATTCAAGTCCGGTAAGTTGGTATGGGAACAGTACTTGCTAACAATTGGTTACTTAATTATTATTTAAATAGAGCCGGTCTTGCTGTCGAAATGATGGTATTACCTTTTGTGTTACAAAATAAATACTTATATCTACGTCGTTCTGGTAGATTTGAAGTTCCGATTATTTTGACAAGGAACATGCTGTAAAAATACACATTGTGGGATTACTAGGAATTATTTGGTAAAATCATTAGGAACTAGCGATGGGTAATAACTCATTTTATTAAGAGCGGGAGCCAAAGAGTCAAAGAGTCGACTCAATTGAACGGGAGCCGTGAGCTCAGAGCGTAAGAGCAATGAGAATACTGTGCTCGCTCGATACGGCTCCCCCGGTACGGCTCCCCGCTACACGGCTCCCCGATGCGGCTCCCAGCTTCCAGCACAAGCGTATGAATGATCGTATGAGTCTTTGTACTTGGTACCGCGAGAATAATAAAATTTCAGGTAGTTAGTAGGTGTAGGTACATATATCTCCAAGTCTAGATTTCGGACTGTCAGACGTCGTTCACGTCTCTTTCAATAACAATTAATACTCGGATAATTTTAATTATGCTATTTTTTATAAAATATCTCCTGTGGAATGGTTTACCGGAGACGTACGAATACAGCTCAACATAAAGTGCTAGCTCAATTGTGCGCCTCCTTCATTAACGACTCATTGCTATTATGTACTTACTGCTGCAATAGACTAAATTACATTATTATTGAATTTTCAACACTTAAAACCTGCCATGCCTCTGAGGGCTCCATTGTCGTCTCTCCTTTAGTTCATAATTATTTTATAATAAAGCGATAGATGTTACAACAAACCTACAGATCTATCCTCTTCTAGTTGCCTTCTACTTTAGGAGGTTAAATTTCATCAGGGCTTTTAAAAATTTACTTTAAGGGAACTATAATTGGTTTTCATTTGCATATACAACATTTTCAAAATGCAATATCAAAAACTTAATTAATTTTATTCTTTTTTATTTTATTATTTTTTAACTTTATTTATTTTTTAACATGAAGAGTATAACCCGGTGTGTGTGAATTTTTTATATGTATTTAATCGTTGAAGACAATATTAAACGATTAAATATTACAATATAAGGTTTTACTCATTAGGTTATTCGGAAAATAAAAATATAGAAAGTATGTACTTATTCTGACACAGATAAGCTAGTAAGTAGTTGCTAGTAAGTTTTTTTAAATTGATAAATTACTGACATTAAGTCCTCGTAATCGGAATTTCCACGTATTTATAGTTTATTTTTCTTGATATTTTGAAAAATTTAAAAAATGTTTTTTTTTTAATACAATATCTATACATCATTCCACAAATGCTATTTTACAAAGATTTTATCATTGATTCTACTTCACACCAAAATTCTTATAACTAATTCATAATTCCAGACTTTTCGGCGCCACAGAGCCTGAGAAACGGCTTTCATGGTTCGAACTGCATTTGTGCCCTTAGGATTGCAGATTTTTCCACAATTGCTACTTTACTGAGATTTTATAATCTCAGAAGGTATCAAAAATTTAATTCCGTTCGGCAACAAAACGACAGAAAACGGCTTTCAAAGTTCGAACCTAATCTTGCAATTTTTGCCGGTAAGAATAAAGATTTTTCCACGAATGCTACTTTACTGAGATTTTATCATCGATTCCGCAACAGATTCAAATTTTCAGTCCGTTCGCCAAAAGCCTGAAAAAAATAGCTTTCAAAGTTCGAACCCAGGTCACATATCTAGGTTTTAACAATTGTTTTAACAATTTTATATTAATTATTATTGTTTTTTTTTTAAATATATTTGAGCGCTCCCTCTAACTTTCTTATTTACATATCTTATTCTTTTTGAACCCCTACTAAGGAGCCTAAAATCTGGTAACTTAAATTAGCATTAGTAGATTGTTTATCTTGATGATAGTCTTTGGATTTAATGCTCCAATGCACTATGCACCTCCAAAAAATAACAGGTACCGAATTTCTATATAAACAATCACAAATCATCGTGCCTATAAAAAACGACGAGATAATGAAACCCGTCAGAAACAAAGGATCCTGCTGGAGACTACTGTATCGAATATTATGATGGTATAAAAAGCGAATAGAGCGCGTTCACTCATCCCAGAAACCGCATGATATTTCCTTTCTTCCACAGCCGAGTAAGCACGCCACAGGTGGGAGGGTTTGCCTGGTTGCTGGTTACTGGTTACTAGTCACTGGTTACCTCACTCCTTGGGTTACTCCTTGATCAAAGTCTTTTGTCCTGTAGGTGCTTCTCTGGTTTAATGATTATCATATTTAAAATTTGTTTTGAGGTAATTGATATCAGGTGCAATGTGTAAGATATTTGACCATTTGGTTTTATTTAAGGAGGAGGCTTCAAAAAATACAAGTATACTTTTTAATGTACTTACCAATAGAAACTAAATCCTCGATGCGCACATGAGTAATATGTACAATTTGAATGATGTATAAGGATTAAGGATAAGCTGAAATAAGGATTAAGAAATGACGCTTATTGTGTTTAAAGTTTGGAGAATGGAATGTTGTTATTTATAAACTATAACTATCACTTCGATTTATAACTAATGACTTACAGCTAAGATTTATTGTTGTGACAAAAAGTTTGAAATCAGTGACTAAAACTAAAACATATTTAAGACCAAGTAGGTCTTAAATAACACTGCTACTGGTGTTCAGGGTCATGTCGTGATGATTAGTTAGTTATCCCCGAAGGAGTGGAGAGAGAGGATGTTGCAACACACCCATGTCCTGGCTTACATTGGTATATTCATTCTCATTAATATTTGAATTCGTTTTATAACTACAAGAAGTGAAATCAATTTTTACCCCTCACTAAAAATTAATAGGCCTTATTAATAAAATATTGCTATTATCATGGTGATACAAAGAATTTTCGTTTTAATGCAATCATATTCGGATTTTCATGAACACTTGTTAATTCATTCGTCAATCCCGTTTTTAACCGGGATTACCAAATAATTCAAAATAAATTATCACTAGTAATTTCTCTCCATATAGCGACACCATTAGATACAACTAATCGTAACAAGCTTTCCTGGGGCGTCCCCGACTCCGTTTTTCATATACTTCTGCGTCATATAATTTATTATTTTCCTATCTAATTAATATGCTCTCAAAAATCGTCCGAATGGTGCATCCCATCCATAATTTGAAATGTTGGTATCATCAGACAAACTAATTCCTGCTTGAAATGATTCACTTTCAATGAACTCAAATTTGCTTTCAATTGTTCAAGAAAACTGTCACTTTGTGGTTTGATATATTAATTGAATAAAAACAATAAATTTGTTTGTAACCACGATTTAATTTTTTTAATACCGACTGGTTTCGCTTAACACAACTGATCAAGGTTTAATTGTATACCCTGAACATGCTGCAGTTAAGCGAAAAAAAACGTGGTTGGTGAATTAATTAACATTAACTAATTGTTTATTAGCGAAATTTAGATACAGGTTTTAGGACATAATTCGAAAATTGGATACTATTGGACTTTCTCTCAGGAATGGTATATTTAATTAAAGGGTATGACAGCTTAAAAATGTAAGTTTTTAATTTAGACCTGAATTCTGTTGGACTTGTTATGGATCTTAGTTAGGGAGGAAGTTTATTCGAAGCCTTCAGCCCATATGCTCCGAAAGTGCGATCACCCATCAACTTAGTATTTGGCTTGCGCTTAGGTTCCATCAGTCTGCCTACAGCTTTATACAATGCAGGTGTCCAGCCCTTATGGGTTAAAGAGGACAGGGCAACGACGATCATTATAATTATTAAAGTTATTACAAAATGTAGAACATTTTAACATTTTGTTAAAAGTTATACGTTTTTATCATGTGTATGCAACTAAGTACGTTGAAAATTCCGCTATTGTTTGGTTCCCTTACCCTTTCTCTAAATTAGTTCTAACTTTAAAACGAAATGTTAAAAGGATTCCTCATTGTAGTGATGATTTGATTGAATACCAAGAAAAAAAGTAATCTAAACGGAAAGCTCCTTCCACGCTTCAATGATGTAGGTATCATAAAGGCATACCGCTGAAATCTTTGTTGTAACCTCTCCCTCTCTCTCGTAAACTATCCATATATCAGAAAAGGAGATTAAAACTGAGCTTTCAGCGGCAGAACCATACGAAACTGACCAAAGGGGAGTTAATAGTGGTATACCTCTGATAAATCCATTTTATCTCCCTCTATCTCATATACGACTAGTGTATTAGAAAGAAAGGCTACAATAGACTTCTTAGCGGTAGGACTTTGTAATATATACAGCACAACAAATCCTTATTTTCCGTATCCTTATTAGAACTGAATCAAACAAAAGGAAACATTCAGGCTTCCGTACGAAATAAAACACTAATAGTAAAAAGGTAATTTTATTTGACTTCGAGTTTGATGTGATAATCAGATTAATGATATGATATTTTTACAAGGTTCTCGATTTTAGAAGAATTTTGGATATTTAGTACACATGGTCAGGCGCGAGGTCATTGCCTCCAAGATTTCGAATTCTGAATTGAATATTAAAAAGACGATTATTTCAAGGTTCTGATTTCCGAACATAGGACGTGGAGATTATAATCAGAAATGAGATGCCTAATAAGTTCTTGGGACAAAGGGCACCTGAATTGTTTTTGACACAGGTTACCTTGGAACTCTAGTTTTAAAACCGTTCAAATTGTGACTGTATAGATGTTACTGACAAATTATCTATACAGTCAATTGACTTTTCCTTACTCTACCTAGTAAACTGTATTTTTTTTTAAATTTGGAAATTATAAAGCATCATTGCTCATAATATTTGTATAATTTGTATAGCGTCGTTTTAGTAAAAAAATCACTTCAAAAGAGCTGTACATTTTTGGCCAAGGTTCTGACCTATTTTGACTCCATATCTTAGTAACTATTAACTTTCAGCTAAGATTTATTACTAAGTCCTTACAACTATGATTTGTGACTTATAAAGAGCTATAATGTCATGTTTGTACTTTGTTTGTTCAAATTTTGTGACGTGAGAATTCACCTACAAAAGTTTTTAGTATTTTAGGAACACTTTCCTATTTTTTTACAGTTAAATGGAAATTTTAAAGCTCCACACCTGGTGATGGTTATTCAGTGAAAAAATTGCGCAGAAAAAAAAATTCGAGAGAGAAAATATACTGTCCTAATTTTGTGAGGTCGGAGCTCATCGCTCTCGTATTTAACTGCTTTATTTAATTAATATTTAATAATAATAATATTTGGCTAATTTATATAGCGCCGTTTTCGTGAGAAATCGCCTCAAGGGCGCTGTACAAATATATTTCTTAAATCTAGTGACTTACGACTAAGGCCTATAACTACTATCTAACGTCATATATACGAGTATTTACATATTTAGCAACTTACAACTAAAATTAATATTAACAATCTAATCTTACTAACGCCAGAAGAAGAAGGAAGTTCTATTATATTAGGGTGTTTTTATTGTTAGCTGGATATATATGTTAAATGAATGAAATTTATGAATAAAATCAATCGTCAATCTTTAATTAGCTTAATTAGAATTAGATTCCTCCCTTTCAGTTGAACATAATATAGTTAATCCAATAATAGATATCTACAAAACTTACAGAACATACAAATAAACGAAGCATATAAAAGGAAGTAATATAATATAAAAAGTTAGAATAAAATATAGTTTAACGAATATAAATAAAGCACGTAAAAAAATAACTATAAGAACAATATTCAGGATAATTGAAATACAACAAAAACAACTCTGTTTTTACAAATTAATTTTGTCAAATCAAATAATGCAATAAGTTCCTACGATAGTTTACTAAAATACAGGTTAAGTGAGACTAAATACAAATTCAATTGCAAGTTTTTTTTCCACAAAAAGCATCAGTCAAAATGCCAGTAACAAAATTAAGCAAAAACGTGGGAAACTGGCTTGCTAGTGAAGTCGGCAGCATGCGATCGACGGGATTGAAATATTTCAAATATTTCAGGATCAAATTAGTGCCATCAAATCACCAGACCTCCTAATAAGCCTTAGATTATAATATTATGTCTTAAACTATCGGAGAAGTAATTCAATGTATAGTAGGATGGGCTGTCGAAGTTTCTTGTGGATAATATACAAGTAAATAAATATTTCTAAATTTTTAGCATAAATATGTGGCCAAGGCCAAATATCTCAAAGTTTTAACCACTTATATACTGATATATGTATATATTTACCATTTTGTTTCATTTATACCATTCTTCAATATTGTTATGGAAGCAAATTAACTGCTTACTGCTGTTTAATTCCAATAAATAATAATAATGTTATTTTGATTTATTTATTGTTTTTGTAAAAAATCACATTACAAATATTTTAGATATTCTACAATAATTAAAATTTGCCATAATATACCAAAAATCGCTCGAGTGGTAGTAATCGTAATGGTAGTAGCTATTTCAAATTCAGTAATATTTATCGTTAAATCACATTATCTTTTATGTACCTAGCATCCTTTACAAATAATATATTTTTTATTTTATTTTCTAAAACACAACAAGAATTTAAAAAATACATTCTATTCTGTGTAAACTTTGAAAAATAAGAAGAGTGATAGAAAAAAATATATAATTTCACAGTAATAAAGACATAATAATAGTAGGTATATTTAAGCTGGACATAACCTGACTCAATGGTCGAACCTGTATCGAGGCAGATTTAAGATCAAAATTAATTAATTCACTGTCTTTTGAGACATTATTTACAACTCAAGTTTTAAGCATGACTTGCCTGTGATTAGTGTTTTTGAGCAAAATCGTATAAATATGTAAATAAACCAATTATTGGGACTCGGGACATCAAGCCATTGAGACGAGAATATGTTTTTCGATATTTATGTTTTTCGCTATTTCGTTTATCAAAAAACAGCGTTATGTTGAATCTGAACATTAAAATTTAGATTTTAGCCACATCTTTAGATTCCCGTAAAATAGGAAATTTAAAAAAAAAAAGTCCACACACTGAAGGGCCACCCTAATGCATAACAAGAGGTTGGTGTATCAAAATTAAAGGTGTTTTTCGTTTGGCAAGGTATTCGGTAGTCCCAGACTTGAACAAAGTAGGTACCTATATAATATCTACCTCTTGGTCAGTAGTATAGACTGGACACACGTACGTATCTATATAGCAGTTGGTGTGTTTTGTTTGTACCAAAACAGGTTTCTCGATGGAAGTTGTAAGGCATCTTACTATGTGGGCTTTTTAAAAGTTTTTCCTGTTCTTTTTTTAAACATTACCGCTCCGTTTTTTCTCCTTATCGTGTTTAGTTCGGTTGGTCCCTACATATAACTTCTGTATCTTGTTCCATTATTTGATACATACCGATTACTGTGTAAGTAAATTATTCCACAAATGTAAAACATTAATATTATGTTTTAATAGGTGGGTGTATTTATGAGGTTTCCTTACAGAAATTTGCAGTTTGCGCGTTTTCCGAATGCATTGAGAAATAGCATAAAATAAATATATCTGACCGGTCAGTGGTTGAGTTGGCATCGCGATTGGGTCCCACCCAGACGTCGCAAGTTCAATTCCTCGGCTGGCTAAGTCCTTCGTCTCAACACAAGCAATATTTTCCTGTGGTGGTAGTAGGAGATTTCCAAATATTTTCAGGTTATTTGCCCGAGAATGTTTGTGTTAGCAGAATAGCGAAAATCGTTCTGAAAAATAAGATAATAGAACGTTGTAACATTTTGTCCAACACTAAACATTCGAAATGATTTATTATAAAACACTGGTGAATATATTACCCACGTGACATATTGTACATTATATCATAGTTTAAAATATGTTATAACTTTTAAAACAGAATCTCTTCATTATATGAAAAAAAATTAAAACGAATGCGTCCAAAATAATAAACATTTATTTACATTATGCATCCGTGTCTTAAAGCATTAAGTCCGTTGAGATGAACTCCGAAACAAGCTTAACGCTTTATAGGGTCTGGTCAACCGTCTGATTATATTTTTATTCAATTCAATTTTAAAACAAAATGATTTTATTTTACCATCTTAGGACACATCATTGAAGAGTCCTGACCACCTCAAGGAAATGCATTAAGTTATCCTGCTGTCTACCTCCAGTTCCTTGTGGATTTTACGAGGGCGCAGTGTTACACATAAGTTTAATCCTCTCAACAGTTCTTTGTAAAATAAATAAAACAATTGAACTGCCTTGCGTAAACAAGAAAACATGAATTCCATCATTTTTTAAGAATAATTTCACTGATAATAGGATTCTGATCTGATTTCAGGGTGAGAAACACTCTAAAACTGAGATATTAAATAAGTAAAGAAGATCAAATTGTTCGATTATAAAAATACTCCGAAATAAAATATGAAACTAAATCGTGCAAAATACATCAATGCGCAATGTCTCTTTTTAAAGGCAGCCTAAGAGAATAAAATAATTTTAACTGTTAATAATAAGTTTAACTGTTTGCCAAACTTATATGAAAAATAATCAAATAAAAAACAATCAAGCATAAATTTCAAAATTAAAAAGCACGTATTTATATTATTTCATAATGGGGATGGGTCATTCTACGAGCTGGGCGCTACCCGTCTGGCGGTTTTGTATTCCACGAATTTTGATGAAGAATGGATTGATGGACCTAATAAAAACGACTTTATATTCTCGCCAAATCAATCAATTTTAGCACCTAACGGATTAAACACTTAAGATACCAGGTGTAGTAATTGGCAATCTGTTTCACATCTAAGATGACAGAAATTTATCCTGTTGGGCGTCTCTTTCTCTCTCCAGCATTCTTCACTCACGGGTTGATTTAGTCCCCTGTCTAATGACAATGGCAATAAACCTTAGTTTATAAAGATAATTAATATGGTTGCCGACCCACGCCGCTGGCCTTTTTCCATCACATCTCGAGCCGGGCCTTAATTGGACACTTTTTTACATCCGGTGACCAAGTACAAGGAATGCTGTCGGATGCTGACGATACTCACACCTGCAAGACGCACACACACAGACACAAACAAGATACACACTTCTGCTCACATACAGATGCATTGTGAGAAATACACCTCATCTCATACATGTTATATGTATTTTTCATCTCACATACATCCATGACTAAACCTGTTCGCCACAAATGAGATGGCGTTATCCCAAACCTCTTCCGTACCCTTTTGAGAAGAATGTTACGGTCAAATGAACTTCGGACGCTTTTTTTAACGATTCTAAATAATTTTACGGCCGTGTTTCTGCCTCTTGAAACTGTGGATGCGGGACGTAAAGTTTTGTCAACAACGATATGACGAAAGCGAAGACCCGCAAAATTAAATGGTATTTATTTCCATACATTACAAAACAAACAAACAAAAAAAAATGTAGCATGAAACGATTATGCAGGTCTCAGACATTACGACGAGCTGACTATGTGTAAAGAAAACGAGATGACAGGGCATTGGAAAGGTGGAAGAGGTTGACTTCGGACGAATGACTTGAACCTGGACTTAGTAGAGAATATTTCTGGAGGATGCCAAATCCCACCCGGGATGTGCCGCCACGCCGTGATGATGATGAGGTTTGAATTCCTTTTACTTCCGTTTATAAAATTTGAAATGAGAATTCCGCCCTTTGGATCACTCGCCCGCAAACAAAATAATGACGATATCAACTGAGAGTCCCCAGTTGTCAAGATTCGTGTTCTATTTCGGAAAACGTCCCTAAAATCACATGACCCTGCCTGTAATTATTTTAAAATTCAGATTATTTGATTAGATGTTGTCAATGTAATTTTGATTGGCGCAGGTAAAGTAAGAACATCGTTCGTTATAACGAAATCCAGAAAAAATGTCGATAGATAGAAAAATTCCTAGTTCTGCAGCAAATAAAGGTAGGTACTCAATATGCCGAAATCATCAGCCTGGCCGCCGACATGGTTTCAAACATAGAATTAAAAAGACAACTAGAAGCGATTTCCATATAAATTCGAATAGAAACAAATGAACCACTGGTACCTTTTGCACGGGGTCTGTCTCCTTTTCACTTGTCTGAAATTATATATCGCTATCCCAAGGCACTTCTCATGTTTTCTTTTATTCTTTGTTTTCAATTAAAACCGTGTTGTCATTTTTTAGTTAGAAATATTTTTTAAACTGGAGTTTTACGTTTTATTGATTCACGACGCTTTTTTTTCAGAAAATTATTATTCAAACAAGAAACTGACTATTATTTATGTGTCCATAAAAGCAGATGAAGTCAAAAATACAATCTTCGACTTAATAATGTCTTGGTAACATAAATCAGCCTTTTTCTATTATACCACCGACATCAGAAGCGTTTAGTAATCTGGCATATAGTATAATGGAAACAGGTAAAATATTTTAATATATTATTATATCCCCTTTGGGAAAGTTATTCAATTTTAATTATTTTCCAAACCCAATTCTCCGAATTGGATTCGAAAATGGGATTATCAATATAATGGGTTTTTTGTTTGTATAGATTTACCTAATGAAGCGTGTGCCTAGTAATCAATGGGTTTTTTGGTATCCGTTGAATTTATGGCGATGTTTTATTAAACAAGTTTGTAAAAACTTCAAATTAAATACCAAAGGTGAAGTAGTTGGAAATTCTAGATTTTGGTAGGTGCTAAAAAGATCATGGAGTAATTGATTATACATTTGAAATTCATTATCTTCATAGTGAAAATAAGTCTGCTTTAGATAGGCTCCTACTAAGTAAAGCTACCCTTTAATTATTGAACAATAAATACAAATAATTTATTTCTTCAATCTTCTTGCCTTGAACAAGAAATATTTGATAGAAAAAACTGACGAAATTTGATGACACCAAAGCTCACCACCCGAATTTGATTATGCCTCATACAAAGTAAATATTATTGCTGCTTCATACAAATCGCGCAAGTAAATTTTATTTGATGAATTTGTAATATTAGGTAACCGGATAAATCATCACAATGATAATTCATCACATCTTTAAAAAGTTATATAAAGTCATGGAAAGTGATGAAACAAAAACTTTATTAATTGGGTTATGTAGGTAAGGTTAGGTTAGGTAAAATTAAAAAAAAAACAAATTTTCATCGTTTCTAATGACTTTATATCACTTTTTAAAAGTGTGTTGAATTGTCACTGTGTCGCGTTATCATGGAACCATTACACAATTTATTCATTTAAAATAATATAAAGTATACTTGTAGCACGTTGCGGAGTGGATTAAACTCTTAGTATCACCCTGGAGTAAGACCACCATTCAGAATTGAAACGTTGCTTGAAATGGTATTAGTCATGTTTGGTGATTAGATCTGAATAGTTAGGTACTCTCCCACCTTCCTCCTCTACATTTCCTTCCCATACCCGACATACTCCAATTGAGGATGCCAGAGACTCACTGTTGGGAGTAGTTGGGACTCTTGCGCGGTATTCACATAAAAAAAGAAAATAACGATATTTATACCATTTTTCTCTACGCTGCATTTTTTTCCATTACTAAAAAAACTCCAGTATTTATTCAAATTCTATGCGTAATGAGTAGTAATTTTATTAATTTTCGTTCCTTGTAGACTACTTTTTATTTATACACGTGAACCACCACGTTTCCCAGGGCCGGCTCTACGCAGTCGAGTTGGAGCAGTTCGCTCCGGGCGCCGAATTGACAACTATCACATCAGCCTTGAGATTATTTTTCACAAAAACAAGGAGCGTCAAATTTTCTAACGCTTTCCTAACGTCCCTAACGTTTCCTAGAAGCAGCATAATAATTAGATTCATTTTCTGTAGCACGGTTTGTTTTGTGATTTCATCTCAAATACGCTGCTCAATAGTGTTTAATTTTCGTCCCCCAAAAAGCGCAGAGTCTCCGCGAGTACCTGTCTATAAGAGGTAGCCATGACTACGATTTGAGTGGGGTCAAACACCCGAAGCTCGAAGCCCGAAGCTCGAAGGTGCATCACAATCCAACACGACCACGCCTCGGTATTCTCGGAACGACATAGTACGGGATGCTTATCACATGTAAAGTCAGTCACTTCATGACATTAATATCAATCTTGATTTTTGAACGCGGGGCGATCGGGGTATCGACTGTACACTCGCCTTTTTTCTCGTTATAAATTCCTCAAAATATTCCTGAATAAGCTATGATCATATTTATATTTCTAAGATTTTTTTTTCTGAAAATTACCCGAGGGGCGTCTAATGAAGAACTAGATACACTATCTTGAAATAAATCAAACACATATATTAAATTTTAAAGGTTAATCAGCTAGTGAAACAGTTTAACGTAATACTTATTTTGACATACAAATGTGAGTCCAAAGGTAACACTTTTCTTATAGAAAGAAAAACAGTCTTAGGGTACGAATAACCCAACATTGAATAAAAAGAACATAAGAAATACAGTGTGGGCTTGCTTTGTGATCCAAAAGTCTGACCATTCTTTGCTTAAATTTCACATGTAGAAGTGTGTTTCATCTGTGGTAGTGACATACGATATCAGGCAAGTGTAAGAGCTACAGAGAGCGTGACAAATGTTTGTTCTTGATTGTTCTATGCCCGACAATATTAGGATTCTAACCACTTCCATCGTAAAATGTTAAATATTATGGTTTCTGCAATAACGGAGCACATATTTTCGGGGTGTTGAACCCGTGATTCTTGGATGCAAAGCCAACGCTTCGTACCACTTCGGACCACAAACGGGTCGATTATTAAATTAATTAATTCTATAAATAGTGTAATATCGCTTTCCGCGTCTGTCTGTTTTTGCTCTTATTTCTTCTAAACTACGCAACGGATTCTCATAGGGTTTTCTCTATCATTTAGAAAATTTCTTCCGGAAGGTTTATATATATAATAAATGCTTATTATATTTACAAAAAATAGAGAAAAGTCGATTTTATGTAATCAGTCGTAAAAATATATTTTCTAACTATGACTGAACCTTGTGAGATTCGTCAAAATAATGTAGGAGGGAATTGTATATCTTAAAAAGGATTACAGAAAAGTCCACGACGGTATTTGTCTACCTTTTAAGGATTAATCCCAGCAACGCCAGGTACACGTCAGCTAGTTATAGAATATCAAAATTAAAAATTCAAAAAAATATTTACTGCACAAAAATACAGAGTACAAGGGGTATAGCTTGTAGGTTACATCCTATTTCTTCCAGCTAACCCAACAAATACACATTATATTACATAACCCAACAATTACATGCTAACAAATGTATGTAAATAAAAAAAAAAAAAACAGAGGAATTTAATTTATGTAAGGTATTCATTTAAGGTGTAGTGACATTTGTTTTTAATGGACAATATACCCCACAGATTGGACTAAACAACCCAACTAATCAGATCTTGTTGTTTTGTCTATTCCTAAACATATTTATTTTTAAATTACGAATGTTGGTTTTTGACCAGGAGGTATATATAGTATAGGTAGTAATTTGACGAAGTCCGTCATCTACGGTCAGTAAGCGATATTTACGAGAACGGTCTACATATAATAAGAAATATTCCAACCGACGATAGACAAATTTTGGTTAACAATTTTGGTTTTTCGGTTAACTGTCAATATACACATCTTTTTTAACAATGTCATTCGTTACGCAAAATTACTAGCTTAATAACAAACGCAGTAATTGAATTAACGAAGCTCTTAGAAAGAATTCTTATACGGGGCGAGTTGAATGCGTTCGGGCCGATGAAGCTACATTGGTTCGGGCTTGCAGAAATTAAATTTGTTCACATAATTAACTTACAATCACGCTGTTTTCCCGCAGGGGTAGGCAGAGAAGATGGACCGCCAAACAACTCGGTCTTGGCAAACAAGTTATGAAAAAACACCTCATTAACTAATTAATTCCCTGATAAAAGTAAATGCGGACTGCCTATACATATTTAGGTAAGTATTTTAATTTATTTTTACATTTCCAATTTATTAATATTTTTACGTAACTTTATGACGTTTTCGTTTCAAAATGTCAATTCTTAGATAATACCTCCAGTGTTGTCAGCGTATATCGACTTCTTGTTTATTGCGTTACCAAATTCGGTCTGGATATCAACATAGCGGCCGTACTCGGAAAATCAGGACAAAATCATCGGTAGTATCACGCCTGTGATAGACTCTCCGGTCAATGGAGAGAATTCATAAACGATGAATTAAGAAAATAAAATCACAGAGTAAGTAAGTACCCACGAGATAATGAATATTATATCTGATAATCAGATTGATTTATTTGACCAAGGAGATGAATTAAAATTTCACGATTCAACGTTTTTTTATAAAAGTGTAAATCGGAGAGGACACGGTGTAATTATTGCCTGAAATTATGATCTGTCACAGTGAAAAATGAAAAGTGAATTTCGTCATTATTTTATTATCTGTGGTAGCGGTTAGTATGCGGAAAATCAATGTTCATTCAGCGGCAGGAACCCACAAGTTTCATGTCAAACAGGCGACAGGTCGCCCAGTTGCGAATCTGTCACGTACACTTTAATTCAGTTTTGTTTATTTGGTTTCACGATAACGCATCAAAATGAAAATTCAACACTCAACATTAAAACCGATGAAAAAAACTAACACCAAACCTTACCAACATAACCTGTTTATTCTAGTTTTTGTTTTATAACTTTTGATGACTTTATATCATTTTTTAAATTTGTGTTGAAACGGGTTTGTTTCACAGAATTTGAACAATTCATCAAAGTTTTGTGAAGCCACAGGCCAATAATGATATAATAATAGACCTTGAATAGAACCTCCACAGAACTTGTAAATCAATTTTGAAATTTGATGAATTTTTCAAATTCTGTGAAACAACCCGTCCTAAGTATTGAACCTTACTCCTCAGGGAAAAGACTAAATGAACACCTTTAATGGCGCTAACACTTAACAAGCCAAATCCCAAATGGATGGGACCGAGGTTTATTTCATATATTAACTGATGAAAAATTTATAAATATAGTGTCATCCAATTTCAGAGAAATACTTATATTTCCGTTTGTGTATGCGCGATTGCCGCTAAAAGTTGATAGAATGCATTGTCATTGACAATGAGTCTATCAGCCGAGTTTCAACTCGCTCGGATATCGGGATATGGGTTAATTTACACTTATAAGAAACCATTTAATTCATCCAATGAAGAAAATAAAATCGAAATTCAAACAGAATTAAATATATTCCTTCCTAAATGTATGTCAATTAAATTGACTTATCTAAGCTCCCTAGGTTATGATGGAAATAACCAATGACTAAAGAAAATATCCTAAGATAATACTTGTTATTCTTGATTCAATAATAATAAACACTTTACATTAAAATACTTTACTCAGTTGAAATAACCGTAATAATACGGTTCCATGATAACTCAACACAGTGACAATTCAACACACTTTTAAAAAGTGATATAAAGTCATAATAAATGATGAAATTTTATTTTTAACCTAATCTAACCTAACCTAACCTACATAACCCAATTAATAAAGTTTTTGTTTCATCACTTTCCATGACTTTATATAACCTTTTAAAGATGTGAAAAATTATCACTGTGATGATTTATCCGGTTACCAACCAATACAACTGAAAATAATCATATTGTCTTAGGAATTCTATACTAAAACACTGTCCAAATTTCAAGACGTCAGAGCCCAAGTTCGTGAGTTTTTGCTACCTCGTACAGAGAAATTTACTGCTGTATAGTTAGGATTATAGGGTATATTTTAGTCGAAATATTGGTACAGGAATTTTAAGGATCTGCTTTAACTGAAGCCTTATGAAGTCATTGAACATCTGCAATTTTAAGGGATAAAGGGTTACATTCGTTGTAACCAATGAAGCGATATAATTATTTTGGTTTAACATAATGTACTCTCATAAAATGCTAGGGGCATCAATCAGGTTTCTACACATATTAGCTTGTTGAAAATCACAAATATTACCGAATACCTGTTTTTTATTTAAATTTTTCTTTATTCAGTGTTTTTTTTTGTTTTTACACTTTTTGGGTATGTTAAAACCACCTAACTAGGCACATGCCCGTGTGATGGTGGTTGATTATATATACAGTACATTAAAATTATAAATCAAGTATGAAATATATATAAGAAATTAAAATAAGTATAAAAGTATAATATTTAAAAGAAAAAAAGGGGTTTGTAGTTTAAGATAATATATGTAGTAAGTATACTAATCGAACACTTTAAAATTGAAATTTGAACAGTTTAAATATATATATATGTACATGTACATATAAATTCAGTTTACAAAATAAATTTACTAATAAAGAAAAATTAACTGTTGATATTTTATACGTCCGAGTTAGTGTTTATGTGATATAGGTACATTAACTCGGACTATTATATTTCAATCAAAAGATTGAAATATAATAGAATATTTAAAAATAACAAAAAGAGTAAAGACATAGTAAAAAGTAAAGAATTTAAAGAAGAAAATATACATTTAAGAAGTTATTAAAATTATATACCTGTAGCATCAAAGTAAGTATGTATTACTAGGTAAGCAAATGTAAAAAATATGGTAAACTGTTGATAAGTATGTGCGAGTTACAGTGTATATGTTGATACTTACATTATTCTTCAGCATTTTAACTATAGATTCTTTTTTGTACTCCTGCAAATAATAATAGAGTGAAAAAATTATTATTCTTAACAAATACCGAAGCCATCATAAAGTACATGAAACGTATCAGTGATGTCAAACCATTTTTAATAATTAATGCAAAAAATAATTAATCTTTCTGCTAATATTATGGTAATTTAAATACGAAAACAGTTTCAGTTAATGTTTGATTACATAGAAAGTTATACACAAAAATACGTTATAGATGAAACAATTTTTTTTTAAATTCAGAATCATAAGTTAACATAATTTTATGAATTATGAACTTTTATATCCCCAAGTGACGACCTCTCTAGTCATCAAATTTGACCAGACCATTATGCCCGGAATTTCCCATGTTTTAGAAAAATATTAAACAAATTCCATGTTGTTTTTCATTGTTTAGAAAGAAAAATAAGTATTTGAAGTGCAGTTTAAACAATTTTGGTGTACACGTCCGAAACACGTGAACACCTCAGTGAAGGTTTTCCTGGTGAAACACTATAACATATTGAACATACTTACCCAAGATTTTTACGTTACACCCCACAATCTGAATTCCATGAAATATGTTTGTGTTGTCATTGCATTTAACTGTAAACTGTATAGAAATAAATAATTAAATATAAGGGTGCACCGTGACAGGAGTGCTCTTGGTTTGTGTGGTAAAATCGTATCGTAAGCCTGTGGAATTACCAATAATTTGAAGAATCTCTTCAAATTATTGGTAATTCCAGTTAAAAGTTACAGGTCTTACGAATAACTTCCTGATAAACGTTTAGTAAATTACGAATATATTATCATGATGCCAGAACACATGTTCATGAAAATCCGAATATTTTTGAACAACAACGAAAATTCTTTGTATCGTCATGATGAAACAATTAAGGCAAATCAATAAAACATTTTTAAATTGATATTTTATTTATTTATCGAGACGGCGAAAATCTATTTCTATCCAGTGTGTTTTGTTTTATTTATCGTGAGGCCGGAAATCTGTCTCTATCCAGTATGTTTGTTTTATTTACCATGATGGCGAAAATCTATTTCTATCCAAAGTGTTTTATTTTATTTATCGTGAGGGCGAAAATCTGTTTCTATCCAGTGTGTTTGTTTTATTAACCATGATGGCGAAAATCTATTTCTATCCAAAGTGTTTTGTTTTATTTACCGTGAGGGCGAAAATCTGTTTCTATCCAGTGTGTTTGTTTTATTTACCATGATGGTGAAAATCTATTTCTATCCAGTGTGTTTGGTTTTATTTATCGTGAGGGCGAAAATATGTTTCTGTCCAGTGTGTTTGTTTTATTTACCATGATGGTGAAAATCTATTTCTATCCAGTGTGTTTTGTTGTATTTACCATTTAACGAAAATCTATTTCCATCCAGTGTGCTGTCCTGACCCTGGTAGTAAGTGCAGTATAACAAGTAACAGGTGTATGTGGTTGCAGTGCGGGGTTAAATATCAAAGCCTCAAGATGCATATTTAGTTACATTGCATCATGTGATAGGTATTTGTAGCATCCTGTAATCGTAGTCGCTGCTCCATGTTGCACAAACAGAGACTTCAAGCACCCAAAACCCAACAGGAAGGCATTGTAATAAGTAATTAGTAGCTATATGATTTTTTTTTTATTTACGAACTCTACTAAGGTACTCCAAAAACATTTAACTATATAAAAAATGTCAAAAAAACGTATTAGGGAGGTACCCACTTAAAAACCGTCTTAAACCCCAGTAAAACTTCCAAATTACCATAGAAGAACTTAATTGCACAATATAAATTAATGTACGCAAGTATTGTTATTATTAATTAAACGGATACCTATTCGTATGACCGGATAGATTTCCAGAACTAGCTAATCACTCAGACGTGCTTCTTTTCTGGTTTGCTATCACGTTGTTTCTTAAAATTAATATTTTACGTAGTAACGTATGAAAAAAATACGTTCTAATTGATATTAATATAAATTACATAAATCTTTCCGACAAATTTGTGTATGCGTGATAAATAATTGTTCGTTCTCAGAAGGCTGTGGTGGAATTTTAATTTATCAAAAAAAACGACAACAGAAACCGCAATGAATCACGAATTCATCTTATTCATTAATTTCATTCATGAATTCACCTTATTCATAAATGAATCCATAAAATTGGTCTATATCCGAAAAAAGGTGATAATTTTCACTATATAATTTCGGTTAAACATGCGTTATGACATCGTTCTTACCATAGTTAGTTGTGCTTAGGTCAGCACAGTTGCCTTCCAAACAATGAATGAATTAATTAATTAGTTACATTTAATCGGTGTTCGGTTCTAGGCCGCAACAATTTTTATAAAAGTAATTTTAATATTTTCTTAAATTGATAAAAAACTTATTTAAAAAATATAAACACCTATTTGTTTTTACTCGGGTTGCATTAATTCCAAATAAATAGATAAAATTATAAATAAAAAATATGAACATAATCTAATGCCGCATAAAGATTTATTTATTTTATTTTAGGGAAATCAACAGTTTGAAATGTGGCAGGTTTATACACATGTAATTTATGAACTGAGAAACCAATTATAGATTTTCTCATTATACTTACACATTATATTAAATTTACTTTCATTTTTTTGGTTTCCCGCCCAGCCGGGCTTTTACTTGGATTTTAAAAACAAAATATACCTAGTGAGCTATCGAAAATTATACAAAAAAATTAAAGCATGATATACAAGTAAACTGATAAACTGAATATAAAACAATATTAGTAAAACGTGTAACAGTAACATAAAATAATATAGAAACTATAACAATACTACATAAAAGACAAAACACTAAAACTATATTACCAAATCTACTCCAATTTGTAGGATTCAACAAAGTGCTGGTATAGATTACACTTTATTCTATAAATGGAGTCAATAAATATATCAATAGTACACCCAAACTTGTTACCAAGATCATGCATCCTAATGGTTAGTGAGTGTGTCTGATAGTTGGTTGTGTATGTATTGCAGAAGATTGTTATATTTTGTCTTGTATTCCTAGTCGGCACATTAAATTTAATAGTGCCAACGATGACGGGACTGTAAATTAAGTTGTTAATGACTCTGTGTAACACAACCAGGTCTGGAATAATTCTCCTTAAGGCTTACCTTAACAGACATAAATTAGTTGGGTAAAAAATGTAAATGAAATTTTGAAATCCGGTAACTTTTAATGTTTTTTTTAACCAACCAAAAAAAAATCTTTCGCTCGTCATCACTGGCCACTCAGCCCAGTAACCAAGTGCTTGCCTTAGCAAGTACGTACCTTAACAACCTGTATAATTACAACAAGACAAACTCAATAATATAAATCATTGCAGAGTAATATAACATTGTTTTATAAGTACTTTCATTTAGTAGAGATATACCTCAACGGCGCTTTTCAGTTGATGCAGGTATTACAAAAAATATAAATATTACAAAAATAAAGTGATGTTAAGTTAAGTTAAATGGAGAACAGGAACAGGTGACACGAAGATAGAAGATGGAGACTCTGCAGCAAGAATCCTAGGTGGTGAAAAAACTGGACCAGCTGCTGCAGCGAGAGAGTCCACCGCGTCCACCAACAGTGCCAGCACGAGGTTCGTCATCCGTCCAGGTATATTCATTTTCGTAAAAAATTAAGACATCCAGTATCAAGATCAGAGAGAATGTTATAATATGTTGAACACAATCTTATTAGCAACACAACATGCGATGCAACTAACGTCAAGAAAATTATCATAGTCTGTACCTATGTTGCTGTGGGCACCGAACGGGTGCGAACAGTGTGTTAATTTGTTGCATTTCATGGAATGCTGCGTATGGACTTGTGAAAAGAACGAAGCAACAACAAGCTGCGTTTCACGCCAATTGCGGTTGCTTCGCTCTTTTTTCCGTTAAAAGTTCAGTTCATGTTCAGCTCGGCAGTTCGGCTCGAGTGTGTATACGCACCCTTATATTGCTAATGCTAGGTGTCAGGATGTAAAGTGCGCAAAATTTGGGGGGTGATTCTATATTAGTATAAGTAAGAAAGATGCGTATCTTTTTTCGAAATTCAGATGTTTTAAAGTAGTTTTTAGGTTAAAGAGTTGAATTGTTTGTATGGGAAAGTAAATATTCATGTGGAAAAATATGTTTTTATGGGTAAATAAACATTTGAATTTCGAAACAAGTTAATTTTATTTTTTACTTCTACCATCATGTAGAATCACCTCCCGAAGCTAGCGCACTTTACCCCCGGACACCATGTATATGTACACTCGTATACGGCTAAAACTACATAAAAGTTTTTGCTCCTGGAAAATGTTGATATTTGGCGGTGTTGGGACTATTATTTACATCCTCTATATCTACCACGGTTATTGAACATATTAATATGTATAAGCACGTATTTATGTACATAGGCGAGTGCTTACGCTATTTTTATTTTATGTATATATTCGATTGAAGAGGCACGCGACGCCAACGTTATAATTTAATTCGCATTGTTAAGGTCCTATTTTTAATTCGGATAATCGCTTTGTTAACTTTTGCTAAATTAGCATCGACACAATATGCCATTTATACCCGCTGTGAATATGTTTATTATTTGCTTTGTTATTCAAGAATTATACAATGTGTGTGTGGTAGGTAGGTACCGAGAGATTGTTAAGAGTTAACCACGTCTCGCTAGTAGGATCTCTAAGGGCGGATCTCCGGAAATTGTTCTTCCTTTTTTCAGATTCAAAGTTTTTTAAGTGACTCCCCAAAAGAGTCCCCTGAGGAACTCTCTGTATAATTGTATCGGCTTGGCTACTTTCCGAGGAGAATATGGAAGCGGAGAATATGGCAACTGAGGAGAATGTATGAAGGGCTTTTTTGATTCGGGTACGATGAGTAACTATTTTAAAAAAAATGAAATGCTATAATTTTTTCTGAACGCTTTTATTGTTAATTAAACATTATATTTTCGGATGTGATGTACATTATAAAATGAAAAAAAATGCATATGCTTTTTTATTTTTTCAGTAGGTACCTACCACATAAAAATGAATTTAAGCCGCTTCTTACAGTACATAGTTGGTAGTGTAATAAAAGTGAAGTTGACATAGTTGTCTTCGAAGAAATTGATCGAGGTTTGATTCTCGGCACTGGAATTTTTTTTTAAAAATCACTATTTTAATTTTAAATTTGTAATTTTTTTTATAAATAGGCTTTTTTAAAATTTTTACCCTGTGATTTTTCACGAGTTTACGCAATAACTAGTGTAAACATGGTAACACCATGTAAAGGTTACGTGAATGCACTCCAAAAATAATGTACATAAAAGTAGGTACCTACCTAAATTACAATACTATGTTTGGTGATCGCGCTTTCAGAGTATCTGGGCCGAAGGCTTGAAATAAGCTCCCTCCGGAACTAAGATCCATAACAAGTCCAACAGAATTCAGGTCTAAACTAAAAACTTACCTTTTTAAGCTGTCATACCCTTAAATTAAATAACCCATTCCTAAGAGAAAGTCCAGTTAAATTCAATTTTCTAATTATGTCCTAAATCCTGTATCTAAATTTCGCTAATTAGATAATGTTACATTGTTCACACTTTCAGAGAACAACAGGCGTGTACCCAAAGAGTCGCACGTGGTTCGCCAGCTGCTATTTACCATCGTTGTTATGTGTAAAATTAATATTTAATAACACACTTTAGTATAGGTATAAAATAACAAGTAACAAGACCCACATTACAAGTTATAAGCAGAGGCGGTTGGTGAACTGAAAATGTACCTAGTATTTAATATAGTTGTAGCAAATTAATTCATTCTATCAATACACTGCAATACTGCTACGCAATTCATTTCACAAATCTCTCGAAACCGGCGAGAACCAGTGTGTGAATGTTACTACGCTAACATTATAAATTAGTATTCTTAAACAAATTCCTTCCAGACCACGGAGTAAAGAAGTTCCAGATACATTGGATTACGCATGACCAAAGGAGTGAAAAATTGAGTTGCCGTCAAAACGCTTCGTCGATAGTGCATGAGGTGAGTTATACGAGATGTCTGCACTGTTCCGACAAGTGATTTGCCGTTACGAGCGTCGCTCATGTCACCGTTTCGGTGGACCCTACTGTCTCCGTGTAGAATGGTTTAGGTTGGTTTAAGTATTGTATTGTTTCATAGTGCTTTCACACCATCGAAGTATTGAATTCCGAAAGTCTAAACATAAACTCTTGTACTAGAAGATGATGATTAATTAACTGGCGGGAATGGCTGGAGCGTACTTTCTTATATCGATACCGCCTCTGGTTATAAGATCACCTACAAAAGTAATCCTCAAAGATGCTGAGAGTGTAGATTAGAGGCGAGAGGCGGGAGATTCAATGTGTCTATAACGACAGTTACAAATAACCATAAATACATTACATAAGTACCATAATAGGCTATGTGAATTCATGGAACTTTATAGGTATGGCTTTGTTACAGGGTATTGCAAGGATCATGATTTATGATGAATGATGTTTTGTTGCCAATGTGAGAGCAAAATTATGCATCATCGTATTTGGCAGATACGTGCTAAAGAGGATGTATTGCAGTGGATATAAATAAATCATGTTCTAAATGATATCTTTACAATGAAATCTATTTCAATGAGAATAATTATTACGACATTTCAATAAATAATTATTTTTTTACATGCCGCAGAATTTCAGATCCATTTCAACAAAGTAACCCATCAATATGCGGAAAATTAATAGCTACATATATTGTGTTAGTTGATCAATAATTATATAAAAAAAAACAATATAACCTCCTGTCATTTCATCATTCCAAATTTTTTTCAGTCAATCAGAGCGAAAAGTAGTTAATAAAACAAAACCACGTTTCATGACGCGAGAGCTCAAAATTTTTCCCTTTACGGTTGGGAGTAATACACCGAAATAGGATTCATGGTTTTTACATATTTGGATCTTTTAGTTTTTGGCAACCCTGTTCAGAAATCCATATGTCATGCAAACACAGTGTGATTGGGAAATAAGTTTTCTCTCAGATTATAGTCTCCTCAAAGATCTGTCAGACTATTGTATGCAAATCCGCCAAACGAGGGCGAACACACATAACTCTGCTCTTCTAGTCACCAAGATTTTTCGAAATCGATATGAATACTGATTATTGTGAAACCGGTTTGAGTTGTCGCTCGATATGTTTATTTCGTAATAGTTATGAAATTATGATAAACAAGCTAAAACCCGTGAAAAACAAGGGATACTGTATTTATAGAAATGATAATTATTTTAACTTTTGTTCGTCCATCTTCCCTTCATTTTCCTAACCATTAAACGTCCTTTTCATAATCTTCTTATCACAATTTCAAATAAGGTACTTTGCACAATATTTATCATAGGAACTTTTTCATGTTCATTTGCTAATTGTTAAAAATTTTTTGAAGAAAACCAACACTTCTAAAATAGTCAAAACATCTTTAGAAAAATATTAAATTTTCCACACTGCACGGATTATAAAAGTTTAGTTAAAAGGCCCATGGTCATTGATCATCAATATGTTTGAAATGTACCTAGTTAATTTCCTAGGGATTAAGCATGTCAAATTTGAAGATGATCATTACAAAGATGTTATTGCTAAATTCTAGCAAATACCCTATAATATTAATTACACGTCCAACTCCAGTGAAATTGTGGCAATATCAACAACTCATATTGACTTTTATATTCCTTTCAATAGCGGCAAATTGAATTTATTTAGTACTTGGTGGAGGTGTTTTGAGCTATCTAATTTTTATTTTTATCAATATTGAAAAAAAATATACGTACAAATTTCCCAAAAAGTAGATTCTGTCTGTGCAGATTTAATAATTAAAAACGATAAAAAAAAACATTCCCAAGTCGTTTTCAAGGGTTCCATGATAACTCAACATACTTTTAAAAAGTGATATAAAGTCATAAGAAACGATGATTTTTTTTTTAACCTAACCTAACCTAACCTAACCTAACCTACATAACCCAGTTAATAAAGTTTTTGTTTCATCACTTTCCATGACTTTATAAAACTTTTTATAGATGTGATGAATTATCATTGTGATGATTTATCCGGTTACCGTTTTCAAGATGTCAAAAAAACATTGCTAATTAGTTGGTGAAATATTATAAGAGTTCATTAAATTCTAGCAAATAAAATATTTTTTTTTATTGGTGCCCTTTTTTACTCATTTAAAGTACGCTCTAGCGTGTTTAAATCGCACTTTATGGAACGCGCTTTTTTTAAAGTTACCATGGCAACATCAACAAATCAACAAAATGTGAAGTCTAAGGACGGGTTGTTTCGGAGAATCTGAACAATTCATCAAATTTCAACGTTCATTTTCAAGTTCTGTGAAAGATTTTTTCAAGTTCTGTTTTTATTTCAGTTTTGTCAAGCAACTAGCCTACAATGATATAAAAACAGAACTTGAATAAGTCTTTCACAGAACCCGAAAACGAACGTTGAAATTTGATGAATTGTTCAAATTTCAACGTTCATTTTCGGGTTCTGTGAAAGTCCTATTCAAGTTCTGTTATTATATCATTGTAGGCTAGTTGCTTGACAAAACTGAAATAAAAACCGAACTTGAAAAAATCTTTCACAGAACTTGAAAATGAACGTTGAAATTTGATGAATTGTTCAAATTCTCCGAATCAACCCGTCCTAAATGTCAACTTTTAACTATAAATCTGACAGAAATATTTTAAACATCAAATAAAACATTACAAATGTTTCAAAAATTTTATTCAAAGTTTACATTCTTTTTTACATCGTTTCCATTCTAATTATTTAAATGGATGTGAAAAGAGCAGTTCGTATTATTTGAAATATTAATACCTCCGTTTTTTAAATCGGAGGAAATGCTGTTCAAATTAATAGTATTCTCGGAAGTCAATGAGGCTGCACTTCCATTAATGGCAGTTCCAATAATGTTTGAAACCTTCTTCTTATTGCTAATGCTCTCTTCCACGTAACCAGTCACCACAGCTGCCGATTTCCATCCTACTTGTCGTTGGATTTGATCAATTGTCATGCCACTATTTGCCATAATGGTAGCGGATGTACGTCGAAACGCATGTCCTGTATATTTCTCAGGATCGTTTAATTTAAGATAGCGTGCGATTTGTAAGGGGCATGATCCAAATGTGTTAATACCAACCACTTGATTGGTGCACTTACCCTTATCATACCGTAAGAAAACCCTGTCTGTACTTACATTTTGGGGTCGCAATGATAAATATTGCTTCATCGTTTGATATAATTTGCACATAATTAATTGCACCACTGTCGGCAACAGTAAAACGTCGAGCTTTCACTGTTTTAGATGGTCGGATGGTAATAAACAATACACTTCCTTCTTCTTTGATATCATATAAGCGTAAATCGCACAATTCACATCTTCTGCAAGAGCCAAAGATTCCGCAAATGGCTACCACCTTCAAAAATAAGTACGTAATGTCCGGTGCTTCCGTGAAAAACTTCCGCAAATCATCTTCTTTGAATACATACGCCTTCTTAGCAACGTCATCCTTGCTAATTGCCTTCATGAATGCATGCACTTTCACAAATGATTTTAAATCATCCCCTTTATTTATCCTCAACAGACATTGCAATTTCGAATGTATGACCCACACAGTCGATGCTTTGTACTGTTCCGACATTTTCTGAAGGTAAGCAAGCACAACTTGTTCATCTACATCTACTACGTTTTGCTCCTCCATCCATGTTATGAACCTTTCATATTCTTTTTTATAAACGTCTTTGGATTTTTCAGGTATTAACCGCGATTCTGCTTTGGTATTTAAATTATGAATGTTAGAACTCATTTTACAACACACAATAACTAGTAAAAACTGTGATGTCAACTATTAATCTTATGTGACAGATTGCAAATTAATGTTTGTGTTTTTCATTTACATGACAACAAGATATTGTGATGTCACATCACGAATTCATTAATAGTTCTTATTTCCAAATTTTTAATAATAATATCAATATTTATGTTTTCAAACTGTACCAATAAAAAAAAATAGCGTAAAGTATTCGTGGATAACTGGTCTTTAAAACACTGGCTTTATTTCGAGCACTCGGCTACGCCGTCGTGCTCGAAAAAACGCGCGTGTTTTAAAGACCTGTTTATCCACTTATACTTTAATATACTATTTCTTTACATCAAAAGTAAATTATGCCATGAAAAATATAGTCATAAAAATTCTAAGGACGGGTTGTTTCGGATAATTTGAACAATTCATCAAATTTTAAAGTTCATTTTCGGGTTCTATAAAATATTTTTTCAAATTTTGTTATTATTTCAGTTCTGCCAAGAAACTAGTCTGTAATGATATAATAACAGAACTTGAATAGGACTTCCACAGAACCTGAAAATGAACGTTGAAATGTGATGAATTGTTCAAATTCTCCGAAACAACCCGTCATAAGTTTAATTCAGCAAAGATGTGTTAATTCCTTGTAGCGCCCTCTGTTCATATTGAAGTTATAAATTATCGTCAACGTAAATTTTCAAAAGACATTTTTGTAAAATTTTGAATGTGTTAAATATATTTATATATTATATTAATAATAATATTAATCAATAATATATTTTTATATATTCATATTATGCTTATATATAATGAACTTGCATAGTGTGAATTAACTAGATGATCCTTTGTGGAAGGTTTTAGTTTTTCCTGTGGGGAAGATTTAACCCGGACATAAAGTCGGATAAAAAATTTATGTATTCATATTATTAAATATTATATGGAAATTTTATTGTAAGTATTTTATTACCGAAACCATCAAAGACACCCACTTTAATATTTTTTTATGTATGAGCAAAAAAAAGCAGTAAGGTCGAATGTAGGTTACCTATTTTTTTTTTAGATTTCTATAATTTATTTTACTTTAATAAATAATACAAATCATTATTGTTCACATAAAATCCAGATGCTGCAAGAAAACCAATGCGCACAACTCATACTCTGCTTGTTGCCATCAGAATGTATGGAGAATGTCAGAAGTTGGAGGAGTTATTAATATTATAGGTTATTATATTCTCGATATATTCCGGTTGACTAATATTTTATCAGGAAATTGGCATCACTTTTTAACTGGATCATTGTTCTCCGTGTAGGTACATATGTGGCGTTTATGACGAGATATTATCTGCGATACATTTTATGGCAGTTCGAGGTTGTCAAAACCACAGAGAAAGAAATGTTATAATGTATGGTAATACTTTATTTTTTCAAATACTAGAAATTAAAACACACGCGAAATTATCAGTTCTCTGCTTATTTAACTCCCGCCAGTCATTACCATCGGGGCCCCAAACGCAAGATGCTGTGTTGTGTAGCCCGGGGCGCTCGGGCTCTAGAGGAAGTGCTCGTGATATTAGTATTATTATTATTTAATATATCTTCCATAAAATATCAGCAAAATAAACGATGATGTGTGGACACTGATCGTGATTTCATGCTTTGGGGAGAATTACAAGGCAATACTGTGAGATAAGCGGATGCTCCATAACTGGGTGATTTAGTAAATGTTAAGCTACATATTACTGCTCGAATAATCTTTGAAGTAGATATTGATTATAGAGGGCGTTCCAGCAGTAGATATTTTAATATTTTGTTGTTAAAAGACCCCGTTGTTAACAGACCGATTGCTTTATATAATGCACAGTAGCAATGTCGGCATGTTGAGTGTGTTCTACAAGTATTTCAAGAAAGCCTGCTCTAAGGAGCTAGCAACATTGATCCCCATGTGCACATGCGCGCATCTCGACGGACACAAGCGGAACACTCGTTCACAGTTGATGTTGGCTTCCCGAGATCGGGTCATTTCTTCGACACGTTTTTGTGTAAGATGGCAAGTATTTGGAACGAGCTACCGAAATCTGTATTCTTCTTCTTGTTATCTTATTATACAAGACACACACTAATAATTAATGAGCTCCTGCCTTAACCCGCCTCACAGTCTGACAAATCGGGTGGCGGCGGAGTTTCCCTGTAGTTGCACTATGCAAACAGGTTTTTTTACTTACTCATCAGTCGTCAATAAAATTAATGTATCACAGCTTTATCTGATCAGTCATATTGAAAATAGCTTGTCGGTCGACACAATGTCATCGGAATTTTCTTGTAAAGTTTTCTTTTCATAAACTTGCCTCATTGTCAGTCACAGCTGTATTCTTTGATAATAAATGTTAAATTTAAATAAAATAACATGTATTTGCGCAGTTTTATTTTATTTACTTCGTAAATGAACAACCTGATACATTTTTAATATAATCACTACCTCTGCAAAGCGTTTGGTTACATTCCGACCCCAAATCCCACCCACTCAAACATGTATAAGATTGCAATTCAAATGTTATTTTAAAATTTCCGAAAAATAGTTATTGTAATAAAATCAAAAGTTATGTTTTAATCCGACCAATTAGGTAGACTGTACCTGCTCCCAGTTGAGGTAATAATAATATTATGTACCGGCGAGTCAAGTGATAGCTTCCGGGTGGCGACTGCTGCAAACCCAAGGCAGTCAAGGCCAATACTTGGACACGCCGCGCAAAAAGTTAAGAAAATCTTTTCTAATTCAATGGCACCTAACCCAAAAAGAACTATGAAATGTATTAGACCAAATTTTGTCAATAAAATGGAAATGTTCTTTATTGAAATACAGGAACTCCCTTTTTCTCGATATGCGCTTCGTGTGAAAGAGGAAGGGTATTTTTATGCAGCTGTGAGTTTCTTTTTGTCTATGTACTGGAAGTGTAACTTTTTACTGGTTGGTATGATGTTTCGTACTTGTATTGACTTGGTGTAAATATAATCTTTTCACCTAGCGCGGTGAGATACTGAAGAAGTTGAACATGAAAGCGAAAATTAAAATATTATTTAATCAGTTTTGAACTACCTCTACCTTTGCCTTTAATTGCAATAATAATAACTATTTTTTTGTCTTCCTTTTTTTATGTAACAATTAGAGAAAATGTAATTTTCACTGGGATCTCCCGTGCTGAGGATTTTATTAACGTATTATTAAAATTTAGTAGTTATAAATATATTTACAAGCAATAATTATTCGCCTGAAACACTCATCCACATTGAAAAATCTCCTGATAAAAGATACATGACGCCAACGGGACTCGAACCCCTGTCCCTTCGATTTCCGATCGACAGCTCTGACCACTGAGCTATGGCGGCTTATCTCTTATCCGCGAAATAATTCAATATATACTAGTGTTTCATTCAACAATTACTGCTTGTTACATTTTTTTTTTCACCTGAAAACAACCAACTTTATTTTATATGAGAAAGGCATTGTAAGTGCTAACTCTCTCACTAGATGGCGTCGAGACAAATTGTCTACATTTTTAGGTGAAATACTAGAACTTGTCAAATATTAATTATTATTTTTTTGGTAAACTAATGTTTAAGACAAGATTTTTTTTATGCATAGCACAAAGGGTAACAATTATTTTACAAGCAATAATTATTCGCCTGAAATACTCATCCACATTGAAAAATCTCCTGATAAAAGATACATGACGCCATAGCTTAGAGGTCAGAGCTGTCGACCGGAAATCGAAGGGACATGGGTTCGAGTCCCGTTGGCGTCATGTATCTTTTATCAGGAGATTTTTCAATGTGGATGAGTGTTTCAGGCGAATAATTATGGCTTGTTAAATAATTGTTACCCTTTGTGCTATGCATAAAAAAAATCTTGTCTTAAACATTAGTTTACCAAAAAAATAATAATAAATATATTTTTATGTAGTTTTTTTTCTGAAATAATTATAATTATAAAACATGGTGTTTTTAGTGCAGTTGAGTGGTTTCGGTTTTATTCTGTCTTGGTGTAAGTAAATTTTCTATTTATGATCTCCTGTGTTATGTATCCAGCTTTTTATTTGTGATCTCCTGTGTTATGTATCCAGCTTTTTATTAGAGATTTAAATCTTATAATTCTGTTGTGAGTTTTGAATGAGAGTGGGATTTCGCTGTAGAGTTTAGTACCATAGAATAGAAAGATAGTTCTTATATAAAAACATATTAATACTTTTATACTAAATATTAAAAAAAATTGAGAATTAATGAAAAAGCCAAGCATGGACAGTAAGTATTTAAAAGTCTTCCGTAAATAGGTTTTTTCCATTAGGAAGTGAACTAGTTAAATCCTTGAGATCATAGTTAAGTCAAATGGTTGAAAAGGATCCATTTCGACTTCCTGGTTTATTTATATTTAAAACAGGCAGTAATGAAGACTGTAGAATGTGCTAGAATAACTTGAACAAGGTAGCAGAAGTCGGGGACGCCCGAGGAAGTCATGGCACGATCAGGTGAGTCAGATACTTTAGTCGGGCCGTATCAAGAGTCAGAATAATAGAAGAGTATGTTTTAGATGATGTTTGAATGTGAATAAAGCAATGACTATAGTTTAATCCCCATAACAAATTTGGGATGCCATAGTCTCACTGTCTTCTGACGATTGGGAGAAGTTAGTACTCTTGTGTGATATTCACATAACAAACAGATTTCATTTCAACTAACATGACTGTTTATAAAAAAAAACATTTATGTTATTTTAGTTTTATAAAATTAAAAAAAAATACAATTTTATTACATTCAAATTAAAATAAGTTTATTATTTTTCCACGGTATTTTTGCAGAGTTGACGTAGGTAGGTATCCGTAATATGATTTGTAATATTATTTAAAAAAAAAAAAACGAATTAAAAAGTACTGCCTAGTTATTGCATATGCCTTGGGTTTTTTTTTTCAAAATTCCACTGTACAATTATTATTAGGGTGAAGAAAAAAGAAAATTGATGGTATGATGGATTTTCTTCAGATTTTTTTTATCACGCTACTGAATTATTGCCCTTTCTAATGATGTCAATATGAAATGATATTTTGTTCAGATAGGACCGTAGTTGTCCAATTGAAAAACCCATTCAAGGTTAAGGTAATACTTCAGATTATTTTTATACTCCCGTTCTCGTGGTTTGGTCTATTTCAGCATTCGCTCGCCATACATTCCCATTTGTATTGTATCGTAAGCGATATGCTGATTAAGGCAAAGCCATGAAGCGTTTAGCCTAATCTGTCAGCCGCATTGTTATTTCTCCACGAAAATGAAAAATCATTACCTTTAGTAACCAACTCTAAGCGGAGAGGATTGACTGCCACCCGACTCCAATTTGGCTAACGCTCCTTGCCTCATTAAAATTCATAAATTCTCTTCTATGCCATGCCTTGGACTCATCATTCGATAAAAGTATTTGAATAACTAGATTGCCCATATATTTCAGGGACGTTTTTTAGATCTTCGCCCATTATCTTCAATGGCATAACTGGCTTCACCCAAATATGAAGTCTTAACTGAACATCATACATTTCACGTTATTCTGTTTTACTCTTGATTGTTGACATGTCTCGATTCAAATGTTTGGTACTCTACCGCACAGACTTCTTCAACATAATAAATATACATCTTTATAGCTCGCAGACCGGTCAAAAGGTTATTCGAGCTCGTCCTCTCGCATTCAAACGACCGCCAAAAGCAGAGATTAAAGCGGAGACGCGAGATGCTGTGGTGTTTGTTCTCGGCACCCGGAAGGGATCCGGGACCGCTCAGTCATTAAGCCGGACCATCGGCGCGCTGGACCAAAACTGCCGGCAACGCAGCCTCCCAAACCGGTAGTGATGGTGCCGAAAAATAGAGGAACACAAACGAGTTTCTTCCTCAACGCTTAAATTATTCTATGCACACATGTGAGCCTCTTAACCTTCTGTGTGCCGAGATTTATGACTGGAGTGTGGCAGAAATGCCAGTCTTTATAAATACCTTTACCTTCAACTTGATCTCTTATTCCGTCGCCTTCTAACATCGGAGGTATGCTATCATCAGGACAATAGACACCTGTAGACTGCTGCTCGGATCTACATTATTTTTTTAATTGTAAAAAGTGGTACATTGCCAAGAATTATCGGCAATAAAGTCGAGTACCAAAACTGAAAAGCAGAGAAATACACAAATTATAATATGTTTGAATGGAATCTATTTAAAGCACAGCCCTTTCTTCTACATGCCGATGGTTAATTAATTAAATCGATATATTTAAAAGAATTGGCCTCAAAAAAATGATAATAATAACTTATCAATAAGTCCAGAACATTTCACTCGTTTTTGTGTAAGTTGGCTCTTGGAACGAGCTACCGGCATCTGTTTTTCCTCCTTCACATAATTCGAGTTTTTCCTTTTCGGTGTTTAATGGGAGGCAGTACTGGAGTTAAGAAAGATAATTAGCGTAACAAACCCGTGCGTGTTTCAAGTCAGTACTGCCGTACTGCCTCCTATTTATTTATTTATTTATTCAAAAAAACAGTTTTTAATATAAAAAAAATACTCTGCACATCTCACTAGGGCATTCATTTACATTCATTACATTTTTCTATTGTACATGGAAAAGGAAATACGCATCTGAGGCTCTTCAAAACTCGTATTAATTAATCTCTACCTTAATAGTGGCGATATAGTTCCCATATATTTGTACTAGACAGTCAGGAGCGCTATTGTGAGGCGATAATAAAGTATTTTAATAATAAATTCATAATGTTTTAGAACCAATTGTTCCTTAATCAGCAATATCAGGATTAAGAGTATATCTAGTTACCTTTAAAATGGTACCATAAGTTATTTTAAAATCATTGAAGACATTAATTATTTTTGCAAGCTTCTACATTGAAAATTTTAAAAGTAAAGAATATAATATATAAAGTTATATCATACAAGCTGTTTGACGCTGGAATTATGTATAATCTGTGAACGCATCCAAAAACTACAAAAATCATTTGCGAAGTTTCAAAATTTTGTTAAAAATATATATATAAAGGTACACAAATTATAGATTTGTATGATACAAAATGTTTTATTTATATCCCTTAATGGTGATTAATGATTCAATCTACATTTGAACATATGTACGAGTTTATTTATTTTACCGGAGAGTATTACACCCATCCACTTGTAGGTTGTAAATAACATACCACCAAAGACGAATTCCATCATTTAGAGATAACCAGACAGAACATAATTTTTTTTTAAATATATTAAGGATTATTAAAATTTTATTAACAGTATATCAAATGGTTTTTCTGGCAAACTGGAGGCATCAATTTTCTAGACGCTCTGGCGACGCTCTGGCTAATTATTTTTTAAAAAGCTAGGCGGCTTGTTTTGTGTTTCAGGCTAAACAATATAAATTATCAACGCGTTGTTAAAAATTATCTTTTCTCTGATAAACAACTGTTTAACATGCATTACCCCTTTGAGTGTCGCCGTATCCATTCTCTGAGCTTTTCACGATATACCATACTCTCCCCTACTTTAAAAAAAAAAAAAATAGCATTGAAATTCTGGCCATAAAAAATCATTAATTTCAATTTTAAAGTGTTTTAAAGGAAGTACTAAAACGAAACTATATTTTGGCACATCACTACTGTATTTTGGCTTCTATGCATTTGTCTATGGTCAAACAATCTGAGGGGAGGGAGATGGGGAAGAGGAAGGTGCGTACTAAGCTTAATGAAGGCCATTTAATAAATTCAATCAGCTTTTTATAAATATGTAAAAGTTTACTAATCAGAAACGGGACAAGAAATTATGAATTGGATATTGGGGGGAAATTTTTTGACATGTCCCGACTCGCAGAAATAAAAACTTTCTTGTCGTAACATTTTTCGTCACTATAATCCCACCATCGTTTCCAAAACTTTATTTATATATATATTTTTTGATACTACGGGAGATGAAAATAAATATATTTAGAACACACTACTTTTCGATATTTGCTCTAACAACGATCGTTGTCGGCAGTTCTCGCCTATTATGTAGCGACGATTAATCGTTGACTGGCATCCAGAGGGTTAAATACACTATTTATGTGTGTGTTAAGTGTTTACGTTGCCATGGATTTAAGCCACAAGCCACGATGAAGGATCAGTTTAACTGTCTGCTACGTTCGTACTTCCTTGATTTGTTTTGTCTATTTGAAAAAAGTTAACATTTTTATTTTGGGTAGGTGCTAGTCAGGTACATTGTTAATTCTTAAAGGTTAGGTACTACAGATTTATGATATTATGTAAAATTGATTGAGGAAGCATTTAGGTAACCAATTTATCAATAATTAAATTTTTTATAATCATTAATTACATTTAAAATAATATAACATTAGTCGAAAACCAGAGACATGTTCTCAATGGTGTCAGATCTGCACTGCAGAGGCGTCGCCAGAATTCAAGCTAGAGTGGAGTGGGGGTTAAACTTTATTTTATTTTATAGAGCTTACAGGGAAGGAACAAAGAAGTAGTCAGAATTAAGTAGAAATATTTACATACATTGAGGCATTGCTCGAGGCCATGAATAGGACCGTTTTAAACTGTGAAGGGGCTCCAAATATTATTTTGCACTTAGAAAGGTCAAATAAAACTTAAAAGATTTTATTTAATGTGCAGATTACATACATAAGTATAAGTGACGACAGCGAAATGAGTTGAAAATTACTCACAACTCGAGTTGAAAAGAGTCACAGAGTCACGAAAAGCGCCACAGGTGAAATTTTATCTATTGTATCCCCTCGGGGTAGGTATGTGGTATGGGTGAAGGGAGTGGAAAATGAATTATGTTCACAGAGATACAGAAAAAGCTCTGCATGTGAAAGGTCGAAGCGCAAACCAATACATTTTTTGATTTTTATTTTATGGAGAGTCAGTATCCCATCCATATTAAGACGAAAATTCTTTATTATTTTCATAAACGGAAATATTTTAGTATTGTAAAAAGGAAACCTTTAACCGGCTAGTCGCCGAGCGACAAATGTGTTGAATTCCCACTCAGTGATACGATTTCAAAAGGCTACTAAAAATAGGAGATATTTTATTTGTCCTCAATGTGTATCATTTTGGAACCTAGCTGGAGCCCCCCTCCGATGTAGGAGCCGTTTGGAAAATTTGATATATTATTTCCTAGTCCTGTGTCCTCAATGTGTACCATTTTAACAGCGTCCCCAAAGATGATATATTATGCCTTAAGGAACTTATTTCCTATCGAGGCCTCCTGCGTGGGGATAATATTATTAAAAAATATATGAAAATAGGTTATTGGCGGGCCCCCCTACCCCAAAATTGGGGATCTAGGCCGTACCTATCGGGCCTAAGTGGAAGTCCGGCCCGACCGAGAAATCATTACGTTTGTATCTAACATAAAACTTGTCACATTTATTATAAAAAATGACAGATTTTTAGTTTTGGCGCCAGTTATTTTATAGTGTGTCTCTGATAAAGTATTTTTAATGTACGTATTTAGAATAAACGAAACCTACTGAACAGTCTATGAGCAAAATGTGGGTGCAGTTAACAGTATTTATATATTACATTAAAACTAAGGGCTTACGCATTTCGAGATTTTAAATCCTGATTACACGAAGAATTGATATGTTATACAATCTATCTCTACTATTTATCACGCCACACTAAAAATACTCTCCAAGGAGCTGCGATGAACCATCAAACCCTTTCTCGTCCAGTACAGTGCGGAAATTCTATATTAGATGCTATCCATGTTTACTTACCATTTATATAAATTACTTTATTATTTATAATCGTTAACTTATTCACTTAATTAATTTATTATAATTATTTACTCAATAAATATCTATTGATTATTATTATTACCTTCTTTACTATATTACTATCTCCTTAATTGGGATACGAAGGTATTATTATTTTCTTTTTATTATTGTGCTTAGTATATTTTTATAATTAGCTTAAATTTATTTACTTTACTTATTGTTACTTAAATATTAAATATTTAGCTGTTTTATTTTTATTTATTTATTCTTATTTTTAGTATTAAATTAATTGTAATACTTTTTGTCACTGTCAGCATGGTTACCCTATGTGTTTGGCTGTTAAGCATTCAAGGGTACTTTGTTATACTTTTTTATTATTATTTATTGTTCTATATGGTTTTATCGAGATTTTATATATATTATAGAGAAAAATAATATCAATCAATACAAAAATGGTTTGTATTGAGGTGACGAAGGGTTGTAATCCGTTCATCTGTGACGGTCGTCCCTAGAATCTCGCGTATAAAAAGGGAACCTCGCTCCATTGGTCAGCGGTCACGGCGCTTGAACACTTTACTTCTTGGACGGTGAATACCGGACACCTCACATAAGGAAAATAATGCACCTCTTTCCGCTTCTGCGTCCCGCTGCTGTAGGGTTGGTAAACTGTGTGATTCCATGATTTATAATTTTTTAATAAGCCAATGTGATTTGCGTCGCCGTGTTGCACAAACCGGACATCTACATGAAACCGAATGCAGCGTTAATTACGCGACTCAAGTAAAGTATCTTAACTGAAGCATTAAAATGGCAGCCATCTAGAACCGGAACGGAACATACAAATAAATTATTAACAGACAAAATGCAAAACGATCGAGGATTCGAGGAATTCGCTACGCTCAGTCAATTAATAATTGATTGAATTTATTTGAATATCTAGCCCACTTTGGTGACCCAAAGAAATATTAATCAATTTAAAAAACTAGGTGCCTCCTAAACCTAAGACTAAATGTTCTTATTAGACTAACTAACTAACCGTCACGCCGTTTCCTCGCGAGCAGAGATGACAGAACGCCAAACAAATCGGTCTTGGCAGACACTCCTTGCATCATTCACATTCATACATTGTCTTATACATATCCTGTTATTCTAACTCTTTGCATGGCCAAACTAATTAGCCTCATAATATAAGCCCTATATTATAAGAAAATTGCACCTCTACCGCAATGTTTCGTCATCAAAAAATTCATGAAACAGTGTTCATCATGAATCAACACTTATTAGAACACTGATGGTGTCAACTAGACTTTGACAACATTCTTTTTTTCTTGTTTCGTCAGATTTTTGTCTAATAAAACAACTAAATAAGTTTGTGAACGTTGTTTTGTACCTACTACTTATTGTTTTACTATCTGATTAATAAATCAACTCCCTACATAATTATTTATTTTTCAAGTCATAATCGATGGTATGTATGATTTTTTTACATTACCCCCACACAGAAGGCCCGAGTAAAATTATTTCCCTCGCGGATGCTGTCTGGAAGGGGGGTGTTTTCAGAAAAAGGAAAGGGAGGTAGTTCTGGGAAGGAAAAACGGTATGAGGGGTGGGTAGGAATCTAGGGATCAGTGTATCCAGGAGTGATGGACGAATGAATATATACCTCCCACTGCGGCGCAAGGCGATGAGTCTAGAGACCAGTTGGAGAGTTCAAAGGGTCTCACCAGCCTCTCCCGATCTGGCACGCCACGTAGCTGATGGGCAGGCGCATCCTGAACCCACCTCACATGATAAATCCGGGTAAACCTGTTAAATCACCAAACGTTGCAAACCACTTGGGGTGACTTATGGCAGGGGAGTTGATTATCCAATTAATGATTCCCGGGGCGGCGGTACCTATACCTGCCTCCCAAATTGTATGCATACATTAATATATAATATATATTAAAGAAACTTTTTTCATAATAATGAAACAGCAGAGAAATATAAGGATTTTTCGAAGCCCGCCCCTATGCTACAATTCCTGTTTCCCTTTCTCTTTGTCGAGTTCTCGCTTCGCCCACCTGTGGATTCCTTTGTCCCGGAGTTTTCGATTGTTAAAAAAAGGCGAAGAGTCGTTGTCCGTCCTTCAGTTCATCGGTTCAAGAGAGGGAACTGGATAAATAATACTCTCTGTGACAGAAACTAGAATACTACATGGAATGATAACGGAAATATTTATTTTATTAATCAGAAATAAATTCGCCTGATAAATTAGGTTAACCAGAAAATTTTCGTGTTGACGATATTTATTTACAGCAACAAAAAAATGTATAACTCTGCATTTTTTAAAATAGCATTATATATTTTCAATTCAACATAAGCAGAAACAGTGCGTACAGATTATGTGCGTTTTACAATCATTTTTTCATGGTACATTTTAAAAATAAACCCTTCCACACACTTTTCCACAAATGATCATCTATTCAATCGACATTATGCGAGTGCATTATATAAGCATAATAAATACAAAACCATACAAGAACAACACGTCAACTCACCAGAGATCAAATGGGAAAATAATTCTCCGACTCCAGATATTTTCATACCAGAGGGTTTGGCTCGGTAGAACTCCTAACTGGACCTATAAATCCTACTGATCCCTCAATTTAAAAAATATTTATTATTATGGTTCTTATATTTTGTTATAATTTTAAAGTGTTTTATTTTCTTAAGTATTGGTTTTATTATTATGGATATTTACTTATTAATTACTGATTACTACTTACTTATTCTCAACTAATGGGAAATCAGTATTTTGTCATCAGTCTTAATTGGTTAACCGCTGTTACTTTTTTTACACCAGCTCCACATAGGAGAAAAAAAGATTCTTTCGGGGCCTATGTAATCTTTGGGAATGCTGTGTAGATGGTCTTTTTATCGAAAGGAAGGGGAGGAAGTTCTAGGAAGGAAAATGGTTTGATGGGTGGGTAGAAATCTGGGGGTCAAAGTGATTAGGGGTGACGGACGTATAAATCCATCCCACAAAGGCGATCGGTCGAGAGACCAGTTAGAGAGGTCAAAGGGTCTCCCCAAACCAGCCTCTGCCGATCTGGCACGCCACGCAGCTGGTGGGCAGGCGCATCTTGAACTCACCTCACCCGATGAACCCGGGCACCCCTGCCAATTCACCAAACTTAGGGTGACCTGTGGCAAGGGAGTTGGTTATTCAATAAATTGGTCCCTGGGCGGCGGTACCCAAATTGAATTGACTTATAGTTAATACAAATAAATTATAGCTTATTTTATTTATGTCAAAATAACTTTAAATTTGTGATTTATTATAATTATTATTGAGGTAGATACAGTTTGTTTTAAGCAACAGTTGGTTTTTTACACGTTGCAACAACCGTTTATTACAGGTTACAATTAAATTCGGAAAAGGGATAACAAATGTAGCTTCAGTGCCGCTTGATCCAGTACTTGTGAACTAGATACGCCTGTTTTAAATTCGGAAAAGGTATAGCAAATGTAGCTTCAGTGCCGCTTGATCCAATACTTGTGAACTAGATACGCCTGTTTTAAATTCGGAAAAGGGATAGCAAATGTAGCTTCAGTGTCGCTTGATTCAATACTTGTGAACTAGATACGCCTGTTTTAAATTCGGAAAAGGGATAGCAAATTTAGCTTCAGTGTCGCTTAATCCAATACTTGTGAACTAGATACGCCTGTTTTAAATTCGGACAAGGGATAGCAAATGTAGCTTCAGTGTCGCTTGATCCAATACTTGTGAACTAGATACGCCTGTTTTAAATTCGGAAAAGGGATAGCAAATGTAGCTTCAGTGTCGCTTGATCCAATACTTGGGAACTAGATACGCCTGTTTTAAATTCGGAAAAGGGATAGCAAATGTAGCTTCAGTGTCGCTTGATCCAATACTTGGGAACTAGATACGCCTGTTTTAAATTCGGAAAAGGGATAGCAAATGTAGCTTCAGTGTCGCTTGATCCAATACTTGTGGACTAGATACGCCTGTTTTAAATTCGGAAAAGGGATAGTAAATGTAGCTTCAGTGTTGCTTGATCCAATACTTGGGAACTAGATACGCCTGTTTTAAATTCGGAAAAGGGATAGCAAATGTAGCTTCAGTGCCGCTTGATCCAATATTTGGGAACCAGATACGTCTGTTTTAAATTCGGAAAAGGGTTAGCAAATGTTGCTTCAGTGCCGCTTTATCCAATACTTGGGAACTAGATACGTCTCTTTTAAATTATGTATCCAAATCCAATGTTTAAGAAGTCAATTGATTTAAACAACATTTTTATTCTAAGACATAATATCCGCTGTTTTTCAATTTTATTACACCAATAGCCAGCTTCTAAGAACTATACTATTTGAGTAATCAATTTCCAACAGACCTACTAGAGAAAGCGACAAAATATCCAGAATTCCTAGAAATATGTACCAAACAGTTGAAGTACACAAAATTACTAAACAAAATTAGATTTGCCTTTTAACCGATTTGAATGCTCTTAGCTAACGATGCTGAAAAATAGAAAGCACCATTATTTCATTTCCTAATTGACGAAATAACTAGGCATATCGCATTAATTTTAAGTATGAACAAGTACTAAGTTAATGTATTATGAAGGTTTATCTGGTTAACTCGTTAATCTCTAATTCTGCACTTTCTGCTTTCCAGCGTGAACTCACTATGTTAGAATTGTTGAGGTTTATATAATAATTGTTTTAAATGTAAATATATTGAATTCTTAGGTACCTACGATAACATTCGATTTTTTGTTAGTGTAACACATTTTCAAATAAGAATTCCAAAAAGGATTTTGAAATACAAAGAAAGACCTACCCATATAATTATATACCAGCTATAGCAACCTGCAAACATACATTTTTTTAGTGTAGAGTCATGAATCCTCTCAAATCTTTCCTCAATTGACCCTCCGCACAGCATTCCCAAATATGTGTTAGGCTCCAAACACTAGAGATTCCTGTGTGGAGTTAAAATGGAAATCAAATAGGAGGAATCTAGTTTTTTCTTTGCTATTTTTTATTCATACAATCATTGTGAAAATTCTTTAAAAAAAAATGACCCTATTTGGACATAAATTGTAGACAGCTCGTAGAACGCCTGAAGGAAAAAATCCATAGATTATAGAATATAGATTAAGAGCATGGAGATTAGACATATGTATCATAGGGCATAGAACTTACTAGAATATTGTAAGTATGGAAGATAGAGTGACGGATTATTACAGTTCATCCGTGCTAACCACTAACCACCGGTCACCGGAAGCTGGGCGATAAGTTGATTCAATCTGTGAAACGGTATTTAATGATCATCTTCCTCTGGTTACTAGTGTCGTGTCTGTGATTGGTTTGGAACTTATGCCTGTAGCTGTCACCTACCAAATAAGGTACCGTCGAACATTATTCAACTACATATATTATTTTTTTTTTTTATTCTTTATATTGGCTTTCACCCATTAAGAGTGATCTTGGCCATACATTACAACATTTTTCTTATTAATAAATACAACAAATTACAGGATACAATTGATTACACAATATGACATAACATAACGTAACATAAATAAACCAAACATAACATAACATAACATAACATAAACATAACATAACATGACATAACATGACATGACATAACATAACATGACTTAACATAACATAACATAACCTAACCTAACCTAACATAACATAACATAACATAACATAACATAACATAACATAACATAACATAAAATAACATAACATAACATAACATAACATAACATAAACATAACATAACATACTTAACATAAACGGTACAGAGCTGGTAACAGTAGATTATCACAAAATTATAAAAATAGGAACCTGTGTACAATATAAGTGGGCGCTTTTCGTTATTTAACCAAAGATTTTTCTAAAATTAGTAGAGTTTTTTTTTAAACAGAATTATGAAATTGGCAATCTTATAAACAAACACAGCATATGGGAGTAAACAAATGTGATTATAAAATATAAAGATAAACATAACACAAACATACCATGAACATAACATAAACATATCATAACATAATAAACATAACATGGGAGTAACATAAACATAACTTAACAAGAACAATACAGAGCTGGTAATAATAGGTAATTACAAAATTATAAAAATAGGAACCTGTGCACAATAGTAGAGGGCATTTTTTGTTATTTAAAAGAACAGATTTTTCCAAAATTAGAAGCATAATTTATTTTAAAACAGTACTATGAAATGAATATAAACAAATACAATAAAAGAATCAAGAAAAATATACAAATGCATAAAGAATAGTGTTTTAACTCAGTCAAAATATGCAGAGTTGGGATTAGTAAAAATAGATGAAAATAGGAACCTAAACAAATGAATACAAATGAAAGTGAAATAAATTTGGTTTATATTTATTATTATGGTCAGATATTAAGGCCATTTTTATAAATAAATTTTGCCAACAAATAGTAAATTTCAGTAGTGTTTAGACTAAGAAGGCAGGGTATACTGGTAGGCAATTTAATATCAAGTTTTACCAATTCATGCATGAAGTTTGGAAATTGGTCATTGATAGGACACTCAAAAAAATTATGGTCCAGAGTATCCTCTGACCCACAATCACAGTACGGCGAACTGACTATGTGGAACCTGGCAAGATGGCTAAGACAACAAGTGTGACCCAGCCGCATTCGGGTTAAGGAAGAAGTATATTTTTTAGGCATGGTAGTGTATTTGTGAAACCAGGGCTTAACAGGAATAGAAGGTTGAATTAATGCGTACTGGTGACCTTTTATCAGAGAAGATTTTTTCCATTCAGAAGACCATTGGAGTTGGTACTTAGTTTTAAGAATAGGGAAATGGTCTCTAACCGGAATAGGAATATCACTTAACGGACCATGGGCAGTGGCTTCCTTAGCAATATAATCAGCCATGTCATTCCCAGTAATACCGAGGTGTCCCGGTATCCAGGCTAGGACCACTGATGCATGAACCAGTGACATGGAATGCAGTAGGTTCCTGATCGAGCAGATTTGAGAGTCGCTACTGGAATTGAGTGGGGATGCGCTTATTTTTTGTAGTGAGCTAAGCGAGTCTGAAAGGATGAGTGCGTTTTTAATATTTAATGATTTGACGAGTTGAAGAGCTTCTATAATAGCTATGCATTCAGCAGAGAAAATGGAGCATTCTTTGGGAAGTTTGTGTGGGAAACACAATTTTCTGTGAGGAACATAGACACTGGCCCCGCAATGGGAGTCCTGACTGAGTTTGGAGCCATCTGTGAAAAATTTTATGTAATTTGGCCAGTTGTTTTCAATAATTGTGTTAAATTCTGCATTATTTAATTGAGTTGAGTTTTTAATGTTTTTTTTACTTATTCCAATAAATTGATGGACCTTCGGATAGAAAGTAAGGCTTTCATAGGGGTATGAGTATAAGGGAAGAGATTCATTGAGATAGGTGTTTGTAGATAAATCCAGGAAAGAGTTGTAGCAATCATAAAAAAGTGGAGGGGTATGATTTTTCCAAAAGTGATTTGAATTAACCTCATACTTTAACGATTGAAGTATAGGAATCAAGGGATGGGATGTTATTGAACATATTTTGTAAACATATTTTTCTGCCAGGCATCGCCTTCTTATATGTAAGGGAGGTTCGCAACATTCCACTTGCATTGCGTTGATTGGAGAAGATTTCATGGCTCCTATCCTAAGACAAGGCGAAGTGATTTTGACTGGATTTTATCTAATTTATGAGAATTTGACGTGGACATTTGATCAAACAGACAAGATCCGTAATCGAGATGGCTTCGGATGAGGGCATTGTATAGAAGTTTTAAAGAAGCTGGGTGGGATCCCCACCACACTCCGGCTAGAAATCTAAGGGGATTGATGTTGCTTTCACATTTTGTAACAACGTGATTTATATGAGAGTTCCAAGTAAGCTTGGAGTCCAAAAACATTCCAAGGAACTTTACTTCCTTAGAGATAGGGATCACTTCATCGCCAAATATTAACTGAATATCCGGAAGCTTTCGTCGACGAGTGAAGATGACAACTTTGCTTTTGGCAGGGGAAAGTTCAAGACCATTAATATTTAACCACGCCAAGAGTTTTCTAAGAGCGTTGTTAATTGCTGATGCTGCGATGAAAAGATTGGCGCATATTTTGTAAAACGTTAAGTCGTCAGCATATTGGAGTATGTTGCACATGAAATTAATAGATTTTTCCAGATCGTATGTGTAAATATTATACAGTATCGGGCTTAAGACAGACCCTTGCGGGAGTCCTTTGAATATTTTTCTTATGTGGGGAGAGGATTCGGATCCATCTACAAAAACAGTTCTCTCGGAGAGCAAATTGATAATGAATTGAACCAATTTAGGAGGAATACCAATCGCCAGTAACTTTTCTTTAAGAATGGGTATATTTACATTGTCGTATGCTCCACAGATGTCTAAAAATACTGCAATACAATATTCGTTTTTAGATAACGCTAATTTGACATCTGTAACAAGAGAGGAAAGGTTGTCAAGGGTACTTTTACCCTTTCTAAATCCAAACTGGGAAGGGGGAAGAATATGATTTTTCTCTACAAACCAGTCTAATCTATTCTTAATCATTCTTTCAGCTACTTTGCAAAGTGTTGAAGAGAGAGCAATCGGTCTGTAACTTGAGCCTAGACTTGGATCTTTGGTACTTTTGCAAATGGGAATGATTTTTTGAATTTTCCAGTCCGGGGGAATAATACCAGAGTCCAGGAAGATATTGATGAGAGAGAGAAAGTAGGAAAGGGAATCGTCATCAGTGTGGCGGATGAATATGTTCAAGATTTCGTCATTGCCCGGAGCTGAGTCTTTTAGGTCTTCCGTGGCTCTTTTTAACTCGTCTATGGAAAATGGAGCATCTAACCAAGACGAAGAATTTGGGGAGTAAGATAAAACAGGCACTTCGTCAAGATTAGGTACATAAGGGGGAGCAATTTTGTTAAGAAAGTCAGAAATCCAAATATCAGAATTGTGAGATGACTTCGGCAGGGAAAAGGAAGACCTGAACCTGCGAATCATGGACCAAACCTCCCCCGCCGGAGTAGCAGGGGATATATTAGTGCAGAAATTACGCCAGCTGTTTTTTTTTTTAAAACGAAATGTACGTTTAGCAACAGCTTGGGCATTCTTGGCTTTCAAGAAATTTTCCATTGTCATCTGTTGGCAGTATGTCTTATTGGCCGCTTTCCTCTCCTTCAGCACTCGAAGGCATTCTTCATCCCACCAGGGGGGAGGGTGAGCCTTCGTGCCTGCAGGGGATGATTTGGGAATAGACTTGACTGCAGATTTTAGAATGGAATCAGACCAAGATTTGTAAGAGGAGGTGCAGTTATCTGAAGAAGGGGTAGGCAGGGAAAGGGTGTGACCCTGGACAGATTCTCTAAAATGGCACCAGTCGGCTTTTTTTGTGATAAATTTTGGCTTTCTTTTAAAGAGGTTAGTATTTAACCCTTGAGCCAGATTTATAATGATTGGATAGTGGTCACTGCCGCAGGGGTCTGATGAAGTTCTCCAGGAAATTATTGGATATATACTTGGGGAACAAAGAGTTATATCCACCGCACTAGGGCTCTGCCCAGGCAGACTTAACCTTGTTGGAGATCCGTCATTTAGAAGGCAGATGTTCAAGGAGTCCATAAGGTCAATTATTTTAATTCCTGAGGGATCCGTTGATGAAGAACCCCAGAGAGGGGAGTGGGCATTGAAGTCACCCAGAATGACCAGGGGAGAAGATATTTTTCTAAACATGTGGATCCATAATGAAATGTCAAATGGGGTAGAAGGGGGAATGTAGAGGGATACAAATGTAATATTAGAGACAGTAGCTGCCACTAATTGGAAGGATGAATCTGGGGGCTTAATGGAAATAGGGGTGAAGGACAGGGAGTTTTTGATTAGAAGGGCTGCACCACCCTTCCCATCAATGCGGTCGTCCCGCAGACATTGGTAGCCACTCACCTTGAAGAGCTGAGATGGTTTAAACCAAGTCTCAGAGATGGCAGCAATAGAAATTGTGTGTAATTGTAGAAGGCGGATGAGGTCAGCCTTATTGGAGAAGGCGCTTCTACAATTCCACTGAAGAATCCCTGCTGTCAGGGCAGCCATTGGAAACAAGAGAATTTAAGGAGGAGAGTATAGAGGCAGCGTTGGACGGTAGGGAATTATTGTTATTAATTATAGAAATAAGTAACATGATGAGAGTTTGAATAATATTAGAATTGTCATTAGGAATGATGTTGTTTGAGGAATTGGGATTTGAATCAGGGATAAAGGAATTGCAGTTCAAAGAATTGGTGTTAGGAAAGACGGTATTTTGTGGAAATGGGGAGCTGATGTTACCATTTGGGAACAAGAGCTGGGAGTTATGGCCAAGATGATCATATCCGGGGGATTTAAGAGGACGAGAAGCAGATTTTGTCATTACAGTCTTCCTGTATGACGAGTTTGGAGAAGTAATGTTTTGAGAAAACTGGGGTTGAGAGGCGACTTCAGCAAAAGATTTTTTAGAGGGAGCTATTATTTTAGAAGCGTGGAAGTATGATACGCTATTGGAAGCCATATAACTTTTAATGTTTTTTTGGCGTGAAAGTTCGGGGCAGGATGGATTTATGGCTGTATGAGAGCCTGAGCAGTTGATGCAAGTAGGGGGATTGGAAGGGGAGGGGCATTGCTCTGCTAAATGACTTTCTGCACATTTAAAGCAGCGAGGAGAAGAACGGCATGATTGCTTGGAATGGCCGAACCGACAACAGTTAAAACATTGAATTGTCGGGTATGAATAAATTTCCACTGGGAGAGAGTTGTGGAAAAGGTATACATGAGAGGGAAGAGATTGGCCTTCAAATGTAAGAACTACAGTTTGGGAGGGTTTCCAAACTATAGAATCGGAAGTCTTATCTTTATAATTCAGCCGCCTAGTCTTTAAAACTTTCCCCGAAGATGCTGGGATAATAAGTTCCGTGATAAGTTCTTCCTCGGATAGGTCTGTAGGGATACCTCTCACTAGACCCATGCGGGAGACATTATATGAAGGGATGTAAGCCTTGTATTTTTTGGCAGAGAGGTAGTCAATGGAATTTATAAATTTATTGGCATTGAGTGCAGTTGTGAACTCTACACAAATGCGGAATCTTCCTTCCGATCTGATACCACCTGGGGAAATGCCAAGTGGTTTTTTTCCGACAAATTTACCGAAATCAAGGGGATGCAATGAGTGGCCTTGTGTGTTGTTTTGCACATACACGATGAAGGGGGCTTTTGCTGAAGTCGGGTACAATGAAGCGAGTGGAGGAGCGACAGTCTCTACAGGAACTGTAATCTGAGAAGATTCCTTTTTCGGAAGGACGCTAACTTTTCGTTTTTTGGGAGTAGAGGAATCAGTAATTATTTCAACCTCGCTAGCAATGTCATTATCAAAATTAACAGGGTCAGGATCAGGGGGGACGGGATCTGGTGGTTTCTTCCCCATGGCAAAGGCCATTGGGGCAAAAGGAATGTATATTAATATAAAATAACACTTACTGGACTTGGTCAGCAATAAAGGCACTCAAAGAGGACAAAAAATATAGTTTTAACCGGCAAAAGGCAATAAAATTAGGTTTTTTCGTATTCGAACGGAAAAAAGACAAGAGAGTTCTTCAACTGTCAAAGTTCGAATCAACATATATTATCAACACCTCAATGTAAAACTGTTCTAATTCTTAAAATTTTCAAAGGATCTATTAAATGTTTTCAACCTAACCTAACCTGACCTTGGAGCGACTTCACCAAAAAACCGGGCTTTGTAAAATTGACCATTTATATTATATTATAACCTTACCTAATCTAACTAAGAACATAAATATATTTAGGGCGAAGCTTAATGCTAAATCACTATTTTGATTAATCTTTATAACGAATTGGTGTACATTATGAATGCGAAAAAATTGGCGTTAGATAAATTGAAAGTTTTTCTATGGTTTCGCTTGAGTAGAATACGAATAAAAAAATAAATTACTCAATAAAAAATATAAATGTAAACTAATAATTTTTTTTTTCAATAGAAATGTATGAACGCGTAAAGGAAACAACTTTAAAAAAATACAGTATTATAGCTAAGATTATCTGTGACAGTTTCACTTGATTAACTTTTTTGCTTTCTTATAAAATTATTTAAAAATAAATAAAAACCAGTATTGTGCTTGAAATCAAACGTTTCTAGACTCCGTGTGTCAAACGATTTTAATGCCTATTACCTACAATATAAGGTATATCAAGAATATACACATTTTGGCTTTCCTCTTAACACCTCATTAAATACTCGCGACATACACACCAACTACAAATAACTAAGACAAACACATTATTTGGACAAAAACATTACAGACACTAGGCTAAGCAATTCACTTCCAACACAATTTAAAATATACAGAATACAAAAAAAAAAAACATGTCTGGATGTGGTTGTAAATCCTTGTGAGTAAATTTATTTTGTTAAACTAATTTTAATTATAAATCATTCTATTTTTAAGCATACTTACTAGCGTGAAACTCCCATATGAATTGAATATCTTGCGGGTTCAATTCCCGCCGGCGGAATGTATTTTTATCGGAAGATTTTTTGAAGGTATTTCTGGCTAATAATTATTGCAATATCCTTTGTGCTATGCATAAAAAACCTTGTCTCTTAAAAATTAGTTTATTATTAAAAATAATAAATGATTCTCTTTATTATTTACCATAACTATGTCTTGAGTCCACTTTTTGTTGTTTAAACAATTCTTAAAATTTTCAAGTTCTGTGAAACCTAACCTAACCCAACCTCACCACATCTCAACACATTTTAAGGGGAGTTATTTAAAGAAATGTAATGTTTGTAAAATATTTTTTTATGAGGATTTTTGCGATTATAATATTCACCTATACAGGGTGTCCGGGGGTAAAGTGCAGTAACTTCGTGGGGGGATTCTACATGATCGTAGGAGTAAAAAAGATAAATAACTTTTTCCGAAATTCCAATTTTTTATTTTTCATACAAAAAGACATACCTGCTAAAAAGCCATAGTGTAGGTGCAAACTTACCCGATAAATTCGCAAGTGTGAACGTGGCAACGTTGCATATTTGTGAGTGGCGCGTATCCATGGAAACCGCATGTGAATTGTAAACAATAACAACACAGAGTTCGCCGTATGTTTTGATATTTTACCAAATTCAAAAAGAGAACTGCACTAAAATCACGTTACACTTTTTATTATAAAAAAATATTAATAACTCATTGAACACTTAACTAATTTCATCGCTTTTTACTAATAGGCCACTTGCATCATATTTTTTAATTTTTTTTCCGGTTAAGGAAAATATTCTAAGACATTCTGTATTATTATTATTTTTTAATCGTATTTTTGAAACCCTGGGGATTTTTTGAAAATTTCAATCCGAAAAATCAGACCTTTTTTTATAAACCGAAAAGACGGGACATAATTTTATAGGTGAGAAAAAACAATGATTACATAGCCGAAAATCATTTAAAAAAAAAGAACGTTTTCCACACGAATGACACAGCAGAATAACGAGGCATACCAAAAATATTATTTTCTCATAAATATTTTTTTCCTTGATCCATCTTATTGATCATAAATCATTATAATGTACAACGTCTATATTAATAAATCCAATGTAATATACTTATACTTGTAAATTATAATAATAATAAGAATATTATAAAATTTGATTTTGATAAAATCAGCACCATAACCATTATACCTCTAAAACACGTACCGACATCTAAATTGTACGGGGTTCTCTTCACATCTGTCAAAAATTCAAACCAAATGAAAAGTTCGCAGAGAACAATAAATCTAGTGAACGAATTCAAAAATTCTTAGATAAATTAAATTTTCAAAGTTGTTTACTCCGCCCGTCAAATTTTGTGACACATTACATTCAAAGCACGATTTACTAATAGCGGGGGTGCAGGAGGGGGTGCGGGGGACAGTTTACCAGCTGACCGACTGAATTCGGGTGCCGGGGGTAGCAGGTATTAGTTACCGGGGGGGCGCGGTATGTAGATTTGGCAACGACGAAAAAAATAATACCGTCTAGGCACGTCGGAGAAATTTTTCGTTATTAGCTTAAAAGTACATCTAAAAGTTGGAATTTCAGAAAAAGTTATTTATCTTTTTTACTCCTACGATCACGTAGAATCACCTCCCGAAGTTACTGCACTTTACCACCGGACACCCTGTATAGGTTCACTAGATCTGTGGTCTTAAACTCAATGGTCTGGCCAAAGCATATATCAGAACGCAACCCGATTTAGGGTTATAGTTATTGACTTCTTACGATGGAATCCTCGACTTAAAATCTCTTCGTGGGATGTGATTTTATGTTATTCGATAGTTAAATCTCCGATTAGACGGCTTCCTTTTATCTTAAATGGGCGAAATATATTTTTTTAAATGATCGTTTTAAAATTACCAAATTACCAAAATCTACTCAGACGTAGGACACATTAATTTTCATAAACCTAAATAAAGTTTAAAATACAAAACAAATAAAAATAAAAATTCAAAATTAAAAATATATATGAAACACAAATATTACAGAAAAGTAAGAGACGCAAGTAATACATAATATAATCAGTGCAACATATTTTTTTACAATAGCAGAATTTTTTTTCTGAATCTATTTAAAATACGACGAAAAAATCTACTTCAGCACACTCAATCTTATTATACAGTCGACACATTTGGGTCAGAGGGTATGAAATGAAGTATTGTTCTATTCATTCTATTCTATTCTTATCCCTTCTTCTACATATATCCACGTAAGTATATTATATTAACGATTATATTATTTTCGGTCTGTGAAATGCGTTATATTGCAATTTAATGCATCCTGCGTGAAATTTGGTACAATGTTCTCAAATTTGCTCTGAATTTAAGCGTCGTTTAAAAAAGGATCTGATTTTGTGTAGAATTCAGACAATTCTGTGATTTTTCACGGGTCTGTGCTAGCACACCATAATTTCCTTTGTGAGTCCGTCTTTAAAAATTGGAACCGATGAGGATATTGAGTAAATTGAGGAAATTATCAACTTAAATAGAATTTTTTTAAATTCAAGGTTCTTATTTTATAAGCAATAATTATTAGCCTGAAACACTCATCCACATTGAAAAATCTCCTGATAAAAGACGTAACGTCCCGTTGGCGACATGTATATTATATAATAAATATATTTAATAATTATTGCTTATAAAATAATTGTTACCCTGTGTGCTATGCATAAAAAATGTTGTCTTAAACATTAGTTTACCAAAAAATAATAATTCAAGGTTCTTATCTAGGTATTTTTCAGGTCATTAAAACAATAGAACTACGCAAATCAAGTTAGATCCCTTGATTCTGAACGGGTCACAAATAGCTCATGAATAAAAAATATGTTTTGTTTTATGTGACTTGTGTTAGTTTTGCCTTCAAGTAATGGTTTGTCAAAGTGCATGTAGTATGACACGCACGTTGCACGATGCTTCTTAATTCAAGGAGCTCGCGTGCAAAATCGTTTGGTTTTTCGAACATACCGCCCACTCTGCGATTGATTACAGGATGTGATTTGAGTTTGAAAAAACATGCTTTCGTATGTAAATGCTAAATTATTTTATAAGATTTATACTAAATATGGCTTCCTATAGTTTAATACCGGGCACACAGTTTTTATTATATGACACTGCGCTTACTATAATAGCATATACAAAACTAAACTGCAGCAGGTACTTCAAAACTAGTCGGCAGATAGACTCATTGTCGATGACAATGCATTATATCAACATTTGGTGACAATCACGCATAAACACGCTTATATAGATGTCTCATTTCTCTGAAATCGAATGACATTACATCGGAGTTAGCACGGTGGTCTTCATTCCGTGGGAAGGAAAGAAAAACAAATAAAAAAATATGTGTTCTTAAATACAAAAAATTGATGCAAGGTAAAAATAAATTTTTGTTTTTTATGTGTAATTTATTACAATGCATAAATTTCGTTTAGTGCTTAGTATGGGTCTAATTGTCCAGTGGGAGGTTTTTAGTTATCATGGAATTAGGAAGAACAATCTTATTCTATAGTAGACGCCCTAATCGGGGACAGTTGTGAAGTGAAAATAAGCAGTGAAAGAAGAAGAACGATAAGGTAGGTAATATTCTGGTTTTTATATCCGTTCACAAGCAAGGCTAAAGCCATTTCAAGAACTGTTTTGAATCCTTTCCAGGATCAAATTAAGAACATAATATAACTCTCTGATGAAGCGCGGAAAAAAACATTTCTTTATTTTTAATTGAAGGCAGTTTTTAGAAACATATGAATCAATGATTTTTACTATACTTTATTTTGATTTGCTCTTTCAGAGATTTAATCCCATAACATTTAAGTCGAGAGTCAAACCTTTTTACGATTTTATTGATCGATTTTACTATAAACTAGCGCAAACCTGTACAAAATCACAGGATATTTTAATACAATTGTGGGATTTGTGAAGCTAAAAGCTTACTTAAATAAAACAGTACAATTGCTGTTGATCAGAAAAAAATATTTAAGAAAATGTACTAATTTTTAGGTAGGTAGAAACTTTGTATTGTATATGTAAATTCATGACGCATCATTTCCAATTTTGAAAACGGCAAATTATAATATGTTTACTGCTTTTACTGCTTGTCTGAATTCTTCACACAATAAGTTCCAATTTTGAAAATAACACTATAATTCAAAATTCGAGTCTATTGAACCAGAGTTACAATCACTCACAGACGAAATTATTGAAGATTTAGTCATCTAATAATGAAGAAGAGAAAAAAAAAAGTGGAAATAATAAAGTTTTTTGTCCAAAAAATTTTACATTTCGAACAGGATTAATCGCCAAATGGATTTATATTCAAGTCCACACAAACGCTGCACCTTCCAATCAACATGTTAGTCAGTTATTGAGAGGCATAATTGCATAATAGATTTGATCGTGCTCCAGTGGAGGCACGTTCCGAAACGTATTGTCGAATTTGATATTCACGCTCCGTCAGTGGGTTACGGAGAATGGAACTTTATCTTCGATTCGGCGAAGTATTTATCGCGTTTCCTAAAAGAAGCATTTAAAACATGAAGGAAAATAACTTATTCCGACGAAGCTCTTCCGGCGGACGGGAAAATTCGGCGAATAAATTCTTCAAGCGTTAAACTGCGGGAAAATAATCACGATATCTCTGCCACCTACTCGACAATTACCACGAATTTATGTTGAAGTCCCGCGTCGAAGATTGAAGACAAAAAGTTGCCAAGTACTAAATACCTTCGAATTTGAGTTTCTGTAGGTACATGCCGGATAATTACGAACTAATGCTTAGCTGATTGATTGATTGATCAGCCTCACCATTGATCCATACCTAAAATTGAATCTTCACACTCAAATAATTGCAAACAAAATAAGAGAAACCATGCCCTTTTTGAGAACAATACGAAACTTTCTCGACTTACAACACCTGAAAATGATCTACTTTACTGTTTGTCAAACTATCATTGGGAAAGGATTCATAGCATGGGGAGGTGGCACTTCATCTGTACTAGACCCAATCATAAAACCACATTCAAAATAATCCTTAGGGTACCTCTAATTACAGACAAGAACTTAATCTTTAATATTATTAATGTGTTTGAATAAGTACGAAAAAAACAATCCTCACACACCTTTACACAAACATACATAAATACTACACAAAAAGTTTTAATACTCGCTGTACTCAAGAATGTACTGAAACAATAACAAAGATTTACTCTAAATTCCTCTAATGCATACCGCCTTCGGTCAAAATTATTTTAGGTACATTACGTCGATTGTACAATACTTTTCCAGAGAACATAAAAATATGTGATACTCAAACAAATAATAGGGCCTTTACTGGTGCCCTTACCCAAATTCGATATTTTTAAATATTTCGCGATTATATAAGTGTAGGTATATTCATATATTTATATTTAATATAATTTTAAAATGAATGCCTCTATACATGCTAGCCGCTAGTCTAGTGAGGCAGGTTATGAGAAACCTAAATATTTTTTTCTATTTCTTACATACTACCTATGTATTATATTATTATTTTCTGTTGTTAATTCTATTTACTGCCTAATTTATAAACAAATGTACACTATGGAAACTTTACATGTATTCTTAGTTACAGTTGCAAATTTCTTAAAAAAGATATATTATTTTATTATAACTAAAACTTCGTAGTAGAATGCATGTTTAAAGAGTCCCAACTGCTCCCAACCATCTGTATACAGTAAGAATGCACGGATAAAATGACTATTGCTAATTTATTAAGAATCTCTTAAAATTATTGCTAATTCGGGTAATAAGGGGATTACAGGCCAAAACAAACGAATGCAGGTTTCTTGATAAACTTTTAGTAAATTATGAAAATATTATCACGGTGTCGGAACACGTATTCATGAAAATTAGAATATTTTCGCATTTCTCCGTGATACATTATCAAGCCAAACATCGTAAAATCAAATACAAGTGTTCTGATATCTGAAACTCTAACGCCTTCTGTTGAACTAACTGCATCCCTCAGTAACCCAGTGAATTTTATGGACAAGCAATCAATGTAAATCGGCTTCTTGAGTTCTTATACCTGTTTCCGAGGTAGTATTTTAATTTTGAATTGTTTATACCTGTTTCTGTGACTCCCATGTTAAAATGAACTAACTTACCCCTAAATGATTATAAAATGAACAAAAATTAGTTGCCTGAAGATCTATACAAATTGAAAAATTCTCTAAATAAAAATAAATGCCGCCAACGGGAATTGAAACTGCACCTTTTGATGTCCGGTCAGGTGCTCTGGACCACTGAGCTATGTCGACTTATTTCCAACACGCAAAATAATTCAATATGCACTATAACTTGTTACCTTGTTCTTAACAGGAATGCTCGATTTCAATACATTAGAAGCCCGCAGAAAAATATTTTTAGGCAAACACTTTTTTAAGTTAATCTCTGGTACAATACACAATCCGCCTATGTTGAAAGAGGTTAACTTTTATACTCGAGGGAGATCCCATGCACTCTTATATGCTCCGAAAGCGAGGACTTCTGCCTATCAGAACGCGCCAATACACAGAGCGACTCAACTGCTTAACGATTCTGCATTAGCCATCGACATTTTCAATGTCACCTACAGACAATTCAGTAACTATCTTTTAACACATGTCACAAAATAGTAAAACTGCCTCTGTAAACTTTTTAATTTGTAATCTTCTCCATGATATATTGGTGTATAACCGTTTGATGGAGAACATGAAAAAATAAATAAATAAATAAATAACTTCAATCAACAATTACTGGTTATTATATTTTTTCACCAACTTTATTTTGTGATTTGTTCAGGCGACTAATTATTGCTTATAATAATTTGTTATCCTTTGTTATATTCATAAAAAACCTTGTCTTATAAACAATATAAAATAAAAAAATAATAATAATAACTTACCCTCTTACAATGTACTTCACAACACAGATAAACTCCTCTAGCATGGAGGATATTATAGATACACTTGTAAAAAGAATCATTAAATGATTTTTTTTAAATAAAAATAAAAATGGTGTATCATTAGATAGGCTGCGTCTTCAAAAGCTATCCCTCAAAGAAGGTAAGTGGAGTAAACGTTGTGGAACAAAGTTTAACATTCAGAAGGTACGAGTTAGACGGTTGTTAACTAGACCTAACCATATAGTAAGCAATGGAAGCACCGGGACCGTTCATGAGTCATGCCACCGCATCTCCATCTCCTGACCAGAGACAGGTATTATAGGCCACGGTGTGCAATCCGCTACAGCCTCCCACAGCCTCCACTTCCGGTAAGCACAGGAAGTACCCACTCGAATCATCTCCACAACCGCACTTCCGGCAGCTGCACAAGAGTCTGAATATTATCGTAGAATTATTAATCAGCAACATGAGTTATGATCGCGGATGTTTACTAACTGTAAAATGGCCGCAATGGGAATGCCGAGAATCAGATTACGTAATTAAAAAAAGTGGGTGTGTCAAGCCTACGCAAGACAGAAGTGAAACTTCTAGTTTCAGCTGATGCTTGGCGTGGCGCAGTTCGCTGGTGTCTGAGAGAGAGGAAAGAAGAGAAGAGAGAGAACGTTCGTGAGCGGCTCCCCCACCTCAACAAGGTTTCACTTCAAAAATGCCACAGCCGAGAATCGAACCTCGCTTAACTGATTGAAAGCCAACCACGCTGAGCACCAACTGTAAGCAAAGCCGCATAAATTGATTATATTATGTAGGTTCTGAAAATATGAGAGCTTGTTATGTTTTATAATGTTACCTACATCACACCCAAAATATAATATATTTTTAAAAATAATGTACAATGTACAGAAATAGAATCCCACACAAGATCGCGTAGTGCGCTCTAGCGAACGGATATTTTATCAGAGGGAGATAGTTTTAATTTTTTTTTCTGTAAATTATTACATATTATCAAAATAAATAAATTAATTAAATAAATGTAATACAATTATCATAATATACGGATTAGATAATAATTTTAATCCAACACAATAACGCAAAGCGCGCTCTAGCGGAGTAATGTTTTATCACAGTGAGATAAGTGTTTTTATTATTTTGCAATATTATTTTCTTTTAAAAAATGTTCTGACCTACTAAAAAATAAGATATTGAATGAAAAAGGCGTTAAAAACAAAAAAATAATGTGCGATGGCCGAGAATCGAACTCGGATCAACTGCTTGGAAGGCAACTATGCTGACCATTACACCACCAACGCCAGTTGTCGGGATGAGCTAAGAAGCATTTATATGTTACTTCAAAACTTTGACTAGATCAAATGAACTTTAATCGGTGGTCCCGCATTTTCGTTTCGGTCATGAGTCGGTTTTACTCCGGTCCTCGAAATTGCATGACGCGCGTAAAGAAGTTTCACTTCAATAATAGAGATATCTGTTCTAACTGACTGCTTGATTTCGCGAAGAAATCAATTGGATTTCAATTCATAGTTAATTGAATTAGTTCTTCGCAATACTACTCGCTCTACCTGCTATTTGTAACTCTATAAAAACATACATTTGCATAAGAATTCTTGTTGATTTTTCATCGTACAGGAAACGGAACAATGCGATAGGTATAAGAAAAGGCGGAAGAACTCAATTAAAAAGCTACATATTTGACAACTGAAACTGAACGTTACCTTCCGTTTACTAACAACTGATTTAGAAGTAATTTCGCAATCAAATAAATACTTCAAGGAATTACTGTCAAGAAATCCAAGCTTCCCACAATCTCTTGAAACTACAATGAGCATCAAAATGTCTTTTCATAGGTTGGTAGGTAGGTACTTTGATAAATATTATTATTTCCTCAATAACATAAAATTCACTCTGTGGCGTTATTTTAATTTAATAATCAATAATTACCTATTTTATAGTAATGTCATTTATTTTACTTTATTTTTTTTAATAATAATAACTAATTTATAACAGCTAAATAACATAACATAATATTTTTGTCATAGGTAATTATTTATTGGTGCTCATTTGTTTATGGGTACTTATTTGTCTGTACTTATTTGTCTATTCTTATATTTGTTCAATTTTTAAATTAAACTTTTATCCTGACAAAGAAACCATTGGTTTCGAAACATCTCGAATATTTCAATTGAATATTGTAGACAGATTTTGGTGAACACAAAATTACTTATTTTCAATTGATTACAATTGCCAAATAAACTAAATAGTAAATAATTAAAATAACTAATAGAAATAATGTATTTAGGTAATATAAAACTTGGCTTATAATTTACTTCAGTGTTTTGTTTTCTAGTGGCAATATCTTAATTTTTGAAGATCAAAATAAATGTTCAAATTTAAGATTACAAATAGAAACGTCATGTTTTAGGTGTAACAACGAAATAATTTTAAAAATATCATAAAAACTGTGGTCGATAACACCGGCGTCAAATTACATAAGGGATCGATTATGGAAAAATCTTCCAGTCACGATAAGCTTTCTCCTGGGTGTTGCATTACTCCAAATTTCTGGAAATCATACAGTTTCCCCAGACTTGTAGGTTCCCTCACATTAACGATGTTTTGAAAACACGGGCTAGTAAAAATGAGACGCATAACCATGGTAAGATAACATATGGAATCGTGGCTTGGGGGGGTGCATATAAATCATCCCTACTCCCATTGGAAACTATTCAAAAAATATTAATAAAAATCATCTTAAAAAGCCATATTACTACCCAACTATAAATGTTTTTCAAGATTTCCCGGTACCCCCACTTACAAAAATTTATGACAAAATTGCACTTCTACAAATACATAAAGATTTCTTTAGTAAAAATAATTTACCACAATTGAATATTAGCAAAAGAATAATATCTGTTGGAGGACTAACTGTGCCAATAGCACGAACCACAACAGCACAGCATCACTATATATTCAAGGGTGTAAAATTATTTAATAAATTACCCCTTGATATAACTACGAAAAATATAAAAAAAAATTAAATTAAAATACTCTTGTACCACCTCATAACTTTACTTATTGTTTAGAAATATGTTTTTTCCTTTTCAATTCTTTGAATCATTTATTAACTAACCTATATTTTTATTACTTTTGTTGTTATTATTTGTTAAATTACTAATATTTTTTGTTTAATTTAAACAAATGTAAAAATATTTTGTTGTCCTCTCCTAAACACAAGCCGCTGCTTTATTAGGAGAGTGATTGAAATATTGGTGTTTATATTGTTATAATATTGTAACCTTGTTTATATGTTTCAATAAAAATTTAAAAAAAAAATTAAAAAAAACCATATTAAAAAGTTAAAATACGCTCAAAATAGAACTATTGAAATCGGATGACATTACTGTTAATATACGAAATAATTGTCGGTCCTACCCAGTGTGATTTGGCTCAGTTGTTAGCGCGGTTGACTTCAGTCCCTGGGGAAGGTTCAATCCTCAGACATATGAGAATTTATTTGAAATCGGATAACTTTACTGTTAATATACGAAATAAATGTCATAAAGGTCCTAATATTTTTTTGATTTCTCTAATAATCATCACCCCCTGCAGTTTCGTGGTATAATCGTGGAGTATAGACGAAGAAACTGTTTATTTTATGGTACACGGCATACCGTTAGATAAGTTTGAGTACAGCAATTTGATTCTTCACTGCTTAAATATGCATCAGAACATCGTATCTGTTCGCGCATTGCATAAGGAGATATTTATCATAACACGATCCGTTCGCCAGCGATCATAGCCATATGATAATTTAACGATTTGTTTACATAATACGACGGTATGGACACGTCCAATATTAAAGTTGATGGACTTTGAGACACGAAGGAGCATTAGGAAAATTCATAAATTTAACGGAACGTACCCAGAACCGACGCGGTAGCGAGGTGGTTAATACATTGGTCATTATTTGCGGAATTATATTAAATTAATTCGGAATGTCACCTGGAATATTAATATTTTGTGTCACACTATTTATTATTATTGTTCTCTCCATATTGGTCGGAAACATAGATTATCAATGGCTGACGTGAATGATTATTGAAAATAAAAAAAGTAAATCAATTTTGAATCATCACAAAAATGTGTTAGATTGGTAATTTATTTATTATGTCGAATAGCAATCTACCAGTAAAATGTATTTGAAGTATATTCTCGTATAATTCTATAAATTTGCAATAACCCATATTATTTTCTAAAGTTTTTATTCACGTTCTTTGTGAATAACTATTTCAAATCGCCACTAAACAAAATCACAATGAGGCGTTTTCAATACCGTTAAAATGTGAAAAGATTTCCAGTTTATTTTTTGATTCTGATCATCGTGCTAAAAATTGCAATATTTTCTTTCATAATTATTGATTTTAAAAACCATCTAAATCCACACGTTCCGAAACGTTTAAAACTGGCTACATCGTCATTTATTTATTGCATGATTTGTATAGCGCCGCTTTTGTGAGATATCACCTCAGGGGCGCTTTACAGCTAATGCAGGTATTACAAAAAAATATAAACATTACAAAAATAAATTGAAATTAAGTTAATTAAAATGTAGTACAGAAACAGGTGACACGAAGATGGAGAATCTGCAGCAAGAATCCTAGGTGGTGAGGAAACTGGACCAGCTGCTGCAGCGAGAGGGTGCACCGCGTCCACCAACAGTGCCAGCACGAGGTTCGTCATCCGTCCAGGTATGTGTCTACTGCTAATATAGCGCTGACACAATATCCTCTCATAGATACCAGACCTTGGCAGCACCGATGTGACATTCGTCGAAGATAGAGGATGGAGGCTCTGCAGCAAGAATCATAGGTGGTGAGGAAACTGGACCAGCTGCTGCAGCGAGAGGGTGCACCGCGCCCACCAACAGTGCCAGCACGAGGTTCGTCATCCGTCCAGGTATGTGTCTACTGCTAATATAGCGCTGACACAATATCCTCTCATAGATACCAGACCTTGGCAGCACCGCTGTGACATTCGACGAAGATAGAGGATGGAGGCTCTGCAGCAAGAATCATAGGTGGTGAGGAAACTGGACCAGCTGCTGCAGCGAAAGAGTGCACTGCGCCCACCAATAGTGCCAACACGAGGTTCGTCATCCGTCCAGGTATGTGTCTGCTGCTAATTAAGCGCTGTCACAGTATCCTCACATAGATAACAAATCTTGGCAGCACCGCTGTGACGTTCGGCAAGTCTATCTCCATGTAATCTTGTTCCTGGTTTGTGTTGTTAGTGTTGCAATGTGCCCGCAATAAAAGGCGATGGTCGGGATAATAAATTACCATGGGCACTCGTTAGGGCTTCCAGAGTTTCCAAGAATTCCATTGAAAACATCTTGCGTACCTACAGTTATCGATTCTCGTCCCAAGTTCAACTTCAACGAATTTCGAATATTTTTTTGCACAATTTTCGATTATTCATTTTTAACACACTGCACTCTAATCACATTACTATAAAGTTCTGATTACTAATTGGTAAGTTAATTAAGAATGATGATTCACTGATTTTTAAAATAATTTCAAAGGGATGTTGCCTCATTTCCCTTGAAAATACTAAAAAAAACACAAAGCGGTTGGAAGACGGCATGACGCGTCCGGCTTCCACGAAGGGCGCTACTATGGGCACTAATCTGATAGTATTATTACGCCAGCGTCTGGACGATCTAGGCCCTCTGATTGGTCGAATTAAAATTGTCTGTTTCGGGTAAATTCAGCTAACTTGAAAATTAAGACACGATTTCATACTAAAATAGGATCGCCTCATAATAATACGAGATTTCTTCAAAAGCATCATTTCTGTTCATATAATTTGTGGATAATATTGAAGAAAATATGTTTTAGAAAGTTCATAATCCATTGGATTAATTACATTACAATGAAAATTCTCCACAGTTACGTGATTATGTTTGACGTTTATAAAAAATCACGCGTTCCTTATTCAATATGGCCGATACGCACGGCTATAGATGGCCGACAGAGCGCACCTCTGGCGGTTTAAAAACGAACCAAATGAATGGCGTGAATATTTAAATATGCAGCTCACAATATTTGAATACTTACGATTAACAAGCATTTAATAAGAAGATTTCTTCTGGAAGCTTCTCATTTTGTAATGGCATTTTTCATTATTTTTTTTTTTTTTTTTTGCTTGCTAATTTGTAAAATTTCAAAATTATTTATTTGCGATGCTTTATATCCTGAGTGAAGTATTTTAAGACCTGAATTTTTATCGAAAGTGTGATCATTATTCAAAAGATGATTTGCAAACTCAAATTCACTATTTCCATTTAGAGCCCTGCGATATTCTTTAGTTCTGACTTCAAAGTTTATATTGGTTCTACCTTTGTAAAAGAAATTACAATCATCCCAATTGAGTTTTTAAACTCCTGATTTTTTTGTTTGAATTTTGCTATCTTTATTATTAAGAATATATTTCTTCATTGTTATTATTGTAAAACGCCAGTTGAATAGTACCAGAATTGTTTTTATATATAATTTTAGAAGTATCGTTATCCACAAGTAGAATTCTACGCCATTGTTTATTTCTATCTTTAGAAAGACCGTTTGAAGAGAAAATGTTTAATTTTTTTTTATTTAGTATTTCAACTATCAATTTATTAGAATAACTGTTATTAAATGCTATTTGTCTTATGAATATATTGTTTTATGGTTATATTCTATTTGTTTTTTTCAGGTCTTAAAATACTTCACTATAAATAATGTTTAAATTTTTGAAATGAGGAAACATGTTAATATAAAAGCAGATGTAATTAACAAGAATTTTTTTATAAACTCTCTTTTAAATATTTTCCCACTTAACTGGTCTTTCCCGTCTAACGATATTGTAATTCCTAATTATTATAAACCCAGCCTACTCTTACCCCTCCCCCCTCCTTCCACATCTTCTTTCCCAATTGCAATCTATATTTAATTTTTGACTTCGGTGTATACACAATAAAATGTAAACATTATATTTATTTATTTATTGGACAATTTGCATAGCGCCGCTTTTGTGAGATATCACCTCAGGGGCGCTATATTGTAATAATCTACCTTTATATATAGATTTTTACTCTCCTGATGAAGGTGTATATATAATCTAACTTTAAACTTTATTAGATACTGTAACAGTTGTAGGTAAAGAATTACCAAATGATTACTGTATCGAACGCATTACGCAATGCTACCCAAAGGCCGCAAAGCAGATGTCTGACCATGGGAGGATAAGGAAGCTGTATTTACCCGGCCGGCGAGTACTGAGCACAACGCGCGCCAGGACACAGTATTTACGTAGTATCCCCTCCCCGGCTCGAGAGCACTGGGCACATCGCAAGCCATGGACCCAGTATTTACGTAGCATCCCCTCTCCTTTTCCCAGGCGAAGCTAGGCCAAACAGTGAGCGGCAACGGTCAGCCAATCAGCGCAAAGCCACGATAAACCTAGAAATATTTCTCTTTTCATATATAATTGCGCAAATTAATGTTAGATTTGCGTGCGTCTCGCCGCAACAATGCTAAATAAAAATATACAAGTTGAAAGGCTGGACTCGCGTCTATGTTGTAAAGTAATATTGAAATATGTAAACATTAATATTAAGTAGTTATAAGGATTTCCTCACACCAATGTCGGTCTGAGGACCCACTGATTCATATTGTACAATTTATTATAAAAACATTAAAAATGCTAGGGAAAAACAGTTTTCATGAGATGAAGCGGCGTAAAGAGTACTATTGAATAAATTATTTTAATATTGACTATTAAAGTCATATGAAAACACACGAAGCTGCACAAAAATGCACCTCGTTTACGCGGGGCGTTTTCAGACGCGCGCACACCGATGTGTGCACGCCCCCGCTAGTCCTATATATACCGCGCGTAAAGCGATCTCAAGGCTCTCTCTTCCGACATCTACTCTGACCGCTTCACTCTGGACTGCTTCTCCCGCTGGAACCACTACAACCGCCTTTGACTTCTGACCTTACGCTTCCTTGGACTACCTACTACTCTCTCCTTGGATACACGACATCACAGCAACCGGAAAAGGCCCTGAACATAAAGCAGCCCACCGACTAGAAGATTCAGCACCCCTTATTTACAGTCAATGTAAAGGACTTGCGTCTGATACATTGTGTGGTCCTTCGCAGCCGCATTTTCTAGTCCCCAGCTGCCAAGATGACACCATCTCTACGCTCCGGGAAGAATACATTGGAGGGAACCGGAAAAGATGAGTCACAAGCCGCTGGCAGTACCCCGCACCCTGCCGGTCCCTCACAAGCCACTGGAATGGCGATATCGGACCATTCTCCGGTACAGATACCCATCCATGACTCATCATCAGACAGCGAGGCGTCAAATGCAGATTCATTCAAACAACTGCAGCGAGAATTGAGAGCAGAAAGGCGACGAAATCGGAAATTACAGGAGGCCCTCATCGCTTCAATAGCGGCTCCTACGAAAAAACAAGCGCCTTTAGTGGAACCTGACACACATATAGAGCAGGCAACCACACATCAACAAGGCGCCATGCAGGGCGCCCTACAAGGCTCCATGCAAGGTGCCGCACAACAAAACAGCGCAGAGTACCGGTCTTCAGCATCCAACACCACGATGCGAGGCCAAACAACCCCTCTGCAGCCTGCTATCATCAACACGGAGTATCCGGCCCCAATATCCGGACAACAGCCGACCCAAACTACAGCTCAAGGGGCCTCGCAAATCCCCGCAGCATCCTACAACCCGGAATATCAGTCGGGCTCACCACATACGCAGTTCGGCCAGACACCGCCTGCAAACAACACATACGCGACATTCCCGGGCCATCCCACGGAGGATGACACGGCGCGACAAACCCAAGATTGGGTAAATAATAGAACGGAACAGGCGGCGCCAGCAAATCCGTTCCAACAGTTTGCGGCCTTTATGACGGAGGCTTTCCGCGCCTCGCAAAATGGCGGTACTCCGCGGCAGCAGTCCGAAGAAGAAAACCGCATGGCGTCCCTTATCGCACGCCAATCAAGCGCTAAGGACCTCCCATCATACTACGGAGACGCCGTGGAATGGCCAGCATGGCGCGCTCAATTTTATCAATCAACGTCTACATGTGGGATGACGCAATCAGAAAACCTAATGCGCCTTCAGAGAGCATTGAAAGGCAAGGCTCGTGAAGCGGTAAGTCCACTCCTATTGGACCCCACACAAGTACCGGAAATAATGGACGTGTTAGAACATCGGTTCGGTGGTGCTCACACTATTGCATCACTGATGTTTGAAAAAATAAAAAAGTTGCCGCGGCTTCCCGAAGATGCATCAAACGACGCACTTATTGAGTTTTCGGGTACAGTTCAAAATGTGGTGGCCTCACTCGGCAGTCTTAAGTGTGATTATTTATCTAACCCCGCGCTACTAAGTGAAATTGCATCAAAAATGCCTCTTGTGCTCAGAGTGGCGTGGTTGGATAAAATAGCCGATCAAGTGATAAGTGCGACAATTCAACAATTAGCAGCATTTCTAAAGCGGCTCACAAACGCGATCCCGCGTTCGGGCTTAGTTGATAATGCTCGGGCTCCAATGCGACCGCGACGGGAACAAGTATACGCGCAAAATTCTCAAACTGATACGGAGAGCGAAAAGTGTGCACAGTGTTTAAATTCGCACAAAATTCACGAGTGCCCCGTGTTTTTGGGGAAAAATGTCCCCGGACGATGGGAAAAAGTAAAAAATTCCCGACTTTGTCATAAATGTCTAGACGCAAGACACCATACGAGAGCGTGCAAATATCGTGTGTGGTGTGGAGTGGGTTCTTGTCGGCTTCCTCATCATAAACTACTGCACGACCCGTCGCGTGTGAAATCATCTGCCGGTACCTCGCGCGATAGTGAAAACCAAACTGTAACCAATACCACATCGTATGGACATGAATCCGTGCTGTTGAAAGTGATACCGGTAACCATATGTGGCCCAAACGGGCAAGTGTCAATTTATGCCCTACTAGACGAGGGGTCAACTGTGACCCTTCTAGACAGTGAAACAGCGGACAAAGTGGGAGCGACCGGGCCGACCCGCGGGCTCCGTATTCACGGGGCAAGTGGTATGTGTTCGTCGGATAGTACATCCCGGCGAGTTAAACTATCAGTGCGCGGGGACGGTGACGAATATGTTATTACGGCGAATACAGTGCGAAACCTGGACCTACCGCAACAAAACATAGCTGGTCGGTGCCAAGTGAAACCAAAAATATTATTGGGACAGGACAACGTGCATCTTATCGTGTCAAGAGAGGTGCGCGAAGACACAGAGAAAAGAATGCTGTCCCGTACTGCACTCGGTTGGATCGCGCATGGAGGCATTCATCCCGTAGAAAATATAACGCTGAGCATTATCGGTGAAGCCGAGAGTGGAGACCAACAGCTCTCAGAGCTAATAAAACAAAACTTTGCGATCGATTCACTTGGAGTGACGTCAGCGACACGCGTAGATGCGACCATACAGCGAGCAGAGGCGCTTATGGAAAACACCACTCGGCCATGTAACACCGACCGGTGGGAAACGGGCCTACTGTGGAAAGAAGATAATACGCGCCTGCCTGACAACAAACAGTGCGCGCTAAAACGATTGTACGCATTGGAGAGAAAGCTTATGAAGAATGATACATTAGCAGCAGCATATAAAGTTAAAATTAACTCTCTGATTGAACGTGGATACGCGCGCAAATTAAATATTCAAGAAGCGGCCATTCCAAGCCCTCGAAAATGGTACTTACCGCATTTCGCGGTAGTTAATCCCAATAAACCGGGAAAGCTAAGAGTTGTTTTCGACGCAGCAAGCCGCTGTCGAGGTGTATCATTAAATGATAAACTGTTAACAGGGCCCGATCTGCTCTCCTCGCTATTGGGTAACATTTTGCGCTTCCGCGAAGGAAAAATCGCGCTCGCGGCAGATATTGCAGAAATGTTCTTACAAATAAAAATAAAAAGTGAGGACCAACCATCTCAACTATTTATGTGGAGAGCAACGCCAAATGAAGAGCCGAGCACTTACATGCTCACCTCTATGATGTTTGGGGCAACTTGTTCCCCAAGCAGCGCGCAATTCGTGCGAAACAAGGTAGCTGAGCAACACAAAGTGCAATATACCGCCGCGGCAACAGCCATACAGGAAAAATTTTATATGGATGATTATCTCGACGCCGTGGACACATCGGACGAAGCCGCCAAATTGGTACGGGAGGTGAGCGCAATCCTTGCAAGTGGGGGTTTTCTGCTCACTAATTGGGCTTCAAATGACCCTGCCGCCATTGCAGAAGTACCCTTTGAAAAACGGGCGAAATCGGCAATACCTATCAGCAGCGGGGACCACGAAAACGAGCGCATACTAGGCCTCGTATGGGACCCCATAGGTGATCACTTTCTCTACAGCTTCAGGGAGGCAGCCTCAGCCGAGATGATCCCACACCCAACGAAAAGACAACTACTAAGTATTGTCATGAAGATTTTTGATCCAATTGGTTTCGTATCATGCTTGACAATCCGCTCAAAAATACTTCTACAAGCAGTGTGGAGATCGAATATAGGTTGGGATGAACTAATAAAACCCGAACACGCGAATAAATGGTCGGAATGGCTACTACTTCTCAGCCAGAGTAGCGTTTCTATACCACGAAGATGCTTAATTAATAAAAACGGCTATTTTGAACTCCACCTGTTCTGCGATGCATCGGAGTCGGCGTGTTGCGCTATTGCTTATTTAACCGAAAACTCCCAGGAAGGCACACACTCAACATTGCTGGCTAGTAAATGTAAAGTGGCACCATTGAAACCTCTGTCTATACCGCGCCTTGAGCTACAAGCAGCCTTAATGGCCACACGATTGGCGGCTACAATCAAAAGGGAAAGCCAAATTCACATAAGAAGAATAACATATTGGACGGACTCAACGACTGTCTTGTGTTGGCTAAGGACAGACCCGAGGACTTACTCCGCCTTCGTGGCCAACCGGCTAGGAGAGATTGATGATTTAAGTGAAATAATTAATTGGAGATGGGTACCTACTAAATTAAACCCGGCCGATATCGGTACAAGAGACATCGAGCCGCCCGACCTCTCGCCCACTAGCAGGTGGTTTTGCGGTCCTGCCTTTATTACCCACCCAGAAGCTACATGGCCCCGTGAAAAGGAGCCAATCATCCGACCTGATAACCAAGTTTTGGAGGTGAGGCCTCAATATGTCGGCCTCACAATAATAAAAGGAGGCGGATTACCTCTTATTGAGCGATTTTCATCGTGGCATCGGCTCATACGCACCACTGGATGGGTTCTCCGCTTCATAAGGAGATGTCGACCGAACCCCAACAAATCATCAGAAGGTCCTCTGAGTGCCGAAGAGACTCGAGGAGCAGAAACATTATGGGTAAAGAAATCTCAAGCAGACTCTTTCGCGGCCGAAATTTGCGCTACCCGAAAAGGCGATACACTACCCGCCGACAGTCGCTTGCGAACGTTAACGCCTTTCCTTGGCCCAGATGGCATTATACGAATGGGCTCACGGTTACAAGCCCTGAAAGGAGTTGCCAGCGGAGTACGGACACCAGTCATCCTGGATGGTGACGAGGTATACACTCGGCTCCTGATCCGCCACTATCATCAAATGGCGGACCATTCGAGTACCGAAAAAACCATGGCGGAAATCAGAGGCAGCTTTTTTATATTGAAATTGCGCACCAACCTTCGCCGAATAGCGCATGAATGCCTAGTATGCCGCATTAGGAGAGCTCAACCACTGCCACCACTGATGGGACCATTGCCGGCTGCCAGGCTTACCCACCACGTGAGCCCCTTCACGCACTGCGGCCTAGACTATTTTGGCCCTATGGAAGTAACAATCGGCAGGCGTCGAGAGAAACGGTACGGGGCATTATTCACCTGCCTGTCAACCAGGGCTGTACATCTCGAGCTAGCGGCCTCGCTAAGTGCCGATTCAGCTATAATGGCAATGCAGCGAATGTCAGCTAGACGAGGCCAGCCCGAATGTATATACTCCGATAACGGGACTAATTTCCATGGCGCTGACAAAGAAATCCGAGACGCGCTGGAATCAATCAGTCGAGACCCTAGAGTACAAAACTACATTGCAACACAAAAAACATCGTGGAAATTTATCCCCCCCCTGTCTCCCCACATGGGGGGAGCTTGGGAGCGCCTCGTACGCTCTATAAAGAGAGCCCTCAAGTCAACTATGAAAGAGCGCTCACCGAAAGAAGAAACTCTCCTCACGGCCCTGGCAGAAGCAGAGTACATAGTGAACAATCGCCCGCTGACTCATGTCTCCGTCGACCCGAGAGATGAGGAACCGCTAACCCCTAACCATTTTTTGCTGGGATCAGCAGGAAAGCGGCCACACCTGTCACTGTATGCGGCAAAAGAAGAAGAGGTCTGCCTAAGAAAACAATGGCGAATCAGCCAGCAATTAGCAGATATGTTTTGGCGGCGATGGATGAAGGAATACTTGCCCACTATAGCCGCACGTCAAAAATGGCACCAGCCAGGTACCCCTATCAAAACGGGTGATCTTGTGCTAATCGTGGATCCCGCTTTGCCCCGCAATAGTTGGCCCCGCGGGCGAATCATTGAAACAATGCCCGCCGCTGATGGGCATGTAAGGACCGTTCGGGTCCAAACCAACACCGGAGTGTACGTGCGCCCAGCGGTCAAAATTGCCGTACTCATGACGACACCAAACACGGGCCCTAAATCACAAGAGGCCCCCCCACGCCGCCAAAAAGGAACCGGCCGAATGGATCGCCGCCGGACAAAAGCATCCCGTCACGTTCGAATTTGCTAGGCGCAGCCGATACTGCACCGGGGGGAGGATGTATCGAACGCATTACGCAATGCTACCCAAAGGCCGCAAAGCAGATGTCTGACCATGGGAGGATAAGGAAGCTGTATTTACCCGGCCGGCGAGTACTGAGCACAACGCGCGCCAGGACACAGTATTTACGTAGTATCCCCTCCCCGGCTCGAGAGCACTGGGCACATCGCAAGCCATGGACCCAGTATTTACGTAGCATCCCCTCTCCTTTTCCCAGGCGAAGCTAGGCCAAACAGTGAGCGGCAACGGTCAGCCAATCAGCGCAAAGCCACGATAAACCTAGAAATATTTCTCTTTTCATATATAATTGCGCAAATTAATGTTAGATTTGCGTGCGTCTCGCCGCAACAATGCTAAATAAAAATATACAAGTTGAAAGGCTGGACTCGCGTCTATGTTGTAAAGTAATATTGAAATATGTAAACATTAATATTAAGTAGTTATAAGGATTTCCTCACACCAATGTCGGTCTGAGGACCCACTGATTCATATTGTACAATTTATTATAAAAACATTAAAAATGCTAGGGAAAAACAGTTTTCATGAGATGAAGCGGCGTAAAGAGTACTATTGAATAAATTATTTTAATATTGACTATTAAAGTCATATGAAAACACACGAAGCTGCACAAAAATGCACCTCGTTTACGCGGGGCGTTTTCAGACGCGCGCACACCGATGTGTGCACGCCCCCGCTAGTCCTATATATACCGCGCGTAAAGCGATCTCAAGGCTCTCTCTTCCGACATCTACTCTGACCGCTTCACTCTGGACTGCTTCTCCCGCTGGAACCACTACAACCGCCTTTGACTTCTGACCTTACGCTTCCTTGGACTACCTACTACTCTCTCCTTGGATACACGACATCACAGCAACCGGAAAAGGCCCTGAACATAAAGCAGCCCACCGACTAGAAGATTCAGCACCCCTTATTTACAGTCAATGTAAAGGACTTGCGTCTGATACAATTACCGAAAATGATTACCCTCCTTTTATTCATAAACACGGGTACAATTAATCAATATGTAATAATCTATTATTTAAGTCAACTTTGTTATAACTATCTTTAATTGTGACAAACTAAACGATATTGATTAAACTTATAGACATTGACGGTTGTAACACATATTTAAGCACTGCAAGTCTCCTATGAGCTAATTATATTAGGTACGATAACAGTTAATATCAGTTATAGACATGTAGTCAATAATAGTGTTTCATTTGAAATAATCCATCACAAATACGTAAAATTTCATTTATTCAAACAACTGTCATTCTTATTATGCGTAAATTTAGCATGTTATTATTAATTAATTCCTTCCTGTTCCGTGTTTTAACAATATATATACTCACCCTCTCTCTGTGAATGTCCTAATATCTATCTATTAAATGTAACTGTTGTTAATATCACTTAAAATGGGCGAAGCCCAACTAAGAGCCGCCCGTAGGGTCTAGCAGAAAAAAACCCGCGGAGCGGGTTTTTAACTCCTAGTATGACATTATTACATCATTATAAAAAAATCACACATTGGAAGACAGGCGTAAAATAAACGACTTAACTTTTTTATTCAAGATTCTAAACTCTAAATTCGACTGTTGCGAACTTCTGCAACTCATAAACATACGAATACCTACAATAAAAACACGACAAAATACACTATTCCACTGCAACACACATAAGCGCAATTACATTGCGAACTCCCCAATACAACGGTTTCACACTATGGGAAACCAATACTTAGGTGATGTCGATATATTTAATATTAACTTTGCGAATTTTGTGGATTACGTAAAAGACCTATTTCAATACTATTCCTAAATGGAAGTTATATTTTTGTAAACCAGTCAAATCGCTGTATTTTTTAATTTATGTTCTTGTTATTTTTAATTTTGTTTCTCGCATATACTTATGTAATTTTATTTTTATTATTTCTTTCTTTTCTTTCTTATGTTTCAAAACTGTCATTAAATTTGTACCACCCACATGTAAAAGCCCTCTGGGCGTTAAATAAATAAAGAAATAAATAAATAAATTATGACATATAAAATACCAATGTCTGGTAAGATGGCTGTCACCAATGTTGCTCGGTGTGATGTCAATGCCGCCGACTTCACGAATAAATGCGGATATGTTGTTTTGGCGGCAAATCGAAAATGGCACATTTTAAATCCTTACAGAAAAATTTATCGTCGATTTTTTTATAATTTTTTTCGAGAATAAAAAAAACGGTGATATATCACAGTTTTCACTCTTATTCAATGTGTACTATGGGAGACGACTCCTAAAATAGGAATTTCTTAATATAACTAAAGTTATTTCAAGCAATGGTCTGAATCTGAGTGGTGATCTCTCACTAGGGCACTAAAAATAAACAGAAACGACCTGCAAATATACCTAATACACTATTATTAATCTGTTTATTTTATTATTATTGATCTTTCTTCACTTAGGACATTATTAATAAACATGTTTTAAATTAATAGTTGTGAAAAATTTAAAACACGTTTATTTGTTAGAGGGTTAATTTTAATACTTCCTATATTAACTTTTCAGTTCAATTTTCTTTCTGCTAGGGAGGTCGTTATGGATTTATTTCCATTACTGTTAAGTATTATAATATACTAGTAAATACTTAAATATTGGCTGGGTAACACGATTTTCACCAATTCATTGATATTCACGAAACAAGTTGAGAGGAGCAATAAACCTGAAATAGTTTAGCAAACAAGTCACAATCTCCGAATAGTTGAAATAAAGTAGGTATTTGGAATCTCTAAGGCCCCGTTCCCACTTCCGTTTTCAAATCGGAGGCGGGTCCCGTTTTAAAAACGGATGCCCTAGCGGCTGTAGTGGATGTATGGAGCTGTTCACACTTGTCCGACACGATTTAAAAACGAATCCGGCATTTTTTGTCGAATGGATCGCCAGCGCAGCGCGTCCGTTTTCAAATCGTATCAGAACTCGCTCGCTCAGGACCCGTTCCCACTTCCGTTTTCAAATCGGAGGCGGGTCCCGTTTTAAAATCGGATGCCCTATGGCCCTGTTCACACCTCCATTTTAAAAACGGATCCGTTTTAAAAACGGATCCGTTTTAAAATCGAATCCTACTCGACGAAAAAAATAATTGTCGATTCAGCCAAAATATTTTATTTGCTCATTCTTCAGTAATGGTGCGCAATGGACGACGATGAAGCTCTTGTTGTCATGTGGTACTTATTAAAAAGAAGGAAAAAAGTGAAAAGAAAATTTTGGGTACACCCAATTATAGCTGAAAGATTTTCTGTAGGAATTTTCCAATTGTTAATTGGTGAGTTGAGAAGTGATGAACTAAAGTTCTTTATTTATTTTAGAATAATAATGATTAGATTATCTTCTAAATGGGTATGAACAAAGACTTACATATTTCAAATTAGAGAGTTTAGTTAAAAGACGAAATATAAATGACCTCTTAATGCTTTACAAAATTGTGAATAATCGTGTTAATAGTAACTTAGTCAATCAAATCACTTTTTACGCCAGGCCCAAATATACTAGAAATATGAACATATTTTGGACCGAAATTTTTGCCAATAACACTGGATATTTTAATCCTATGTCTAGAATGTCTCGATCATACAATGATCTTGCTAAAATACACACTGTCATAGATATTTTTGCAAATAATATAACGTGTTTCAAGAAATATCTCCACGATTTCTGTACTTAAAAAAAAAATAAATAAAAAATAAAAAAACTTGTTTAGTGGTTTAGAATTTTTTTTAATATGTACTCTTTAAATTTTTCTACTTATTATGTGCTTCAATCTTTGTAATTAAGTTTTATGTTTTCTATAATAAATACTGTTATTGTTTTACATGTTTGCTTATGTGAATGTGCAAATGTGATTGCTGCAGACACATTAGTCTAGGGATATTTATAATTGTACTTTTTTTATTTTGTAAACCATAATTAATGTTTTTATAAATATCCTGTTTGTGTCTCGAATAAAATAAATAAATAAATAAATTATTTATATAGCGCCGTTTTCACCGTGAGAAAATCACCTCAAGGGCGCAAGAATGTCTATCACTTCCTTTAACCATCTACTGGAACGAGTTTCAGAGACAAAACGCTTGGTGTGCACAACTTTTTATATCAAAATTATCAACATGTTACAAAATTTATTTTTTATTTTTAAACCTTACTCATTTTTCATTTTTCTTTATTTTAAAGCTTAAATGAGCTGCACAATGCACGGAAGAGCGCATTAGTTTAATAAACACATAATACAAAAATATTTGAGTTGTAATTGTTTTCTTACCTTAAAAATATCGATATCCTTTCTTCAGGACAAATGCACTCTCTCAATTTTTTTATTTTGATTCGTTAAGCTCTCTGAAATTCGTTCCAGTATATGGTTAAAGGAAGTGATAGACATTCTAAAATAATTAAAGGACTTGAGTTAATCACTTCTCAACTCACCAATTAACACTTTCACTTTCACCCAAAATTTTCTATTCATTTTTTTTAATAAGTATCACATGACAACAAGAGCTTCATCATCGTCTATTGCGCACGATCGTCTACTGAAGAATGAGCAAATAAAATGTTTTGGCTGAATTGACAATTATTTGTTTTTGTAGAGTATGATCCGATTTTAAAACGGATCCGTTTTTAAAACGGAGGTGTGAACAGGGCCGTAGAGCATCCGTTTTTAAAACGGGACCCGCCTCCGATTTGAAAACGGAAGTGGGAACGGGCCCTAAAAGTATTTTATACATTTTTATTCCACTCGGTTTCTTTGGTTATTGTTTATGGAGACATTCTTTAGTTCATGCTTGTGATTCGGGTTGATTTTTTAAATGGCGTCACACTCAGATATATTTATTTTTCAGATGCTCATGTTTTTGCTTGAGCATCAATAAACAATCTTAAAGTAGGTTTATTATTATTTACAACTAATTTAGTCTTACTAATAAATATTCCTTATCACGCCGCTGCGTGATTTGTATAGCTATACGAGAAAGAGGGCCGTATACTGCTCGGGTTAAAATGTTTACTCTTGATAAAATTCATGTAATATTTTTTTAGACTGGCACCACTTTGTTCCAAATTTAAAAAAAATGGCAATTTTCACATTGCGGGTTTTTTTTGGTAACTTCATGTTTCTTCAGATGACAATAAATTGTACTTAATAGATGACAGGTCGGTTTTTGCTTTGGTAAACCGATATTTCGATTTAAATATCACTCTGATAGTGCTGCAAATGGTTATTACTGCTTTTTTCTAACATTTTCATTGTTCGGTCGATTATAATTTGTCTGATCAACCAGATACTCAACAAAGTCCGCAATTACCGTCCTACTACGATCGTAATACGTTCATATTCCCGAAGGTCGGGCTGTTTAAAAATCTGTCAACTATTGATAATTGTAATATTTAAAAATCTGTCATATATTGATATTGTGACAAAAAAACCTTTTGATATTGCTTGAATCATGGCTCCCATCAAAACCTTTTTACTACATTATCTTCCTGTGGCATGTTTTTGTGCAATTTGTCATTGCTATATTCAGGTTTAGATAGTTTTTAGTTACCATTCTCTTCTATCATTTCTCTTGTTACTCAGTTCGTGTTGTAGATTTTTTAAATTTTATTTTATCTGTATACAGATAAATAGACAAAAATGTACATATCGAAAAAGCGCTCATATCGAATGTCTCAGCGGTAGGACCATGTTATGTTTAATATGTATGTATTAAAAAAAACTGGCGACATGTTTTTTTAGGTGACCGGATAAATCATCATAATGATAATTCATCACATCTTTTAAGTGTTATATAAAGTCATGGAAAGTGATGAAACAAAAAAATTATTAACTGGGTTAAGTAGGTTAGGTTAGGTTAGTTTAGGGTAAAAAAAATTTTTTTTCATCGTTTCTAATGACTTTATATCACTTTTTAAAAGTGTGTTGAATTGTCACTGTGTTGAGTTATCATGGAACCGTTTTTTTTTATTTATGTGAATACCGCACAACCGTTTGGAGCCTGTGAGGCTATGGCAAAGCCAATTGTGGTGTATTGTGGCGCTGAAGGTAAAGGGAAGGGGAAGGAGATTGGGAATTAGAAGGTGTGGAAGTACTAGACTAATCACGGCTAAAGTCATTTAAAGACAAGTTTAAATTCTGAATGGTAGTCTTACTTCTACCAGAGCGATACTAATAGTATCTTCCACTCTGGATCGTGCCGCAAGTGCAATGCATATTATTTTTAATGAAAAATTGTGAAATTACCCAAATTCATCAAATCAAATTTACTTGCGCACGCCTGCAACCATTTGAACCCTCAACCTTTTGGATTTCTAGTAGAGAGCCTTACCCCTCGACCAACGAAGCCGTCAAATATATACTGCAAGAAGTGCACTGAGAAAACGATCGTTTTTCTGTTAAAAAATGGACTGCGGGGCTTTCACGAATGAATTCGATTCGTAACAAAGTATCAGTCAAAAGTAAATATTTTATGCGGACGGCGGAACACTTGTTCCTACAGATTCTGATATTGATACTGACATACTTATATTGTAGCATTCCGTTATGATATCTATTAGGAAAAGTACACATTTTTTCGATATATTCTGAATGACTAATATTTTATCAGGAGTTAGCATGCTGTTACTTTTTTAACAGGATTATTTTTCTCAGTGTGTGTACCAAGACAGAGTAGCGTGGCAGTCCATCCTCTTAAACGTAGTGATGGTTAGTTAGTAGATTTAAATAATAGGTAGGGCATGAATTATGATAGGTAGGTACCTACCTAATATTCTTTGCTAAAATAAAATAATAAATTTGGCAGTGGTGTTAAGAATAAATATCTCATAGGTAGGTAGGTACCAGTCTACCTACGTATTCCGGATAGCAAAAGATTTGGTCGCTTAAAATTTATATCCTAGAAGAAAAAAACTTGAATACTAATATTTTAGTACCTACCGGAAACTCAAAAAACCAGTTTGACTGATGTCATCTCTGAAGCAAGATGCTGGAAACGTTGTTTTTTCAGTCTTCTAAGTTCCTACCATAGTATTATTATGTCAATTAAGTGCTTTTAACGTGTCAGCCAGCAAAATTCCAAGGGTTTTTGGAAATCGTAACAAAATTTCAAAAATTTTGCAAAATGTGTGTAACCATAGTGACAATTATCCGGAAAATTAGGCGGGTAGGAAAATAGGGGATTATTTTTATAATATACTAGTGGGCCTGTGCAGACATTGTCCTGCCACAGACCGCCTTATATATAGGGAAGTTAAAATTTGTAGTTGTATGTGTTTTTGGATGAGAAATCTGATTTGATTTTTTTAGATCATGACAACAGCGCCACCTATCGGGTCCAAAACTATCTAATATTTCAAGCTGGAACCAACCATACACATTCTCAAAATTTCATTGAAATCGGTTGAGCATTTTCGGAGTTTAGAGTATACGAACACAGAGACACAGTGATATTATTTTAAAACCAATTATAGTTAAGGAAATCCTAAGCCACTAGGACTCTTAAATAAAACTGCTTTTCTCACAGTCGAACTTGCGGATGCAAAAACAAATAACTCAATATGGAAGAATTTAATTTGATTGAATATTACCTTCGTTTTTTGAAATTCGCGCTGGGGGTAATTTGGCCTATTACATTTGATTTGTCCGCACAGGGTCCTGGGCCAGACACGTATCTAATAATAATTCGCCAAACGTGACGGCTCATCACCCCGTGCATGCTTGCATGTGCCCACGTCTTTAACCCCCGAGAGAACTATATATATTAAAAATTACCATTCGTGAAATTTGATCAGAGTGTAAGATGAACTATCAGCGATGGTGAAAGAAAACTATTTGGGACGGCTTCAGCTACGCCTGGTGAGCAGATCGCACTAGTCAGATGCTTACCAACTTTCTTCAATTTCTTCTCCACCTATAACCTACAAGACTTATATCAGTACCTACTTTAAAATACCCTAAATGAGATTTCCAGCCTCAAGAATAAATTAAAAGGTTTTTTTTTTTTTTTTTTTTTTTTTTTTTTTTTTTTTTTTTTTTTTTTTTTTTTTTTTTTTTTATATTCTTAAATAAATTAGTTTTACAAAGGTAAAGTACATTGTCCTCCACGCTAGGAGTTCACCTGTGTTGTGGAGGACTTTTTCAATTGTTAAGTTATATACATAATAGTAAACAATACAGTGGCGATTAGTTACACAGAGAAACAATAGAAATTAAAATATAATATCGATTTTTACATAGTTTTAACAAAAACAAATGCGAAATATAAAAAATTAAATATTAAAAGGATTGTAGCCAGTTCCATATGTGTTTTTTGTATTCTGTAAGATTAGATGTTTTATATTGTGTTGGAAGAGAATTGTAAAGTTTTATTGCCTGGAATCTGTAGTGTTTTTGTCCAAAGGATGTGTTGGTTTTTGGTATTAGTAGTTGGTGTGCATGTCTTGTTCTGGTATTGAGAGAAGTTTGTGAAGTTTTGAATGTGTTTAGGTTCTTGTAAAGGAAAGTAAGTATTTGTTTAGAATATAATTTTTGAATCTTCAACACTGGGAATTTTTTAAATATGGTTGAAGTGGGTGTTAGTATTGGTACCTTAAGTATTACTTTTATTAAGGTTTTCTGAGCTTTGTACAGTGTGTCTATGTATTTTTTACTGGCATAGCCCCAGGCAATAATGCCGTATTCAATTATAGATTGTGCTATTGCGAGGTATATATTCTTAATATCAAATATGTTTAGTATATTTCTCACGTTTTTGAAAAAGTAAATCAACTTGTTTATCTTTACTTTAACCGACTCAATATGTCTGTCCCATTTTAAATAACGGTCGAAGTATATACCAAGATATTTGATATTTTCGGTTTGTGTGATTGGAGGACAATTGCATGGGGTGCTCGCTGAGTGACAGGAATGTATTTTAAGGTAGATGTTTTTGGAGGGTTGGCCTTTCGAGTTTATGCTAAAGGTTATGAATTTAGTCTTATCTATATTTAAAGTTAATAAGTTAGAGTCAAGCCATTTTTTTGTAATATTTAGGCCAACTTCAGCTTTTGTGATTAGTGTGTTCCAGTCAGTGGCCTTAAAAAGTAACACAGTGTCATCAGCAAAGCTTATAATTTCCCCGTCTATTTGGAGCTGACATAGATCGTTAATATAAATAAGGAATAGGATTGGGCCAAGTACGCTGCCTTGTGGTACTCCGTAGGATATTTGTTCCTTGTCACTACATGTGTTTTCTATTGAGGTATATTGGGTGCGATTTTCCATGTAGCTTTCAATTAATTTGAGTTCTGTTCCCGTGATTCCGAAATATTTAAGTTTATTGAACAGGTTTTGGTGGTGAATTGTGTCAAACGCTTTTGCCAGGTCTAGGAATATTCCAAGGCATTTTTTACCCTGATCTATATTTGTTTTGAGGAAGTCTGTTACTGAGGCTAAGGCATGTGAGGTACTCATATTTTCCCTGAATCCAAATTGATTTGGTGATAGTATATTGTTTTTGTTAAGAAAAATTAAAAGGTGGTTTTTGATATGTTTCTCGAGAATTTTTGAAAGCGTGTTTAGAATTGTAATTGGTCTGTAATTATTAATTTCTTCCTTGTTTCCTTTTTTGTGGATTGGAATTACTTTGCCCGTTTTCAAAATAGTTGGGAACACTCCTTCTTTAATGGACCGATTTATAAGTATGGTAAGTGGGATAAGAAGTGCAGACTTTATTATTTTTAGTGTCATCGGTGATATTTTGTCGCTACCCTGAGAGTTTGTATTTTTTAGTTCGTTTATAAGTTTTAGTGTTTGTATTTGAGTAATGTATGGAATTTTAAAGGAAGAAACACTAGTGTGTGTATAGTGGGTTGAGAATTCTGGGATATTGTCATTTGTAGTGATTCTGTTTGCTAATACCTTGCCGACGTTAGCGAAATAGTTATTCACAAAATTACATACTTTTAGTGGTTGTTCTGATGTCTTAATAATCTCGTTATCTATTTTGATCTCGGTTATGGAATCGCTTTTCTTTGAAGATGTGTGGGATATTTCTTTTAGAATTTGCCAAATTTTTTTGGGGTCCTTGTTGCATTTATCTAATTTATTTTTATAATATATTTCTTTCGATATACGTGCAAGTCGTGTGCATAAGTTTCGATATCGTTTATAGAAATTTATGAGATAGATGTCATATGGGTTAGATTTGCATTGTTTGTGGAGTTTGTCTCTTTTACTGAAACTTGTTATGAGTCCTTTTGATATCCACGGTTTTAGAAGTTTATGTTTAGTTGGAGAACTTTTTTCGGACGTGATGGTATTTTTTTTAAATTCGTCTTGAATACATTCTATAAAAAGTGACCATGCTTCATTAATTTTATTATTTTCTACGAGTTCTTCCCATTTTTTATTAAGTAGTATGTCATTTAGTTTTAAAATATCAGTTGTATTGTGGGTTTTTGTGGTTTTGGAGTGTATTTCTCGTGAATTGTTTGTAGTGTTTATTTTCAGGATAAGTGTATAGTGGTCTGTAATTGTCGAGTGATGGATTGTGGATTTGTATGGTCTTTTTGTTTTTAACATAATGTGGTCAATACAAGTTTGGGTGGGTAATAGGTTATTTTGTTTAAAGTTGACTCTTGTGGGTTCATTTATGGTGCTAAAGAGTCCATGGAACAACAAAAGGTTTAAGTAATCGTCACTTTGTGGATGTTTTTTATTTTCTAAAATGTTTATATTCATATCTCCTATTAAGCAGATATTTTTTTGTTTTTTCATTTTGATAAGTTGACTGTCTAGGGACCTCAGAAAGGGAAATATGTTTTTTATAGAAGGTGATCGATACATAGCTAAAATACATATGTCATTATTTATGATTATTTCAAAGCCGTTTGCGTCTGTGATATCTAGCTCCGTTATAGTTGAATGTAGATGTTTTTTGCAGTAAATTACAATACCGTCATTTTGATTTTTAATATTTTTTGAGTGAGTGACCGTATAATTAGGTAATTGTATTGGTGTGAAGATTTTATCTAGCCAACATTCTGTGAGGATTATCACGTCAAATTCTGTCTCCAATTGTTGAAGTACGACAGTGAAATTGTCAAAATTTTTTGAGATATTGCGTATGTTTTGGTGTAATATTTTTAATTGTTTAGCCATGGTAAGATTAAAATTATCGGATGGGTGGGTACGATTTTGGGATATAAATTCAGATCATCTTTATTATATCGTCGGAGTGTTTAATATAAATTATTTTATCTTTTTCGGCTTTCCGCGCCATAACCTTTCCATCTTTGGTCCATACAAATGCATATCCCTTTGTGATGGCTTGTTGTTTTGTTTTCCATAGTAGTTCCTTTAGATATGGTGACAGGATTTCACTGATGTAGATTTTTGAGTTTAGCCCTGGGGATGTTTTGTATTTGACTTCTCTTTTCTTAGAGAGCAGAAGCTCACGTAATTTAGGATTATTGAATCTAATTTTGATTTTCGGATGGTCCCTTTGTTTTGTTGACGTTGACGCTGCAGACGGTCCCCCTGGCTGAGCCTTGGCAGTAGTTGGATGTAGTCTGACTGCCTGTAGAATGTCTTCCGGAAGGATCAGAATGTCCGCTGTTTCGGCTATTGACCTCACTATTTCAAATATAGATTCATCCGCTTTAAGAGGTACTCCGGATATTTCTAACGAGTCTGCCAGCATTCTATGGTCGCTTTCGGCAGCCCGTAATTCCAGATTCTTTAGTAGAATACTTTTTTCGTTTAATGTTTTTTTTAAAGTTTCGATATTTGTCATCATTGTTTTTTCCGAGAGAATGGATTGGTCTATTTTTCCTATTAATTCATCATATTTATTACAAAGAAAGTCTATGGTTTTTTGTCTTTCTGCTGCTTCAAGGTTCATTTTTTTGAAGAGTTCTTTTTTTAATTCATCTATTTTTGTGTCTATGTGCGACATTAGTCGATGTGTTAGGTCTTCGAGTAATTCGGCTGAATGAGGAGTAGGAGATGCACTGGTGTTTTTACGTGATTTCGACATTTTTAAATTTGTGCTTATGATTTGGTCGATAGATGTCACTTTAATTAAGTTAAATTTAGTTCTATTGCCTTCAGTTTCAATTATTTAAGTAGTCACTGTAATCTATTTTCAAGTAGTTTAGGTTATTGTTAGTTTAGGTTATTATGTTTAGTTTCGTGATAAACTTTCAGTAATTTACGAATATATTTATTATCATGAAGTTGGAACACATGCTCATGAAAATCCCAATATTTTTAGCATTATAACGGAAATTTCTTTTATCTCAATGATATATTATCAAGGCAAATCGATAAAACATTCTTAAATTGATGTTTTATCAATAAAGCTTTTTAATTTATCGTGAGGGCAAAAATCTATTTCTCTCCGTACATACGTAGTTTAGCTGGCTTCGGAGGTAGTTCAGTAATAATTGAAGTTCGATTTTCATCAGGTAACATCTCTTCCCGGAACTAGAAGTAACTGCCCTCACCATTCAAGTACTGTTTCGGCACTCATCCTCCGTTACGCCTTTTGTCAATCTTCCCTGGACTTTCCCAGTTGATATATAAGTTCATTTCTGATTATATTTAGCTCTATGTCGCACTATATTACCATCATAAGAAAGAACTCTTCATTCTTCCTTGCTCAGGGTATTTTCCTTGAATTATTAAAAAAAAATCTTTGCATCTTTTCAGAAGACTAAATATTTAAGATATACAATTGGGAAAATTTTCATTTTATAGATATAAATGCTTTGCCTAAATGACAGTCAATATTCTGATGTTATTGGGTTCCTAGCAGATTTTAAAAAACTTTATAGCATTCCTATTGTTATTTATTTAATTATGTAAAACAACAAAGTAAATAAAAATAATTATATGTAAAATGTAGGATAAAAATTAACTATATAACAATTTATTATAGGCATATGTTCTTATGAACATATTCAGAACTTAACTGTCTTTAAAATAAAGGGCTTCATCAAATTATCAGCTTGATTAAGGGTGGAACTTTTTAATAAAGTTTTTAATTGGGTCATTAAATGTGTCTACTTCATTCTTAGTGCAGTGTACACTAATATTGTTTTTTAATGTTCGCGGTAAAGGAGAGAAATATCCTATATTTGTGTGGTTAGCTTTAATATAGAAAATGTCTTTTATCATCCTTGTTGATTTTCTTGATTCTTGGATAAAATGTGTGGTGTAGAGTATTTTTGTGTAGTAGCAATCCATAAGAATGTTTACATCTGACTGTCACAGAGTGTAGTTAATAATGAGAAATTTGATCATTATATTATGTTCCAAATTTTTCTTTCATCGTTGAAGAACATTGAGAAGGGTTATGGTCATAAATCATTGCTCCTAAAATAATCAAGAAGGCATTACAAGACTCTAATAATGGGGGTTTGATCAAGCCTCACATTTTAATTAATTCCGATAAATTCGTAACTATAATAACCTTTTTTGGACCATTACCCACGGATTAGTTATTATATTTAAGATTAATAAAAACAGTACCTTACCATTAAAATATTTTTGAAAATTTTATAAAACGTATTACAACTATAAAATTGGTGCTCTGCACAACATTTTGTTTTTTCTAATCGATGAATTAATAATTTCCCAAGCGATTCAATTAGAAACAACTGAGATTATTGTGTTTCAATTATATAATTAAACTAAACCCCACGGAAAGATCAATTTTCTAGGCCTGCTAGGGAAAATTCGACAGCATGTCCGTCCAATACATTGGGCCGCGCGCCGAATGTTTTTGTAGACGTCTTCGTCACTTACGTCGTTAAGATTCCGACTTTATTTTAGAGTATTGTGACATTCGAATTTTGCATAAGATTTCAGGCTTTGACGGGTTACCCGGCCAGGCTGTGTGATCCGCGTGTAACTCGGGGGCGAGGGCGACAGGCCTACGAGTACCGTAGCATTTCTCCGAACACAGGATGTACGAGGTGTTTCACAATACAATATCACATATCGGCAGGATCGTAAATCTGCCGGGCTCTCCTACGTTCCGACATGTGGTCGTACAGGCTTGTTTTATGCAAAACATACGTGGGCTTTGTATATTACACGCCGTCAACTGTCAACGACCGGTTTATCTATGGGACTTTGACAAGAATCCTGATTTACTTAATAAATTCTCATCAGGCAAATATTCTTAAAGCGATTGATTTCTTTGAAAAACAACGAAAACGATGGTCTTTAAACCGTCTCATAATTTTATTAATGACTAGATTTTATTATTATTATGATTTGGGCTGAATCAATTTTTAATGAAGGAGCTTTTCAACTCGACCACTTTGCATTTCTCCTGTCGGTAAATGTATTTGATGGTAAATATTTATTCCGCCAGAGCGCGCACAAGCTTTCAAATATGAAAAATCAACATTACGCGAAGTTTACATGGCTACTAATGTAAATAAATGTTTTATTAAGCCTAGAAATAAATTAATACTATGGTTTTTTGATTTCCTACAGTTTCTCAAATTGTTTTTACTATACCAATTCTTTTACAAATTTAACTGTACAAAATCTGATCGGATTTCTATAAAATTGTGAAGAGTTTCACAAAATAAAAGGAACGTGTTTTTGTTGATTTTTTGCCTAACTAATTCTAAACAGGGTTAAAGTGATGAGATAATTTAAGCCTTAGGGATCACCCCCAGCGTAAAAAGTACGTCGAGTGGTAGTAATAGTTAGTGAGTTTATACTAATGTACTTAACATGGCTAACAACTATAGGAGTAAAAGTTTCACAGATCTTGTATAAATTGCACATTCGTTCAGGAAATGGTATTGCCCTTAGGCGAACATTTAACCTCAATGCGTCAAGAAGCGTATAATATTAATTTTATTAATTTTACAACTTATATACACATTATACAACTCGTACCGTCCTATTTGATAAGTTCATACAAGTACTGATATGTTTAGACTGGCCATTTGGTAACATGATAGTTTAAAGTAGGTATGCTGAATGTATTAGGTGCAAACCATACCGCTGATAGCTCCATTGTAACTTTACTAATGGCATGCAGCAGAATTACTGGGTTCAACGGAATTTTTGGCGACAGGACAGTATTATAAGACTTCGAAAATACTGCCAACAATATATTTCAGGTTCAGAAATTGTATCATGCCATTTGTTAAGTTACTATTGGTACCTGCTTACTTTGCAGTCTGCACACTGGTAAAAGTTTTTAGTTGACTGATTAGTTCCCAGGTATCTACTTCTTGATCTGATAATATATCTATATCTATCGTATACATATACTGCCTCTCCTATCGGAAGTTGGCTATCACCATGGCGATCTTCAGCAGCAAGTACTCGTACCAGTCTAATAGGTTTTGAAGTTCATCATCTCGTCTTCATTCTTGCTCTAGGTTTTCTTTTGGAAAATCATGATGCGACCAAGATATTGGAGTTTTCTTATATTTTTAGGCAACAAATATATTTTGACTCCCTAAACACTTTACCCTTAAAATAACAAAGAACGCAAAAAAAGAAAAGCGATTGTATAAAATAGTAAAACCGCATCGCAAATAAATAATTATTTAGAACTAATAAAGTGATGCTTGAAATGTAAACTAAAGCCAACTTGTGTAAATGTTCACCAAATTTACAACACCCAATTTACGCGCTAACGCTATCCAAACAAACTACAACATTGCAATATAATGTAGGTATAGACCAAAACAACACTTTTTGCGCCAAATGTGGATTCATGCTCGCGGCTGACCATGTCCCCGCGCCGCGCCTCTTGACACCTCTTGACAGGATAGGTTAGGTTGTATGAATTGTTAGAATCTTTTGCGTGTACCTTGCTTGTTACGTAAAAGGTTTCTCCTAATTCTTTTATTTTAAATATGTATTAGATTAGGTTAGGTTAGGTTATGTTAGGTCATGTTAGGTTACTTTAGTTTAGGTTAGTTTAGGTTAGGTTAGGTTAGGTTAGTTTAGTTTTGGTTAGTTTAGCTTAGACTAGCTTAGGTTAGGTTAGGTTATGTTAGTTTAGGTTAGTTTAGTTTAGGTTACGTTAGGTTAGGTTAGGTTTGATAATAATAAGACTACCTTTTTTGCATCACAATGTTTAAAATATGAATCGTGATTAGGGCTGCCATCTCTCCGGGTTTGACCCGGAATCTAACGGTTTGCATGGTGCATGTCCGGGCTACGGGTTTAACATCGATAAGCGCCCCTGAGGTGATATCTCACAAAAGCGGCGCTATAAAAATTGTCCAATATTATTATTATTATTATCTCCGGGTCAGACCGGGCGGTGGCAGCGAAGCGACAGACGACCATCACGGCGCGAAGCGCGTGACTGTCTGAGTTCTGAGTGTCTGACTGAGTGAAAGCATGATGAATTTTACGGTGCCAAAATAATGAGAAACATAAAGTTTTTTAGGCCTTCTGATCAGGATCAATTAAAAAAAGAAGCCAATGAGGTTTACAGGAGAACTCTTGAATACACACAGAAATATTATGATTTTGAGGATTCTGTATTCAAAATCTTTTCTAAATTCGATCTAACAAGTGCAGTAGGGGAGACCTAGGAGAGTTGTGACAATTTTCAATTTGAGGGATATATCTCGCTCAATAAACGTTCCACAGTTATGACCTTTGTGAATTAATGTAGCACCATTCCTTCCCTTTCCAAAACAATTATCAAAATTAATAAAAGTATTACAGTTTCCGAGAAAATCAACAAAAAGAAAAACTACTCCCTCTGTCACAACTCCCCTATCACCGAGGTAAGTTGTGACAGGTACCGAGGTAAGTTGTGACAGCTTTGTATTTAGACTATTTAAGTTATAAAAAATACCATTACACATATTATAAATAAATAAAAAATGTTTTTTTTTTTGCAAAAAGTAATGTAATCATATTTTAGTACATTCAGTACCAACAAAAACAACACATGGCATTCCCATAACAAGTAATTATATCTTATAAGTAATTATGGCATGGCTTTGAGATCAATCATATTATAAACAGTCAAAAATCTCAATTTAAACTGATAGGCAATTATGGCAAATGTATTGCAGCTCGCCTCCATTACAATCTACGTGTGACCAGCATTTGCATTCTAGGCATTGCACCCACTCCTCATTCGATCTGCTGTTTGCATAGGCTTCAAGGCAAACCAAGCAAACACAATTATTTTCTTCGGCATTTCTTTCGTCATCATCTGTTCTCTTCTTCTTATTAGTCTTCATGGCTTTTTTAGGATTCTCCTTATCGTCGCTTAAGACACGCTTTTTCACATTCTTCGACTTCCTTTTGGCTTCTATAGCAGCTATTTCATCCTTATTAGGTGTGTCAGTAAGCACAGCAGATTTGACTTTGCGTCTGTTTGGTTGGCAGTTTTTTCGTGGCGGAGCTTTTGGTAACGGCCTAACTAATTCTGGCGAGAACACATTAAAAACAGTGGCAAGAGGACTATGGACTGTAAACGCGGACGCAACAGGTTCATTAGCATCATTGTTCAGGACTGGGCTATGTGCTGAAGAAGTGGAGGCAACAGATTCATGATCATTATTGTTCACAATTGTGCTATAGACTGTAGACGTGGATGTAATAGGTTCAATGGCATTACTATTTAGAACTGGGGTATGGGCTATAGACGTGGAGGCAACAGGTTCAATGGCATTATTGTTAACAACTGATGAATCGCTAGATGGCATGGTCTGATCTATAGATGCACCTGGAGTAATGGATCTTGCTTCAACGTTATCAACTGTGCCGGTGTTGAGATTTGGAGTTATGGTTCTTTCTGCTGGACTGTCCAAAATTTCTGAAATGGATTGCTCTAGTTCTGGGTTGGGACGATCAGTGACTTGACTTGGCAGGAAATCGGCTTCTCCAAATATGTTTGTGTTAACCGGCCATGTTCCAGTTGCAGCAAAACCAGCACTGATATTCCTTGCAGTGATTGCTACATCAAATGCAGACTTTGTTATAGATGGGATGTCATAAATTGTCATGACTTTCCCGGCATTGCTTCGCATCCAATTGTCACAAGCTGTATTAATTGCTTTTTAAGGGGTCCAAAAATGGCACGATCCAGTGGCTGTAGCTTGTGCGTACAGTGTGGGGGAAATGTGAGCAAAATTATGCAATTTTCTCTGCAGCATTCAATGTTTTTTAGAGCTGTATGCGAGGCATGATTATCTAGGAGCAACAGAGCTCTTTGCTCTTTTGATGGTCTAACATGATTTTTAAAATGCTCAAGGAAAACTTGAAAATCATCCTCTTGCATCCAGCCTGATCCGTTAGCTGTTCCGACTGAACCAATTGGGCCGTCCCGAATGAAATGCTCTTGGAATCGTTTACGAGGAAATATAAACATAGGTGGTATGTAATTACCTATTGCATTTCCAGCTAAAGCCAGTGTGACCAAGGTCCCTCTTTCTGCCGATGTCATGGCACTGACCTGTTTTTCTCCGCGTCGCGCAATTATCCTATCAGGCTTTTGGACGGTAGTTATTCCAGTCTCATTGACATTCCAAATATCTTTTTGCATCAAGTTTATATTTGCTTAAGACGCCTGTGTAGTAGTCAAAAAAAGTGGCCACATTTGTTTTATTGAAGCTGGTAGCGCGAGCTATGCTAGTAGATTGAGGCAATCTTAAAGATAAATTGGGATGTCGTTGCATAAATAGCTTAAGCCACACTTCTCCTGCCTTTTTATATTCCTCCCATGACTTTGGAATTTTTTTATTATTTTTTTTGGCTAACTTATATGCAATGACTCTAGTTTCTTTTGTTGTCAGTCCATAATTAGCTGCTGCTCATGTTAGCAAATAGTTGCTTAATACATTCTCCTCCTCTTGTGTAAATATCGTCGGACTGGTATAACCCATAGATGGAGCCTCGCCTACTGGGTTTGCTTGATCATCTACTTTCTTCTTAATATATCTTGATAAAGACATGTAGTTCAGATTGTAAGAGGACGCGGCATCTCTTAGACTTTTACCTCTTAACGTAACCTCTTCAAAGGCAAGTTCGTATATTTCGACACTAGCAGTGCCTTTATCAGTCTTTCGTGTGTAGTTATTAGGCATTCTGTAACAAAAAAGTAGGCATTTAGAATGCAATATCACACCACAAGACGAAATATTTTTTTATCGAAAATGAATTTTTAGAGACATGATTTTATTGCGGACTGTACTTGCAAGATTTGACCTTAATACACTAATGCACAAACACATATACAGACATCGCAAATTAATTAAAAAGTGTCGAAATAACCCAGCAGAAAAATTAAGTCAAATAGGAGAGTTGTGACATGCTGGCACAACCCTCCTAGGTGCTCAAAATTCCGACTTGGTCCGAATAATGATTCATATTTTCTAAACACGATGCAAACACAAAATATCAATGTAACGCCTTGAGACTAAAATAACCATACAACTTAAGAAAAGATAACACAACAACGCACATGTAATAAGACATGCTATAAATACAATCAAAATTTTGAATAAAAACTTACTTTTCGCTTTTTTTTACACGCAGACGTCGTAACTATGTGACCGCTTCTCGTGCGCCACCGGCGTGTACTGAGTGAAGTAGCGCTTCTCTAGAGCGACAAACGAGCGTTTTTGCCATCTCGCTAACTATTATAGGTGGGGAGAAATCGTCATTGTCACAACTCTCCTCTGTCACAACTCTCCTAGGTCTCCCCTACGTTACGAAGATACTGTGGAAGCTGTCGAATCACTTGGTTTGAAAAATGTCGACGAAGATAAAATTTATGACGAGACTCGAAAATCAAACCAAGTATTTCTTCAGTTCGTACAATCTAGTGATTCAACATTGCATGTTGATTTAGGATGGGTTCAGTTATTCAATCTCACCTCAACCTTCACCGAACTGCCAAAAATTATTGGAATTTTTATTAAATTATTGGAATAATCAATGCTTTTGTTGAACGCGTCTTTTATTTAATGGGAAATTTGTGGACAGATGAGCGGAAACAGCTTGTCAGTGGACATGGTGAAGGCAGAGTTCATTGTGAAGATTAATTACAATATGAATTGCCAAGAATTTTTGAAGAAACCCGAGCAAGAAAACAATCCCTTCAGAATGAAATTTATTTATTTATTTATTTCACGCCTATTAAGGCTTTTACATACATATATATAAAAATTATTTACGAAATTATACATGAAAATAGTGCAGGAAACGACTATTAATACAATTGCAGAAAAATAAATATAAAGTCAAATATCACTCAACTTGATCTACACAGAATGCAGGCACAACATATAAAAAATCCAAAATATTTTTTCTGTTTCAGTTGACAAAATTATTAAATGTTAGTCAAATCAAATTAAATACCTTTATTAAAATATTCCACTACTCGATGAAAAAAAAAACTTCAATAGGGTATGCTTATATATTGAAATTGATGTACTAAATATATCAACAACATCTGAGTATTTGTTTCCTAGTTGTTGAATCCGTCGCATAGGAGTATGATATTGGGACGTTGACATAGAATTGCTACAATAATATGGTAGGTACTGTCTTGAAACCGACCTGCTTGGAGTATGAAAAGAGATTACATATAATAAATCAGGGGTATCAAACATTGAATTAATGATTTTATACAAACAGGTTAAATCGGAAATAATTCTGCGATCAGATAATTTTATTAAATTTAATGAACAAAGTAAGTTATCGTAATTTAGGTTTTCTCTAGGAATGCCCATTTTGAAATTTACATATCTTAAAAATTTATTTTGGATTCTTTCAATCGCATGTGAATAAACCTCATAATTTGGGGACCAAACCGTGGAATTGTATTCTACATGACTCCTTACTAGTGACATATATAATGTTTTTACAGTATTTACATTATTGAAATCACTAGATACCCTTAAAATAAATCCCAACATTTTCAAAGCTTTATTGGTTATTATTTCAATATGCTTGATAAAGTTAAGTTTCGTGTCAAACCAAATACCTAAGTCATTAATTTCCGAGACAGATACTAACGACATGTTGTTAATGGAATAATCAAAAAGTATTGGATACTTTATTCGATGAAACCTCATAATTTGACATTTGCTTATGTTAAGTTGCAAGCGGTTATCACGACACCATATAATTAATCTTGACAAGTTATTTGACAATATATGGCAATCGTTAATGTTTCTGATTGCTTTGAATAATTTCAGGTCGTCTGCAAACATTAACACTTGAACATCATTGAAAATATACAATACATCATTGACAAATAATAAAAACAGGATTGGACCTAAGTGTGATCCCTGGGGAACACCACTCGTAGCAGTGAATTTGTATGAAAGTGTGCCATCAATTTTAACAGCCAGTAATCTGTTGGTCAAGTAACTATTAAACCACTTATATAGTGAACCACCTATACCGAATTTATGGAGTTTATTCAGCAATAACTCATGATTGACTTTATCGAACGCCTTGCTAAAATCGGTATAAATAGAGTCAACTTGACATTTACTAGACATGGAATCAGATATATAGTTTTGATAGGTTAACAAGTTAGTAAGGGTAGATTTTCCAGTAGAGAAACCATGTTGTTTAGGAGAAATGACGTGGTTTAGTCGGAAAATAACTTTTTTAAGAAGAATTTTTTCAAAAACTTTAGGAATTGTTGATAAAAGGCACACCGGTCTGTAATTAATCACCTCGTGTTTATTGCCTTTTTTAAAAATAGGCGTAAGAAAGCTGAATTTCCATTTAGTAGGAAAACATCCTGTTCGTAAAGACTGATTAAACAGCAAATATAAAGGATACGCCAGATTGGTAGCACAATTATTCAAAAATACAGGAGGTATTTTATCTGGTCCACCACTTTTGCTTTGATCTAGTAATTTTAGTTCAGTCAATATATCATTATATTCTATGTGGATAATAGATAAATTAAGATTATGATCAGTAGTAAAATTTGATACTGTACTAGCAGAAACTGGTGTCTCACATTCATAAACGCTTTTAAAAAAATCAGCAAAAAGGTCAGCGATACTTAGAGTCTTTGGCCTTTTTACCTGCATATTCCAAGTTGGCGGGTATACCAAAGTTGTTATTTTTCATTGATTTTGCATAGTTCCAAAAATACTTTACATTATGATTTATTGAAGTTTCAACATTAATAATAAAAGAATTGTAGCATATATTTTTAAGTATCAAGCTGGTCCAAGTCAGCTTAGCACTAGCTAGGTCATTTACATTAATAATAAAAAACCATAACCAATGGTAATTTACCATGACATTTTGCCTTAATTAAATAATTCATACTAAAAAAGTTTTATTTTTTTATTAAAAAAACTATTTTTCTAAAATCTCAGGGTCTACTATTTTTGAAAGGTGGCAGCCCTAATCGTGATCTATATATTTGAATGTCAAATATGGAATAAAATGCTATTCAAAATGTAGGCATAATTAACTTTGGTAAACCAAACTTTTTTAAGTTTGTTGTTATCATGTTCTAATTTTTCTCATGTTATCATTGTTCTCGGCGTTTTCTTTTCTCATTGTTCTCATGTTCTCACTGTTCTCAATGAACTTAATGTTCTCAATCTTATCAATGTTCTCCGAATGGTGAAGCGCAACACATCAGTATAATAAATAATAGCCTCAAAAATTAATCACGGAAAAATATTCTTAAGTATCTAACCTAATGCACCCTTTATTTTTTTGTGTTTTTGAAAGAAAACATTGATACATAATAGATACTTTCAGTATCGCCCTGTTGCAAGACCACCATTTAAAAATACGTTGCTTAAAATGGCTTAAGAGACATCTGAATGGCCTGTTACTTTCCTCCTTACTCTGTCTTATCGCCTTTCCCTCCCCCCTACCTTCAGCCTCACACCATAAACCAATTTTCTAATATTTCAATACGTACCCTAACACAGCGACTTGCGCCAGCTGTCGGCGCTACCTACTCCGTTTCCGAAATCTTGTGACAAAGTCATACGAGATAAATATAATTATTTTATCAAAAAGATTTGCGTTCCGTGAATTACAGGGCGTGCAGATATCTAACAGCTCGTTCTCTTTCCAGGAACTGGACTACCCATTATCATTGACAACCTTCATCTGGAGAGGAAACAATGTTTTGCGATTCGCCGAAACCGGGCGGGTTGTTTAAGATTCAGCTGACGGCACGTGGTTCGGACGGGCTATAATGATGACTGCTTGTACGGATATTGTAATATGTATTCTTCAGCACGGTAAAATGCCTTACTTTGTCCCTGAATGGAGAGACCTTGTTTTAGAAAATTTTAATCACATTTGGTATTTACAGTGACATTTTTTTACAGTTGGAATTTCTCTCATTCTCATTTTGTGAGGTGGCAACGGTTTTCCTCATATACAAACTTTGCGTGGCAGTATATAGGTACATATAACACAGCTGACAAGGTTAGCTCAAATAACGAAGTGAGAAATAGACCACCAAGAATCGAAACGATGCGCGCTACTTACACATAGAGAAAAATGAGTATTTCTAAAGAAACAGTGAATATTCTTATTAAATTAGTAATACTCATTTTTACTCACTGTCAAACATTCCTCTTTCCTACACTCTTCGCCACACCAATACAAACTCAATCACATTTGGGCAGTCGTTACTCGTGAAATGCACAGAAAAATTGTAACTGAAAGCAATATCGCTTATTAATTAAAAATATTGTTCCGAATGTGGCAAAAGTTACCTCGTCAGGGTCAACATAAGGCACTTTTACTGTACTGTTAACCGTGTACTGTCACCGTACACCGGCATATCACAGGCGGAATAGAGGTACAGAGGCCGGGACAGGCGCAACGAGCGGAGAGTGGTGACGAGAGGGGACATTTCTCCACGCCCTCACTTGTTATGTAGAGGGCGTCATCGCGGGTCACCCGAGGTGATTGGCTTTATATGGTAAGTAAACAGGAAAAAAACGACCTTCTACACAGTGACTGACTAATACTTCGACAGGAATTTGTTATTATCGACTATCGGCAGTCATTCCCTTTGTTTCTGTTCGATCTGCAGACCGCAGCGGTCCTGCCATGTCGCGACACTGACCACTGTATTCATATTTTGGCTGCATTGTTTTATTTTTCATTTGCAAGTTTATTATGAGATGGTCTAACGATCCGTATGGATATTATCTGCGTCTGGGTGTATCATCTGTAGTACTTTCCTATTCAATGTGTGAAGTTAATTAAGACTAGATTTTTTACTGAGACGTGCGGGTACTGAATTAATTAAAAACTAAGATTTGATAGATAAACATTGGCGCCAATTGCTGGACACACGGGAGGAGCTGAAACTGCAATGATCTGAAATTTCTTGAAACCCAAAACTTAGGTATTTTTTTAAATGAGTTAACTCTTTTTTTCTCAGACACATTAGTTCCATTTCTATAATTATATCACCATTAAAAAATAGAGGGGTTTGTGCAATACAAATGAAGGAAAATTTACAACACCATAATAAAATGAAATGGGCATTTTCGACAATGTGTTTATTTAATCCTTTTTTATGCTGTCCATGGCGTTTCATTTTTGAGTTTCCACTAATACCAGGTTATTAGAAGTCGGGATTATTTTTCAGTTCAAATTCTGGGACTAACTACCGTAGTATGTACTTCTCAGTGTCCAAAATAATAATGGAATAATAATGACCATAAATACAAAAGATTGTTGCTGGAGGAGTTCAATTATGTACAAAAAATAATTTTTAAAATACAAGCGTTGATAAGTTTATAAATTATTCCTCTGTAAAATCAAGGTAAGGGGTGTTAAATAATTAATAATTAGGAACTAACAGATTCTACGCCAGAAATGTTAACCGTGATTTTTTTTCAATGTTGGTCGAAATTTACGTAAAAAATGTATATTTTCCAAAAATATATTGAGTATTAAGACGCTACCAAGTATAACCTTAGACCAGAAAACCTTAGAAATCAGATTTAGATTCATTGAATGTAGAAATATGACACTGTAAAAACACACTACGTTTTGATCCAAATAATTATTTTTGGAATAAATACTGGTTCCACGGTTGTATTTAACTAACTTAATAATATAGAATAAATAAATTTCCATGTTAATGATACAAAAATTTCCAATATTCCATAATATCAATAATCTATAATATGAAAAAACCAATCAGCATATACATAATACTCATTTCTACGATATCTCATATAGATTGATCGGCAGAGTTTTGTAATAAGCCCATTCAGAAGTACAAAAAGTTCGATTAGCAGATGAATACAATTTTTCAATCTTCACCGCGTTCTGATGAGTCTGGCATTAACTGTTAACCTACCAGCCATTACTGCAATTAAATCTTGGTAATTGGACGCTTTAGCTATCAGTTCTACCATACAATGGCAAGTAACCTAATGAATTATGAAATGTATTTACCCATTGCGATATGGGTGTAATTCTGATTCGAGTAGTTGCATAATACGACAAGATCCATCGCTTTTCTCGTCTCGAATCTGGTGAATTCGACTCACTTGCTTCTTGCGTCCACCAGTTCGTAGCCATAGTCCATAGCAGGCAAACCGGTAAGGATTGCTCAAACCAGGAACATGTCTCCCTTAGTATGAGAACGAGGACACGGAACGACTAGGCCATTTCTTAATTTCTTGGCTATTTCTTTACCGGCGCAATTACCAGACAAACAGGTAGAAACATGGATACGTTACTGTAAAATACCGACGATTGGTGAATCTTGTCTTCGTTATTTCCTTTTGGCGTTTTACTTCCTGACTAATATTAAACAAAAACAATTATTAATCAAAAAGGTATAGATCTTTCCTTGGTAAAATTAGGAAAAACCTCGATAAAATAACAATTTTACTAATATATAAAACAATTGTTGCAACACACATAGACTTCTAGTATTCTCTATCTTAGTAATGTTGGTAACTTAAAAAATAATTGTTGTATCACACTTCTAGTACTCTCTATTTTAGTAATTTATGTAACTTCTCCAAAAAAACTCCTAATAATCAAGAATAGAGCAATGAGATAAATTTCGAAATGTAATAAATATTAATATTTATTAATGATTAACATATGTTTACAATACACGGTTTTTATGCAAAGCACAAAGGATGACAAATGATAACAAAGATGACAAATGATAACAAAGACTGCAAATAAATAAATTAAGATCTCCATATAAAAAAACATGTAATTTTGATTCAAAATTCTTTGAAGACGAATTCTATAAAAACGATAAATTATCAAACTGACCTAATCCAGCATAACCATTTTAGTAAAATGTTGGGATTTATATACCGGCAATATCTGAGATTTGCCAGTTTTCGGGATTTTACAGTAACATAGTCAGGAGGTAAAATGCCGAATGGAAGTACCAAAAAGACAAGTTGCAAGTTGCAAGGCAATATTGCGTATTGACTCATGAAATATGACTTATTCAAGTAGGTAATATGTCATTTCGGTTCAGTTTGGTACGGACGGAAAGACAACTATTCGGATAAGGTCATACGGATCTGAACTGATTATGCATTCAAATTACATCATTGCAAGTGGGTACCAGCTCTCGTATTGCGTGGGTTCATGTTTAACAAACAATAAGATTCCAAAGGCGAAAGTTGCTTCCTGCATAATGAATTTAACGACTCTATAAGACACCCCTTCGAAATTTTCCTGATTTTACCTATTCAAAACTATTTAGTTTGTCAATTCATTAATTTGTGGTCAGTTGTCTTTAATTTAATTAATTTCATTCATTAAAACTATTGATTTTAGGTGATATTGCATTTTCCCTTTGGTTTTAAAGGTTTTCCAACCTTTCAAAGACCCTCTTCTGATATGTACCATTATTATTATAAACCATGAATAAACCACTCACTAGATCGATATCTTCGGTTTTTTTGTTTGAAACAAATTGTTCCTAAAAAACCATAGATAAGTCAATATATAAACAGTAAAATTCTCATTCGGAGCCTACTTATTATATTATACACCAATGAAAAACTCTGAAAGTCTATTCAATATACACCAATGAAAAACTCTGAAAGTTTATTGCATAGTCTTTCAGAGTGTTTCATTGGTGGATATAGGCAATCATATGACTATAAACTAGCGATGATTAAATTCTTGACGCATCAATTATATTGTAGGTAGGTTCTTTATTACTTTTCTGAATTCTTCAGACAGTCGGTTCAAATTTTGAAAATGGCACTTAAAATTCATAGCAAATCCAAGTTCATTGAACAAGAGTTCTAATCACCGGCAAACAACCTCAATTAATTGAAACTAGGGTAGTCTCGTGAAAAATCACACAAATATCGTCATATCTGTTCCAAATTATAAAATGGTAAAATAATGTATTGTTATGGGTAGGTGCTTTATCGCTTGTCCAAATTCTACAATTAAACAAATCCGAGTTCTAGAGTTCATTGAACCAGATTTACGGACACACAAACGAAATTAGCAGATATTTTTAACTATTGGTATGAATAAAATCCTAGGTAGCGTTGTTTTACTTTTCTGCACATTTGAAAATGAAGTCTACATTCAACATTACGAATTTGAAATAAGATTGGAATCTTTTGGTATCGAGTTGTTTTTATTTGAACTTTATGTGTAACGATTTCTTTGTAACCAAATCAACGAAAACTCGTTTGATGGGTGAACTTCCTTCCACAAAATTAAAAATTAAAAAAGTTTGGTGGATTTAAAAAAAAATTGTTCACTTTTATGCTCAATCAACAAAAGACTGAAAGTGAATAATATTGTTTAACAATGTATTTATGTGTACTGTAATTTAAAAAATGTATTTATTTCAGTTATTTCTAGCTGAATAAGTAAAAATGTAATTTTCTTTTATCTGGAATAAAAAATATATATATGAAGATGAGGAAATCATGATGACGAGGAAATCAACAATCATAAAAATGAGGTCTACAAACTTGAAGTTGAGGAAATCAACAAACATAAAGATGAGGTTTACAAGCTTGAAAATGAGGAAATCAACAAACGTAAACATGAGGTCTATAAACATGAAGATGAGGATATCATAAAAATTATGAAGTGACACCAACACAACCTACAGTCTGTCTCGGAACAGGAATCCCTAATGAATAATTTTTTTTTTTTAAAGTTAAAAAACAAGTCTTTTTCTGGAATGCGAGTCTTCCCGTACCTGGGTAAAGTTGATTAATGTTGTAATTTGCAACGTCCGTGGTTTTCTGCAATGACTAAAGAAAATATTATTCCTTATTCAATAGAATTTATATAGAAATAGAGTCCCAATTTCCGTAGGAGGCAGTCGTTCTTTCTGGTTGTCACCGTTCATCCATCGCTGTGAAGCAGGAAACTGCACTATGTAACTGGGTTACGGAGCATTACGGCAATAAGCGGTATAGGCACTTCTTGCAGTTGCGGGTGTGTATTTAACTACAATTGCCGAGTTCGTTTATTTATTAATGTTCATTGCGACAGCTGTAAAACCATTTCAGCAAGGTCCATTAAACCCAGCAAATGATACCATGTTCGTAAACACAATTTAGTATTGGAAATTTAAGCCTCGATTGGGCAAATATTTGGATCTCGTAACACGCCCACTAGGCATTTCTTCCTATCTTATTGGCCAATTATAATTATTACTGAACAAAATCTTACATCTGAATTAAGAAATTTCAAGAAGATTCTTCAAGATGGCGCTCAATTTGGCTGTCTCGTCTAAATAGAATTTAGCATAAAAAATAGTTACTTTTTATTCACTTATCGTACTTTTTTTGCCAGTATCAATATTCCGACCACAGCACGATCGGTGTTATTACTTACCCGAGGCGTGACCAGACTGAAGTCCGTAATATTTTTCACTGGTCGACGACACTGTGTTAGCATTAAATGCAATAGTGCGTGTTTACCCGAACTTACATACTCCCTGAGCATCTCAAGCTTTGGAAATATAATTTCTCTATTTCTGTGTTAAATAATAAAGCCTCGCATGTACAAGGAAAACTGTTGTTATTGTGGTATTTCGTTACAAACAATTAATGCGTCCTAAATTAAACTGACTAGCAAAAAGGGGCACGCTTAAATATGGAATGGTGCGATAACGATTGAATCTGATTTATTCACAAAGGTCAATGCGTAAATACTGGAGGTTTAACACACCGAAACCATAAATAAAAATATGTACAAGGATCTACATACCTTGTTAATAATCCTTTATGTGACAAGGTGCGCACACAAGTCAGGTTTTGACATATGATTTGATTTCAATTTGATAGAAATCTCCCTCGTCGGGGAAGTGGGTGGTTTATTTATGTCGGGGAAGTAGCTCAATTAACAGATAACCTTTGTAATTCAAGTACCATAGGATGGATTCCTTGGTTGATCGTGAGAAACAGTGGCCATCCACAAGTGAGATGATCATCTAGACAGAACTACTTCCTTCAAATAATTGATTTTAGTCGCCAAGAACCGAAAAACTGGAGGCATTTGACTGAGACAAAGTTAAACCCCAGAAAGCATATAAATGAAGAATAAAATATACTTAAATATTGAAGACAATATTAGTGATTTCTAAACGAAAATCTGAAGCAGAAAAATCAGAAAAGGAAACGGTCACATCTGGGACTCGAACCCAGGACCCTTGTCTTTCCGGGACAGTGCTCTACCGACTGAGCTAATGGGACCCTATTCCCCTCGGTCACTTTTAACTGTATCATACTTCGAATAAGAACTACCGAGTCCCAGATGTGACCGTTTCCTTTTCTGATTTTTCTGCTTCAGATTTTCGTTTAGAAATCACTAATATTGTCTTCAATATTTAAATATTACAATTTGAGGTTTTACTCAATAAAGTTATTCCGAAAAATAAATAAAATATACATTTTTCTTTTATGACTCTCTTGTTTTCTGCTCTGTGTACTTCCAGAAAGCAAGATTAATTTAATTCTTACATAAATGTATGTTGAAATGATCGTGGGTGGAAGTACTCAAATGTCTAAGACAACTAAAAACACCCGATTTAGAAAAAAGAAAACTTTGAACATCTCTGAGACACAGGATGTTAACATTTTATCACGGAATTTATGGTGAAATGGTTTTTTGTAATCTCGGTTTTAATATATTACGAGAAGGTACGTGTTTAGTTTTAATGGAAGAAATGCATGATCATTATTTGTATTATGAAAAAAAAACCTCCCAAGTTATTCAACACTTAATACATACCCACATACTACGTAAGTACCTAAATATATATATGTATACTTTTTTTTATAGACACCTAAAAAAATCGTTAAGGTAAGTTACCTATGTACGTGCTATGTAATACATTTTTTTATATTATTTTTAAGAAAGAAAAACATTCCTGGATTACGAAAAACCTGAGAGTATTTGAAAATCTCTTACTACCACCACCGTAGGCGAAAAGTGTTGCTTGTGTCGTAGTAATGGATGAATTAGCCAGCCGAGAAATTGAACTCACGAAGCCTGTGTGGGAACCACTCAGCCGCTGACCGGTATTATTACATTATTGTTTATATATTTCACCATCTTTTGGTACCTTACCCCATTTGCCATTAATTTAAAAAAAACCTATTTTCAATCATCCAGCTTAATGCCACATTAAACAAATTCCCAAAATAAAAAGATTTGGGAGGCGGGTTTAGGTACCGCTGCCCCGGGAAACATTTGTTGAATAACCAACAACTCTGCCTTAGGTCATCCCAAGTGGTTCGCTACGTTTGGTGACTTAGCAGAGGTGCCCGGGTTTATCGGCTGAGGTGTGATCAGGCTGCGCCTGGTTTGGGCAGACCCATTGATTTCTCCAACTGGTCTCTCGACCCAGTGTGAGGGATATATTCGTATGCCCGTCACTCCTGAACACACTGATCCCTACATTCCTACCCAACCTTCATACCTTTACGTTCCCAGAAATTCCTCTCTTTCAAAAAGACTCTCCATACAGTATCCCAAAAGATGACAAAGACCCTAAGGGAAATTATTTTCCTCTGGGCCTCCTCTGTGGGGTTAATGTAAAAAACAGACATCTAAGAACGGTTTTCCGGAAATTGTATTTTAAAATGAAGGGTGTCCAATAAGTATGAATTATTATCTTTAATAAAATATGTATTATTTGATGGTATGACAATAATTGTTATTCAAATTATGTAGGTAAAAACCCATAAATATGCTCACCTCAAAACCAGTTGCATGTGCTTTCACAAACCGATTGCCATCATTGTTTTATCAAATCCCGCGGTGCATATTGAACAGTCCAAAACATAACATGACACAGGTACGCCTAATTGATGGACTCCTGTGGCTTTGTTGTACAACAATGATGTAATGGCGACATAAAAATTCAGTAAAGATCTCCACCAATGTATACGGTTCTGTGAGAAAATGTACATCCGGCCACAAACAGGTTCTGAATCCTCAAGTTGCCACTGTTTTCTCAAGACACCTATCCAAAAAGGACTTCAACAAAACAACATTACAAATACCAACGAATGAATGCTTGGGGTTTTTTGATCAGACTACGTGGTTTGTTGAACTTTCTGGACATTGGGTCGCTTTCAAAGTTCCCAGCCCGCTTTTTCTACGCCTAGACAAGGCATCACCAGGAAATGTTCATGTCCCGTGAGAGTATGTAGTTATTTCACTTCGCGTGTATTTCGCATACGGACTGATTTTGAATTACAAATTATTATTGGTGCTCTTTACCTACGTGCTAGCCAACAAAGATATAGGCATATGACGATGACCAACTAAATAACTACCACGTCATCTCGCTGGGGGTAAGCAGATAGGATGGAACGACACATAGGTACCTCTTTCAGATTTCAACGCTTGAAATTATCCTAATTAAGTTTTGATTAACTTAACTATGTCATATCTTTGTGGGGTGACCCGCCTTCTTCTGTTCACTCACGCTTAGTATCGGAAATTAATCGTTGACTTTTGACCTGATTGTCATTTACAATTTTATTCACTACTACGGCATTCAATTTAATGTATCACCCTCAATGAACGTAAAAACTCGTAAACAACCCTTGCAATAACAATATGAAAAAAACATTAATTTAATTAGGTGATGGATAAGGTAATATACGAAATTCAGAATCCTCTGTAGGCGCCCTTACCTATTGTTTTCTTCTTCATACATCCATATACCTAGATCAACTGAATATATATATTTTATTGTTCAAAATTATACGTAGAATTAAGAAATCGTCATTTAAAACCTATTTAACAGTAAGAGACTAAAACGCCCCGTGTTTGCTCAATTTTAAGAGAGGTTCGAGCTAGGTTGAGGTTTGAGTGGTTTTGAGTGAGGTTTGAGTTCTCAGTTTTGAGTGTGGTTCGAGCGAGTTTGAGAATTGAGTTGTCTTGAGTGAAGTTTGAGTAAGGTTTGAGCGAGATTGAGGTTTAAGTGGTTTTGAGTGAGGTTAGAACGAGTTTGAGTGGTTTTGATTGAGGTTTGAGTTCTCAATGTAGCGAGCGTCCAAATTATATTAGGATACCCGTTATTTTATCTCTCTTTATAATTCTTATCAATTATTTCAAGAAGTTTCCACTTCAATTATATCCATACTACGATATCGACATTACATGATAGATTATGTGGTTTTCCTTGACTGCCCATAGATATAGGCTTCAGTATTTTATTACCCAAATCATGCCTTCGATAATCCCACTTGGTAGTCGAAAAGAATTTAAATTCAAGCATCTTAACAAAGGAAATGAATCGTCACTGTAAAATATATCTTTCCTCGAAAGAGAATTAAATTATTTAGCATTTTATACAAAATACATCCACTCACTTGAAATATTTACACAAGCACGTACATCTACATGTACGATACATATTGGCATTCTTTATGTTCAAAAAATCTAAATACAGGTGGTGTTAATAAACTATTTCCTAAAAATACGTACATTTTTCATGACAAAACGAACATTTATTAATAAAAGGTATTTATATTTTATGGTTTGCAAGACAGGTGAAAAAATATCGCAAAATATTAAGCTGTAAGTCCTTTCTATGAACATTCTTTAAAAATTACATACATTACTAATAAACGTGTTAATTTTACACAACTGATAAAACAACCACTTTTCATCAGTTTTGTAAAATTTAAAACACGTTTATTAGTAAGGGGGGCTCAGATTTAGAAAACTTAGGAAGATTAGATGATTCTGAATTTGGTGTTTTAAAAAGTTATTGATATTAGTTACTATGTTATGGAAAGCATTAATGAAATATTATTGAAACTTGGTCGAGTGGTTATGATCCTTGGCTACGAATTCGGAGGTCGCGGGTTCAAATTCCGGTATCATGTGAATAAAAATTGGTGTTAATTCATAATTTTTATCATAAAAAAATTTGCCCGTAAAAGTTTTTTTTCGGTAATACTTATTTTTTACATAGTAATTTTTTTGACTGATTATTGAACCTTCCTACCCAGGAACTGGAGTTGAGAACTCTAGTAACCTCGCCAAATACCGATCAGGTAGGTCGAATATTTATTTCTTACATAGATTAATAAGTGTGTGATATATCTAATTAAATTAAAGGTGTACTTAGGATGATATAGGTATTTAACTGCTGTAATGTCATCTTGAACTGCTTATATGTCCGTGTGTGTTCGCGTTGCCACCAACATCTAATATGACGTCTAATTTTTGATCAAAACTTATTGTTTAAAATCCTAAATAATGGTCTGGACTCACCAGAACTTACCAATTTAATAAATCTTCATATTCCGTCTAGATCAACCCGACAATCTGATTTATTTTATCTACCCTCGTGTAGAACAAACATTCGAAAAAATTCCCCAATCCCTCGTATATGTGCACAATATAATACAATATTTTACAGCATTGACATTTTTGGTAATAACCTAAAGAAATATCGATATGAAGCAAAGATATTAGAAGAACGAGATATGCTATGTTGGCCGCCGGACCGTAGGCGGAGTACTACCTAATTAGGGTACTTTGAACGGTATCGGGACGTGTACGCACAGAAATCTGTTCTATGTATTAGTGCGGATACCTTAGCGATGCCTTAGCGTAAGCGAAGGTGTGCAGTAGTATTGGTGAACAAAACCGGCGACACTCGGCAAAACAATTCCACTCAGTACGAACTGCGCATAGCACATCTCGTTCTTCTAATATCTTTGATATGAAGTAATGCTTACGATCGATTATTAATATGAGAGTATGGAATGTATCGGCAGCATCTCCTATCCTCTTCCTATTTTCCTCTTCTCTCCCCTTCCTTTAACACCAAATTAATTTTAAGATATTAAAACTTCATTTCGAATGACTTTAACATAAGAAACTTCTGTGGCTTGACTTCAGTTAACTTGTATATTTATATATATCATTGTATATTATATAAAAGCTGTTTGTTTCTTACAAAATAAATAAATAAATAATGCATTGCCAACGAGTTGCAATATCTTTTTGCCGAGTTTCAGTTCGATTGGTATCATGAAGTGTGTTAATTTCAGCTCTCAAGCTAATTCATTCATTCATTCCAGAAAAAAAAGCGAAATTCAAAGAGATATATTTAATAATATACAGTACCTAAATTTCCGGCAAGTTCCGGGATGATAGATACTTTCAGTATCACCCTGGAAGAGCACCATCATTCAGAATCGAAATTTTACTTAATGCTAGCCGTGGAGACCAGATCTGAATTGCCAGTCAAGTCCAGTACCTCCCCAGCTTTCTCTTAACCTGCACAAATTTTCGAATAAATAAAGCTACGTAGGTACGCACAGATAAGTGTTTCATTACAGAAATATCGTGAAATAAATAAAAAAACATTTCCTACCTTCTACATAGTGTTCACGAAAATGTTATTGTTTATTTCTGATTTTTAATGGCATATTTAAAGGAATTCGGTAGCACCCTATATATGCATTAATACGGGCTAAGATTTATCATCAGGCATTAGTATTCCATCAATAGTTTTGACCTTCCGCTATATAAGGTAGTTGAACTCGTACTGGGAAACCAGTGCATGCTTTATGGGGAAGGCCCGTTTAGATTATGCGTAGGAACTAACAAAAGGAAACAATCATTAAACATCATGAATCTGTCATTCTTGGACTATCCTACTCCTGCTGTGTGTTTTTTTTCTCATTTTCATTCCCAATAATTGCTTTTTTTTTTCTTTTGTTTTGTTTATATTTATCTCTTTGTTTACATAATTTATATTTATAATTTGATTAAGTTAGTACTTCTTTCAAACTAGATATTTTATTTAATTATTTTCTTGTTTTCATTTTCCATATCAATTTTATATTTTTGAAAACAAAAATTGTTAGCGGAAACCTAACTCGTTGATTGCAACAAGAACAAATTCAATAAATCAAAATGTGTATGATACTGCATGTTTTCTCAAATAAAACGGTATGTTTAGATTAATATAATGTCATTGATGGTAGGTATATATCATTTGGGGAGTGCTGAACTGTGTGGGTTTGGAAGGCGCCTTTGAATCTTGTCAAATATTTTGTCATTGATGGTATGTATCGTTTGGGGAGTGCTTAACTGCGTGTGTGTGGAAGGCACCTTTGAATCTTGTCAAATATTTTATCATTGATGGTATGTATCGTTTGGGGAGTGCTTAACTGCGTGTGTGTGGAAGGCGCATTTGAATCTTAATAAATATATTGTCATTGATGGTATGTATCGTTTGGGGAGTGCTGAACTGCGTGGGTTTGGAAGGCGCCTTTGAATCTTGTCAAATATTTTGTCATTGATGGTATGTATCGTTTGGGGAGTGCTTAACTGCGTGTGTGTGGAAGGCGCCTTTGAATCTTGTCAAATGTTTTGTCATTGATGGTATGTATCGTTTGGGGAGTGCTTAACTGCGTGTGTGTGGAAAGCGCCTTTGAATCTTGACAAATATTTTGTCATTGATGGTATGCATCGTTTGGGAAATGCTTAACTGCGTGGGTGTGGAAGGCGCATTTGAATCTTAATAAATATATCGTCATTGATGGTATGTATCGTTTGGGGAATGCTTAACTGCGTGGGTGTGAAAGGCGCCTTTGAATCTTGACAAATATTTTGTCATTGATGGTATGTATCGTTTGGGGAGTGCTTAACAGCATAAGTGTGGAAGGCGCATTTGAATCTTAATAAATATATTGTCATTGATGGTATGTATCGTTTGGGAAATGCTTAACTGCGTGGGTGTGGAAGGGGCCTTTGAATCTTGACAAATATTTTGTCATTGATGGTATGTATCGTTTGGGGAGTGCTTAACAGCATAGGTGTGGAAGGCGCATTTGAATCTTAATAAATATATTGTCATTGATGGTATGTATCGTTTGGGGAGTGCTTAACTGCGTGGGTGTGGAAGACGCCTTTGAATCTTGACATATATTTTGTCATTGATGGTATGTATCTTTGGAGAGTACTGAACTGCGTGGGTGTGGAAGGCGCCTTTGAATCTTGACAAATATTTTGTCATTGATGGTATGTATCGTTTGGAGAGTGCTTAACTGCGTGTGTGCGTGGAAGGCGCCTTTGAATCTTGACAAATATTTTGTCATTGATGGTATGTATCGTTTGGGGAGTGCTTAACTGCGTGTGTGTGGAAGGCGCATTTGAATCTTAATAAATATATTGTCATTGATGGTATGTATCGTTTGGGGAGTGCTTAACTGCGTGGGTGTGGAAGGCACCTTTAAATCTTGACAAATATTTTGTCATTGATGGTATGTATCATTTGGGGAGTGCTTAACTGCGTAGGTGTGGAAAACGCATTTGAATCTTGACAAATGTTTTGATGATTTTTCACATGTTTTTACATTCGCGCAGGAGGTTTTAAAGAAAAATTCTTATAACTCGATTAAGTTATTTTACTTTCCTGGGTAATGTGTAGTGGGTCTTTTAAAAAATGGAAGAAGTGTTGTGTGAGGAAACACAGAGGCCGACAAAACATTAAAATTTCATTATATTTACAATTGTTTGAAGAACGACGTTTCGAAAAAAACAGTGTTATTATTCTTGAAAACCGTTTTCTTATTTAGTAGGTACCTATTTGATAGCTTCTCTTTATTTTTTGTATTAACTCCACGCAGGAGGCCCCGAGGAAAATAATTTCGCTCATGTCATCTTTGAGGATGCTTTGTGGAGGGGATTTTTGAGGAGGGGAAGGATTTAACACGAGTCTCTTCAATACCGATGTTGTAGAAGGAAGGAAACACAGAGAAATCGTAGAAACGACCCATTCACTTGTGACAAATATTGTCAACCGCGTACAAATGTTGTCAACCGCATATAAAAGTTGTCAACCGCGTTAAAACGTTACCGGTGCTGAAGCAATCAATAACGCTATTTCCTCGGAGCATCTTCCATTAAAATCCCTGGAGAACAAGGGCAGCACTCCCACTTGACGCCAATGCTCTAAAGTTTGTTAAGATTCCTGAATATTGCATGTACCTTGTACCTATCCCTCTCCCCTGTCCACCATTAATTTGCATATATACAGTACTATACAGCCTGCAAATAGTGTATTCAAGAATAGCATATACAGGCAGGTACTTATTTATTGATATAGGAGACTACTGTTTAGGGCTGCCAAAATTAAAAAATGCGGAGTTAAAAATTAACTGATACATTCATTAAATTTAAAAAAAAAAAACTAACTAACCATCACGCCGTTTCCCCGCAGGGGTAGGCAGAGAGGACGGACCGCCAAACAACTCGGTCTTGGCACATACTCCTTGCCTCATTCACATTCATACATCGTCTCATACATACTCTTCTATTGTTCTGACTCTTGACATGGCCCGACTCAAGTATCTGATTCACTTGGTCGTGCCATGTCTTCCACGGGCGTTTTTTTTTTCATTAATTACCTACTGATAAAACCTAGCACCTAATAAGTGGTAAACCTAGAACCAACTCACAGTAATTTTGTCCAATCTGTCGCAGTTAGTTTGAAGCAAGACCGGACGAGGAGTCAATTGATGTGAAAATCATTGCCTAATCAGTAATTAAACGGCTAAACGCTTGTAGAGAAATTCGCTGTATTAATTGAGGCAATTACAAATTAAAGGATATTGCTCCAGTTGAGAAGATGGCGCCAAGTCAGCGAGTTACAGTAAGTGGATCTACAACTGGGTGTGAGAGGACATTGGAGATTACATATTATAAGTGTAAATTCGCTATCTACTGTTTGTGTCAGAGGATTTCGTCAAAGTTTAGGAAGGTTATATCAAAACCTCCTAGATCACAAGGCCGGGACACTGAATCAAATCAGCCTCTTAACTTTTTTGGAACCTCCAAAAAAGTATTTTTTTAAATTAACCAAAACATTTTTAAGTTGTTTTAGAAAATTGAAAAAAAAAAGAAAACGAATTTTTTTGTAAAATCCCTTACAAGTTAGGAGGCTGCTTTGAATGAGTGTCCCGTCCTTGTGATCTAGGAGGTTTGGGTTATATACGTATACAAGATGACTCAATTTATTAATGTTACATCATTTTGTTCAGATAGGTGTGCATCTCGTAACGGCATTAAGCGTTAACACTTAACGAAAACATTTTAGTATATGAACCAGTTTTATAAGTTTTAGGTGACGCCCAGATGGTTTGGGCAGGGAATGAGCGATGAAAGAAGTGTAAGAACAATATATGGCGCAAATGTAAATGGTGGCAGAAGTCGGGGACGCCCGAGGAAGATATGGCACTATAAAGTGAACCAGATACTTGAGTCTGGCCATGTCAAGAGTCAAAATAATAGAAAAGTATGTATGAGACGATATATGAATTTGAATGAAGCAAAGAGTGTGTACCAAGACCGAGTTGTTTGGCGGTCAGTCCTCTCGGCCTACCCCTGCGGGGAAACGGCATGATGGTTAGTTAGTTTAGGTGATAGCAAAAATTCTGTAAGTGCCTTATTAACTCATTACATTTAAGCCCGTCGTCCCACTGGGTCGGTATCGGTACAGAATCGACAAAAACAGGAGACCCTGCGTAGAAAAGTAAAGTTCACAACGGTTTGCAGCGTATCCATTGTAGGACTTTTCTGTGCAGTGTCTACGGCTTTTGTCGATTTGGTACCGATACCGACCCAGTGGGACGACAAGCTACGTTTATTATTTCGCAATATTAAGTAGCCCGCATACGAAGTACTTTAGTTGCGACGACGACAATTTATTATTGTAAATAATTCCAAAATCGAAAAAGTCTCCTTATTGCCATGTCGCTCTTGTGCGCCACCTACAGTGTACAGGGTGTCCTTCCACATGATGGTAGAAGTTAAAAAGATTAAAACAAATTTGAAAATACAACTTGTTTTCCCAAACTAAAATATTTTTCCATAGAATAATATTTATTTTCCCATAAAAACAATTAAACTTTTTACAAAAAAACTACCTTAAAACGTCGGAATTTCTTTTTTTTTAATTTTCTACTTTTAAAATCATGAAGTTAGATTAATTTACCCCCGGACACCTGTATTATACCTTAACGAATTTTGATGCACGCAACTAAATTCTCTTAAATAGTATAGATTAAATTACCTTCAATTTAATCGCTGATTTAGAACGGCAGTTGTTTGTAAATTTAGTTAATATATTTTTACTAATTAACATTTGGTCTCTAGTTGATTTAAAGAGCCTAGAAATAAGCTTTAATTTGCGTAATAATTGTCAATTAAGAGCGCACTCATTATTACAATAGGCTTGGAATCAGCGGATTGTATGAATATACTGATCCGAATAAATCCAAAAAAAAGGTTTCGCCGATCAAATTTGTTTCAATACAACTCTTTGGAAATTTTCTATGCAAATTTTAGCTATGTCTTTGCAAGTGTTAATAAAATTTTGCAATTTGTAGGGACTCTATGAAGAACCATATTCTTCCAGAAAATTTTGAGGATGCGCCCATATTATTTATATTCAGTGTTAAAGCAGCATCAAGGCTTTTTTTAGAAATATGTCAAATTAAATGACACGTCCTACCATGAAACAAGAAGTCAACTGTGGGTGAACTCGAGAATGCTCAATCCTCAGTAGAAAATTAGTACTAATATTTATTACTGGTACAGTAATTACTAATTACACAAGTCAGATGATGCATTAACTGAATGGGGAGCTTAACTTCTTCCGCATGTCTTCGGACTTTTAATTAACCACTGACTAACTAATTGAAGCCCTGGGACGTTGGCTGGTGGAAATATTCATACAATTATTATCACGTACACTGCTCATACGTTACACATCCATTCATTAAGCTGGAACGTTAGAATTATATAAGGTAGATGGGTCAAATGAGATAATTAAGGTCCGTCTTTTAAGGTACCGCTTATAGTTGTCGGATGCTGTTGAAATTAACGATTTAAGTAAACTTCCAAAGTGAGCAATTCACGGATTATAACAGAAAACGATTTGCAAGTACCACTGTAAAAGGTAGGTATATATATTTTTTAATAATTGTTATTAGGCAATTAGTAGCCAATGTAATGGTAAGCTATTTCATTGACACTCTCCCCGGCCCATCCACTTTATAAGAAAAATAAGCGTGTGCGAATTGATAATTTAAATCTATTATTGAATCCAAATATTAAATCTTATAATTATGTTAATTTACATTTGATTTATATATTTACCTACCTATATTATTTCATCCTTTCTTTGGAACTGGCAAAGAAAGGATGAAAGTAGATTGAATGCTGTTGAAACGAGATCCCTGAGGCGTATGTGTGGTAAAACCATGTATGATCGTGTGAGGAATGTGGATATCCGCAAAGAGTGCAAGGCTGATGTAAGCGTAATGAGTAAGATCAAGAAAGGGACGCTTAGATGGTTTGAGCATGTAGAGCGAATGAGCGAAGAAAGGAGTGTAAGTGTATACGATGCAAATGTGAATGGTAGCAGAAGTCGGGGACGCCCGAGGAAGACATGGCACGACCAAGTGAATCAGATACTTGAGTCGGGCCATGTCAAGAGTCAGAACAATAGAAGAGTATGTATGAGACGATGTATGAATGTGAATGAGGCAAGGAATGTGTGCCAAGACCGAGTTGTTTGGCGGTCCGTCCTCTCTGCCTACCCCTGCGGGAAACGGCGTGATGGTTAGTTAGTTAGTTAGTTAGTTAATTATATTATTTCACATTGCCACATTACTACTCGTGTGTACCCGTTGACACAGCATACCTTTGACGTGTTAAGGTACCTATTATTTAGTCACACGGAGAAAACTTCCTGATTAAGAAGTATTGCAGGCCATTAAAGAATGAATTGATATTTATTCTGATAAACTTTAAGAAAAATACCAATGTTTTGTCACGATGTCCCTCCATAAAAAACTTTTGTATTTTGTTATGATATATTATAAAGAGAAACGCAAGTTTATGATCACGTCCTTCGACATTATTATGAATTAACTAACACTTTATCAGGAAGCGATTTGCAGTCCCATTATTAATAAGATTGCCAATAATATGAAGAGTTTTAATAAATTAGCATTTCTCATTTTTCTCCTGATCTCTTGTTTTTTGTCGAATCGGTACCGATACCGACCCAGTGGGACGAGAAGTTAACAAGTCTTTTACAGAATGTTTGATATCACCTTAACCAACTAACTTACTAACCATTACGTCGTTTCCCGCAGTATTAGGTAGAGGGGATGGACCGCCAAACAACTTGGTTTTGGCACGCACTCCTTGCTTCACACAGCTACTCTTCTGTTAATCTGACACCTAACATAGCCTTGGACGTTCCCGACTTCTTACTATATCATCCTTACACTACTTTCTCCGTTCTTTAGCTTTACATTCCCAAACCATCTAACCGTCCTTTTCCTAATCTTACTCATTACGCTTATATCAACCTTGAATTCTCATTTCTACAGCATTAATTCTACTTTCATCCTTCCTCTGCCACCTTCATGCTTCACTGCCATACATCAGGGTAGGTACTAGCACTCCATTGTGGACTGCTAGCTTCGCTTCTTTAGCTTCGTTAGCGAGAACCATTTTCAGTCTTCCGAATGAAGTTCCCAGAATTTTCCTTTTATTCAATATCCCTATAAGCCTGTCCATCTCTCATAAAACATATTTTTCAAGTTCAATTCAATCAAACCTTGCAAAATTCATTAAACGTTGAAGTTTAATGAATTTAGTAAAGAGACAAAAAGTCCCTCTCTTATGTGTGTGTGTGTGTGTGTGTGTGTGTGTGTGTCTGTGAGGGTGTGTGAGGGTGTGTATGTGTGTGTGTGTATGTGTGTGTGTGTGTGTGTGTGAGGGTGTGTGTGTGTGTGTGTGTGTGTGTGTGTGTGTGTGTGTATGTGTGTGTATCATATTCTTCCAAACGAAATATTTTACTTGCCTACAAGTTCCTACAACATGTAAGTCCAAAGTGGATATAACAGAATCTTCGATTCGGAAATACAGCAATTATTAATGAATTATTACCATAATACGGACACGTGTCTAGTGTGGTAGTCGAAAAGCATGTAAAAAACTGTATACAAATATATTTTACGAATAAAGGAAAGAAAAAAATTTATATATTGCACTGAATATCTTATAACTTATTGACGTCAGACCACATCAGACTGATCTCAATATTTATATGTAAATGGGTTCCAATGTATTCACATATTCGTGTTGATGAGGAATATGAGGGTACCCTTACAATTTGAATAATAATTCCTGCTACCGAGCTTCTCCAAATGTTTTTTTTTTTTATTTCGTCTGAGGCGTGTTTTAATTTATATAATCATCATCATTATAAATATAATTACGCTTTTTGATAAAAAAATAATCATTTTGCTGGTTATAATCCTCCGGGTACGTGCTGCTACACCCTTTATACAACGATACAAAGTCAAACGACTACACAATTTTTCACGAAGAACATAAAAAACAGTTCTATAAATATAATTTGTTCAATCACAGTGAATTATCACAGTGAATCATTGAAAGTCAATGAAGTTTTTATTGTTAATAATAATAATAATTTGGCTGGATTAAACATCGCCGTTTTTGTGAAAAATCATCTCCAGAGCGCTGTACAAATAAATATGTAGTAAAATAAAAATAATTGGTTTAATGGTTGTACTAAGCAAATCACTAATGTTTTATCTATTCAGATTCATACTACCTATTTCTACTAATAATGAGACTTATCAAATGTGCATCATTTAAGAGGCTTCGAAATAAAACACAAATTACGATTTTTAGTATAAGAATAATTTATTTAACATATTTGACTAGATGTTATAGGTATGAATATTAAATAAAAAATAATTACATAAGAGTGTGTCATATTTGGCAACATTGATTAGCGATATAGTTTTCCAAAAAGGTTAAAATATTTTTGCGACTACATATTAGATTGTTTAAAAAAAATAGTTTTATAGGAGAGGGTGAGAATATTACCTAATTAAGATTTAAACGCTTCTGACCATCTGCTGACATCATTGTGTTTGATTTTAAATTCCGTCACTCTTTTTCATGTACTTAAGATAAAGTTTGTTTTTTTGGTATGCATCAACGTGCTACCTTCCCACACTAAGGCATTCTTTTTTCTTTCCTCAAAAAGAGACATGGTTTTATTTTTGCATATTGCTAAACGAATACTGACTCGTCATGTAAAGAGCTTTTTGCAGATCTTGAATATAATTAATAGCACCTTTAAGCGTTTTAAGTTTGCTCAGTCTCTTGGAAGGACCGCAGGAATCCGGGGCTGAATGGGGCACAGCTCTTCGGAGCCTCAAGAAGGCCCCACTGACCGCCCTCACGCGCCTCCTCTCCCGGGCATTCCTCCCAACCCTTCCTCTGAACCTCAAACTCTTCCTGGCACACACGCCAACAACATCATCATCAGTTTTTGTATTTCTATTGGTGTCCCATGGCTCTTCATTGAAATCTTCTTCTGAGCTCGCAGCGTATTCAAACGGAGTTCTTTCATAATTTGGTTGTTGTTGTTCTTGGCGGTATCTGATTTCTGGATATGAATCTTGATTGTGTGGGTCCTCATTGATGGCTGGAAGATGGCTCCAGCTGTCCGACTGCTGCAGCGGGCACCTGACGGGGTTCCAGGCCGTCGGCGATATTGTCCGCATTTCAATGGAACAATAGAGCTTTTGCGGTAGCGCTGTCTTTCTATTGAACGATTGGAAGGTTTGAGTCATCTCACTGTAGTCTTTTATGCAAGGGGGTCGCGCGCGCCCTGGTGTCACATTTCCTTCCATTCTCGCGGAGATCTTCCTTAGGCCTACTTCCTTTATTCCTCACAGACAAGGCAATGTCTGTTTCGCGTATTATTTTTTCATATTCTTTTTGCGGGCTTACTCTCGGTGTGCGTTTTGCGATACTGGACACTTCGACAACAAAAATTAACGTATCATCTTTCGGTCACAATATTTTTTAAACGAACAATGAATAGGGTCTTATTATTATGAGATCACTTCAATTCAGAGAACGAATATCCAATTTCTATCACAATACTGAGTTGCATATTAGAACTTGAAATTGCACTTTTGGAAGTAGGAACTCCCGAAGTGGACTATGACACGACCTCTGACCGACTGACTTTTGGTTTTCCCGAACACGTTTTAATTTACCACGCTGTAAGTCTGGCGGAGATATCCTATTGTATCATTAACTGCTAAATACCATTATCATCAGGTATCACCCCTTGCCTCATCGATATTGCCTCGTAGTCATCATACAGAGATCAAGTCCAATTTGCTTTAAATCATTGAATGTAATGAATACGGAAATCGACAATGGGTAGTACATAATAATATTTTATTTATACCTACTAAGAGGTATTTAGGTACATAATTTAAATAATTATTTGAACTCTTATGTTGCTAAATATGACATTTTACCATTGGTCATTTGGAATCATCAAAATCAAACCTATTGATCGTATTGAAAAAATAAATAAAACATATCTCTTTAATGATAATCTCCATTGCTCTATATAAAGGTACACTTAATACACGTACACAAAATTACTGATGCGTTATTCTTGTACAAAATCGTGAACTGTCTTGTTGATTTGTATATGTTAACGATGTGAAAATTATAAATTATAAAATATACCTTTTTATGTACATTTTTTTACGGTTTGTACTGATAGGTAATACATTTTGACTACCTTGCTTCCTAATTAGGAACATAGCAAAAGTCTTTAGTTCTAAGAGGAATGTCGCATAACTGCTGATGGCTTATACACTTTTGAAGGTTTCTTATCAATTCTAAACATTCTGGCTGAAATAGGATTCTGTGTAAATTTCACGCGAGGCCGCCAACACAAATGCTGATAATACTAGGTTAATTAACTGCCTCTCAGGAAATATAAATATTTTTCACATGTCCTACAATAAGTCAAAGCACGAAGAATTATTTAATCTTTAACTGTATGTACCTACTTGTAACTTTTTTGTTCTGCATGTAACTTTATGTATTGTCATGCTAACTGAATTTATTTAAATTTTAATTTTCAAAAAATTGATTTTATACTGTTTTAGCAAGATAAATAAACAATCCAAAAAAAAAGCTTTTTCAACACCATCGTAATGTATTTAGATACATAATACCTATCTAAATACATTTTAAAAATCGAGAATATAGTACGATTAATTTTTACCATTAAAGGCTTCTGGGGTGATAAAACATATTTTATTAAATTGCCTTCTTTCCTGGTACGTCACTCCCAGCAGCTCAAGCTGATAGTTTTCACCCGCATAATTGTTTAGCAGTTTTCAAGGTGCGCTGATCTAAAAGGAGTGTTTCCAAAACATTCCATATTTAAAAAAAAAACATTACTATGTTTTAACGAAAAGCAAGGTAACTAACGACTGTAAGAATTTTGTAATACTGAGTTCCAGATTTTTCAAATGAAGGGGTAAACTTAACTTACAAATTTAGATGTAAACAAAGATTATTTTGTGTTACTTACAAACTCATTTCAAATGACTGAATATCTGAATTAGTGAATTGTTATGTTTCTTACGACAGCTGAAGCTTTGCAAGATCTATCAAACTTTATAAACATCGTCACAACATTGACATTGACTATATTCGAATATACATAGACTTCAGAATTTTTTCTTTGCTATCTAGAGCGAATAAATTTCGTTTAATTAATGGTATAACTGGCTTTGCGAGCTATTATTTTATATTGGATTTTTTCTCAGGAATTAAACATTTTTAATAAAATGTAATTTTTTTGCTCTACAGTGTACGATGTTTATGTGAAACACGTCGTCTGAGATATAATATTCTTTCAATTTTATGTGAAACGCGCCGTCTGAGATCTTATGTGAAACTGTCACATGTGTTATGTGTTTCACATAAGATCTCAGACGGCGTACAAAACATAAAATTCTTTCGATTTTATATATTTTATTTAACACACCGTTTGAGACCTAATGTTGTTTCCATTTTATGTGAAACACGCCTATAACATATATTTTTAAAAATTCTACCAATTGTTAACAAACATCAAATATGTTCTGCCACTGACAGTGACCATTCAGGACTGAAAGGGTTAAATGAAAATATATATTTTATAAATTTATATTATGAACATATTTAGGCTGTGGAGGCTGTCCCCATAGATAGGAAAAATTACCTTTTATGTGAACTTCACATTTGGGTCATTGAGATTACGGCTCAATTGAGTCGCAACTGCTCCATTGAGGCAGACATACCCAATTAAGGTACTTTGTGAGGCTGAAGTTAGTTAGTTTATGAAGTAGATGAGGAAGAGGGAGGTGGGAAGAAAAGCCATTTCGGTAAATATTTACCTATCCCCCTCACATTTAATATGCTTAGATTTTGGAAATTATTTTTCAACTCAACTACTACTAGAAACTACTAATGACGCTAGGAAAAAATATGTATTAAAGATCAATTTTTAATCAAACAAAGTTCATAATTTCCTTTTTAAAATGATCTCCATTATGGACGTTTTTAGTATGGATTAACGTGTGCGAAAGTTAGGTTTCAATCTAAATTACTTAATTAACCCAAACTAAGAACCTATCTATAAATTTTGTGCATGTGCAGCAGTTGTTTCTTGTACTTAGAATTTATTGTTGAAAGGAATTGTAGTTTCCATAATCTGTGTGTAAAAGTGAGGCGGTTAGGTAAATAATTACCGCCAGTTTAAGCAAGGTTTCGATTTTAAATGGTGGTCTTTCACAGGGTTATACTGAAAGTATCTATGTTTTATTATTTTTAATGAATAAATACGAAATACAAGAATTAATCAAATAATATTTTACTTGCGCACGCCGGGATTTGAACCCGTGACCTCCGGATCCGTAGGCGAGAATTGTAACCACTCACACAGAGGTCGAAAATGGGGAAGAAGAAAAAGTTACTAAGAGTATCTCCAACTCTGTCAAATTGTATAATATATAATAACACTCATACACAGCTCGACAGAGGTAACTTATCAGACAGCCAAAGAAGGAATTAACGAAAGAAGATTTTTTTCAATCTGCAGATTTTTTTATATTCACAAAATCAACATTAACTACTACCTACAAGTGTGACAAGCTTAGTTATGTTTTTGAAAAAGTCATGATTTCCAATCCTACATTTTCACAATCAAAGGGCTGCCCAATATTTAGACGTGGGTACGTACCTACCTACATACACTTTAAAAATCTGTTTCTGATATTGCGTAAAGGTGCAAACACCTGGTTGACGATGATTTATAACCAATATTTTATAACGTTATTGGCCAGTTCCAGTGAATATATAATCACTAGAAATGCGAACAGTAACTACCGATGATGAAAACTTATATTGTCGACACGCTTCAGGGGTGGATACTATCACTATCACCCTGGTGAAAAACCACCATTCGGAACTGAAAAGATCACCACTCAGAACTGAAATAATTTCCAAATTTGCCTCTAAAATGGTGGAAAAACGATTTCTTTAAGGCGAAGCTTAATGCCAAATCACTATTTTGATTAATCTTTACAACGAGTTGGTGTACATTATGAATACAAAAAAATATGCTTCAGATAAATTGAAGGTTTCCTATCGCTTCGCTTGAGTAGAATACAAATAAAAAAATAAATTACTCAATAAAAAATATAAATGCTACTACTAATTTTTTTTTTTCAATATAAATATATGAACGCGTAAAGAAAACAACTTTTAAAAAATACCGTATTATAGCTAAGATTATCTGTAACAGTTTCACTTGATTGACTTTTTTGCTTTCTTATAAAATTATCTACAAAATAAATAAAAACCAGTTTTTTGCCTGAAATCGAACGTTTTTAGACTCCGTTTGTCAAGCAATTTTAAAGCCTATTACCACGATATAAGGTATACTAAGAATATACATATTTTTGGCTTGTAGCTTCCTCTTAATGTCTTATATTTTATAATCTGAAACACAAATAAATAAACTAGCACATATCCGTATTTTCTACACCCTTTGATTAAAAAATAATTATTCATTGTTTGAGTATTTTGGCCTCAAATCTAAATAAATGTTTCATATGTAAAAGGCCGCGCAGCCTTTTCTCTGGTGCGACCAGAAAAGTTTGATAGAATATAGCAAAAATGAAGTATAAAAGTGTCATGGGTGCATTTTTACTATTTGTAACACTCGTCAAAAGATTGTCGCTAAAGTGTCTGTAAGTAACATTGTAATAGAATCGATTCTTACCTACCTATAAACTTTCGTTCAATCTCAGCCGAATTGAGGAGTGATAGGCCCTACTTGGATACGCCCACAACACACCTCTTGCGGTTTATCTCCTCAGTGGATAGTAAACACTAACCTACCTCTACCAGCTTTACCTCCATACATCAGGCCTCAGGCCTGTTCAATCCCCCTAATTAGAGGCCGATCTAATAATGGCTAAAATATGATGGGCGAAAGGTGAACGCTGATCGCAGATGGTCATTTTTTATCCGAAATATATCCGCGGGTAGGTGATGCAATCAATAATAATCGTGATTCGACAGTGCGTTCGCTTTTGTTCAATGTTTTGGCATTGTTGTGGCCATGCTTGTCCTAGTACATAGGTTTATCTATCTAGATCTAGGTAGGTAGGTAGGCTGTCTATCAGTGGCGTTCAGTCCATAAAGGCTGAAATATGTGCCTACCCTTAAAAAAACGGACCATTAGAAAATAAAATATTTTATGTATTAGTACAATTATGTATAGAGTACGTTTGTGAATATTTTTTATGTTGCATTTGATCTACGTTGATATTTTTTTCCAAAATGACAAATTTAATTACTCTTCATTTTTTTATATTTTTCAAATATTAAATTCTTACCCGAATTTGAAAATCTATCCACACCTCCCTTACTCCCTTTGGCCATAGATCAATGCACGTCACTGGTATCTACTAGCGGTCCGTACAATAAGTTTATGCTAAACTAACTTAACTACCCCGCCACGCGTTGCTGGGGTTCAGTCTGTCTGTGCAGATAGAAAAAAAATAGTGCATCTTGCTTTTACGTCCAACAGATGGCGATGTTTTTCGAAAAAGCATTTATATAGATAGTGCCGGGATATTTATTGCTATTTTCTGTAAATTTTTTGACAAAAATTGTAAAAGTTGAATAACTGAAAAAAAAAGTAAGTTAACTAGATTAGTTTTTTTTCATAACTTTTATCACTTTTCAAAAGAGTATTTTAAAACAATTTGTTTAAAGATATTGATTTAGAAAAAATAATGTTACATACATAACAGAAAATATAGGAATTATTTCACCAAATTTTATACGTAAGATGTACCACCATAATAAAGCTAGGCTTGTGTGTATGGGGGATGTGTCATTTTGTTTGTTATTTAATGTAATATGCCCAAGTATGCAGTTTATATTTTCAGTGTGTTATTAACGTGAAGTTTAAAATCTTTGGTAAATATTTGGATACTCTCTGGTAATGAATTAAAAAAAATTCTTTTATAACTTTGCTTTAAATTAGTGTTAATTACGTTCTTATTGGATTTTTTTAATAAATAATAAAAATAAGTTTTCAATGTGTCCCAACTGAAAACGATACCACTCCCGCCCTCTTTTAAAAATATTACAAAGCTGTCTAACCATTTACAGTTGTCTGCATCCAATATCGTTTACGGTTGGTAGCCCATGAACAATAGGCACTATTTTTCTCCTTGAATTACCCAACCTGGGTGCGCCATGTTCGAATATTAAACTGTCATTTGGTGAATGGAGCCAAAACAAAACAATCCTCTTTGAGGTTTATTAGATAATATTTTGCCAGGATTGACACTTTAAAATGATGCACACGGTAATCCAAGAGCTCCTGGAGGCATTGGGGTAAATATAACATAAACGTAGAAAAAATGTCGTATTGGGGTCCATTCTGTCAAATTTTGTCTTCCATACCTAATTAACGTCAATTGCCTTGTTTTGATGTCCTTATTTACACATTTAAAGTCTCTTTTTTATCGCATGCATAATTACATTCTTAACTAAATGATAAGTTCGTTCTATTTGACATTTATATAATTTTCATTATGTACCTACCGACTCACAATAATTTGTGAAACTTTTAGGTGTGATATGTCGCCAGATGTGATATTAGAACATATTCAGAACAATCCAAACTATGGTAATGGAGTTTGTTCATCAAAACAAACATACGAGCATGCAATAAAGCTTTCACAAAGAACAACAAATCCTAAAAAATTCATGAAGAAGTTTGAAGAAATGAGAACGAAAAAGTAAGTAGGCTTGTTTTCATAATATGTTGGTTTGGCTCAAGTTTCGTAGAAAATGTATTTAACAATGTTAGCTCATCCAGGGGGTAAAGCGGTGTTTTCCTAAAAGAAGCCCATTTTCCACTGGGAGATTTGAATTTACTGCTATACAAGTGGTGTCCAGCTATTCAGAATGCATTTGCAAAGATTTATTTCTCATGCATTGGCAATATTATACTTATTATTACATTAAAACTAATGTTTGGAATAAAAGATATAAATAATTTCAACACTTATAAATGTTGAGCGAAAGTCATGTTTCCCGACCATGTACCGGAGCCGAAGGGATAAATGATGCTAGTTCCTCTAAGCATCTACCATTTAAATATCGTTAGAACGAGGACAGCATTCCCACTTTACTGTGCCCTATAAAACACAATCTGTTTGTTAAGACAAGGGATTCTATCAAATTCACCGCCCCTTCGTCAAGGGTTTTTTCAGGTATTTTGGGGCTCCAAACCAGAGGTGGCTGCCAAAAAGTGGTTAAAAGTATGTAATCATGTATTCACAGTATTTAGTGATATGTACAAACCTACATAAGTGTGTGGAAAGATATTCCAAAAGTTATATTTAAAAGCTGTCATGTACCCGGCGTTGCTCGGGTTTATAAATGTTTTGGAGTAAAGTTTTGAGGTTATGAATTCTAGTGTACCTGAAAGCTGGGTGTAGTTTTGGTGGAAATACATTTAATAATAATTTTTTTTTAAGTATGCTTTTGTTTCACTTGATTGCACCATGTCTTCCCCGACGTCTTCTTTTATTCTCTTCCACATCATACATTCCATTGACTCCGAACATCATTCAAGTTCAGAGATAGTGCGTTAAGTCTTCCTCGGGCGTCCCCGACGTTTTTTAACTGTTACTACTGATTACCACCTACTTACTGTTAAAAAAAAATATTTTATCGACTTTAATTCGACTCGTATGTACAAATATAAGTGCGAGCAAATTAACTTAGATTTATCAAAAAATAATATTGTATACCCAGCGAAAAGTTTCTTTCGGACTCCAAATAGACTTTGAGTGGTGTCACGAGCGGCCCTATGCGTTTTTTCGAAAATTGCTTGTGTGAGCCAACCTCATTACATAAATTTTCTACGAACCTTGGATTTGACTGTTGGTTCCTTATGTAAACATTATTTGACAAATAGTAACACCATTCTTATTTCAGTGTTGATTCATTGGGGCAGTTAGTATCATTGCTGTACTATATTTTGAATGATGATAAGAAATTGAGAAGTCCCGGAGCGAAACCAAAAACTGCACCAAAACCTATAATAAACGACACTAAGATAATTTTCACAAAGGAGGATCTTCCCCAGGTAAAGTTCAATCGGTTATATATTGTAAATGTAGTATGTAATTGCTTTGGCATTTGGAGAATGGAAGAAGGATTGATGGCACAATTATAAATGAACCACTCACTAGATCGATATCTTCTGGCTTTTTGTATGAAACAAATTGGTCCTAAAAACCATAGATATTCCAATATATTGACAGTAAAATTCTCATTCGGAGCCTACTTATTATACTTTATAAAATATTAATTTAATTTTTTGTTATGTAAAGTGTTTGCAAATTGGAACAGTTATAAAATAGAGGGAAATAAAAAAAAATGTGAACACATATCCCACACGGATTTTTATTTCCCTAATTTCAGAAAGAAATTTCCCTAGACACTCAATCTTAAAGTCAATTTTATTATGTATGTTCCTTACGGAAAATTGTACGATAATATCTCCATATTTAGTTAGTAATAACATAAATCATTGTACAAATGTATATTTGCATAACATGCATCATGCATCATCCGATTTCCGTATCTCCTACAACAATACATTTCTCCGCTAATTTGAATGAACTAAACAATAGGGTGATTCCCGTTTTGATGCAAATATATTCATACACCTAAAATATCATTTTTGTTTTCCATCACCGGGACACCTGCAACTGTCTGCGTCGCACAGTCGCCGGTGTGAATTACACAAAAAAATAGGCCCAGAGCCGCGTATGTGATCTGTTACGCTATTTCGAATGAACTAAACGAAAGGGGTAGTTCTCCGGCTTCGTGCAGATTTTTAAATAATTAAACTAAATGTTCCCATTGATTTAACCCTTTATATAACTTTTTTGTTGCTCACGCTGTCGGACAACAGCCCAGAACTACCTCCCGCTACCCGGTACATACCCCGGATCGTTTACTTCGTTAGAGAGGGATAGAGTACAAAAGACCTTCTTTCGAGATGCATATTTCATGCCGCAAAAACAGACCTTTATTACCTTGAGGTATGACTGGAACTATAATATATATTAAAGTGATTATGTTACATGCCCCTTCGCAGAGATACAGTGGTTAGTGATTGGTTGCATTCTAGATTAAAAACAGACCTTTATTACCTTGAGGTATGACTGGAACTATAATATATATTAAAGTGATTATGTTACATGCCCCTTCGCAAAGATACAGTGGTTAGTGATTGGTTGCATTCTAGATTAAAAACAGACCTTTATTACCTTGAGGTATGACTGGAACTATAATATATATTAAAGTGATTATGTTACATGCCCCTTCGCAGAGATACAGTGGTGAGTGATTGGTTGCATTCTAGATTAAAAACAGACCTTTATTACCTTGAGGTATGACTGGAACTATAATATATATTAAAGTGATTATGTTACATGCCCCTTCGCAGAGATACAGTGGTTAGTGATTGGTTGCATTCTAGATTAAAAACAGACCTTTATTACCTTGAGGTATGACTGGAACTATAATATATATTAAAGTGATTATGTTACATGCCCCTTCGCAGAGATACAGTGGTGAGTGATTGGTTGCATTCTAGATTAAAAACAGACCTTCATTACCTTGAGGTATGACTGGAACTATAATATATATGAAAGTGATTATGTTACATGCCCCTTCGCAGAGATACAGTGGTGAGTGATTGGTTGCATTCTAGATTAAAAACAAAATCCAGAAGGCAGTTGAAGAAGTAAAAAAAACACATCGGAAGAACAATTCTGAGGATCCGTGGGGACGAAATGGGCGACAGGACCTGCCCTCCTTCCCTGCCTGTCTCTCGGAGCGAGCCGCCCTCTCCTGGGACTTTCCCAATGATATCTTCAACATCACCGCATCTATTGGTAAGAATGCTTACTGATAAATGGAACATTGCTCTAATTATAATATTAAGGCGATGCACTACGTTGTGTAATATTTTAAATTGAGCCGCTATCAATAACAATCTTTACGTAGATGGCGATAAGGTTTAAATTCCTGCTTATTTGTTTTGATTTATGCAAGAAAAAAACATGGCCAAAAAGTGCCCTTTATTTTATTTTGTGGATGTTCAGGCATAAATATTTAATTTTTTCCGATCATTTTATAAATAACTTAATTTGCCACATTATACAATAAAATCATAACCGAAAATGGGTTCGTAAGTAGGAGATTTTGAACTTTATACAGTTTTCATAGGCCTTATAGATTATTTTTTTCTGGGCTCATAAAAAGACTTATATAAAAAATACTCGATTGTTTCAAAGGTCAAGATGTATTCTACTCGCAGTATTTAATTAAAGCATCTGAAACATTTCTAGGTGACCAAATTTTCAAACCAAAAACACATGATTTTGCATCACTACGTATGGCATCGCCTTAATTTCTTACGAATAAATAATTATAATGCATACATAATGAAATAAAATTTATCCTGTGCCATTTTAGTGATATTTCACCTCTAAATATATATATATAAATTTCAGTCAGTTATATATTGTATATATATATATATATATGTTTTATAAATACTGACATCTGAAGAGTTAGACCTGCCCTAATGAAAAATCTGAATACATATTTGAATTATCAGCTAGAGGCAAACCACGTGACAATCTTTTCGGCACTAGAAGGGTTCGAGCATGTCTTAAATAAACTATGTCATCATTTGTGCATTGACCGTCGGCAAGCACTCATCGAAATAACCAGACCCTGTGCAGAAAAGCAAATTTTCTAAAGTAAGGTAATGGTACGCAGGGCGATCCATTATAGGACTTTATCTTATGACTTTATCTTAAATATATCATCAATATTTCCAGTACCAAATATTGATGATATATTTAAGCAAACTTCCATTATAAAAATGTGTAAAGAAAAAAATAACACAGAATATCATGAATTTTACAAACTCATGAGAAATGGAAATCAATTTATTACGCCAATTTTTAAAACAACTCAAATGCAAAACCATTATATTTACCAAGCCATAAAAAACTACAATAATCTCCCTTCCGAATAGCGCTGTATTACGAACCAACAAGAACAAATAAATAAAATCAAACTTTTTTTCCAAAAAAACTTATATTTAAAAAAATATATATATATATATTATTATATATTTTACACATAACATAATATTATAACATAGAATCTAAGTAAGAATCGTGGCTCCCTTATCAGGCACAAGAGCTCCTCTTTTCTGATAAGGTATACATGACCAATTATGAACCTTAATATTATATTTTGCAAAATATGTATGTATTAATGTAACCCATATCTATATTAAAATAATAAAAAAAAAAAAAAAAATCTTTGTTTCTAAACAGACCATCATGCATCAGGGAATCCTCATCAAATATTCAATTTCGTTAACAACCTGAAATTTATTTTACCCATTTTGGGATTCACAATTACAGTTATTACGCAGCGAGCAATTCACACGCCCATGTAAAAAGGACTACTTATTCATAAGCAGATTTTATTTTGAAATGCTAAAATAATGATAATACATTGCAAGTTGCCTTTAACCTGTTGGATTCATTTGTTGGTTGAAAGGGATAAGGCCACTCCGAATTCCCTGCTTCGCATTGTTGGTTGGTTTCTCTCGCCCTTATGGGCAGCTTTGTCTCTTATTAAATCAGTGATTAATTATAAAGCTCTGTCTGCCTAATTTCAACAGACGTCTTAGATAATCTGAACCAACTTAACATTTTAACAATATTAATGATGTTACCAATATCCTAACTTACTTAAAAGCAGATTTCTGTTTGTCTGATACAGCAAAAACTCTCGAATGGTGCGCTCTTGCACCATTTTGCAAATAAAGTTTGCCTGACTTTTTGTTTAGGATTTCTGGGTTGACGCAAAATCATTTTTATTGTGAACTTACTTAGCTTGGAATATTAATTTCACTGTTTAAATATAATAAATACGTATAACAAGATGCCATATTTTTCAACTATTCAATAAGAAAAAAGATCGTTGAAATTTAGGCAAAGCCAGGGTAGTAAAACTGACCTTGATTTTTTTTTGTCTTTGTTTAACTATATAAATATATGTAGATTTTTGATATATCCAACGTACTGTCTCCCTCTTTCTCATACAGGACGCATGTAACAAAAAGGGTGGTTACAACTCTGGTCTTTTTTTAACTAACTAATTTTTGGTACTATGACCAAAGTGATTTAAATTGCATTTTGTATTCAGTTTATTTAACAAAATTAATAAGGTTTTGTTATTATCAAACAAACTCCTGTGTTAGAATAACACATTTGGCTCAAAACCCTTTGAAAGTTTTGGCTGCCTCCAGGAAACCCCACCACTTCTGCCAATCTTACGGTTCCTTGTGCCTAAGGCTGCGGTGTTTGACCTCGACATCATCTAGCAACTCAATTTTAGGTCTCTCAACATTCCCTGCTAATTAGATTAGGTACATTTTTTACATATTTCCAGCTGCCATACCAAAGGTATCCCAAGAAACCATCCTGATCGACGATCTCCTTTGCTGTCTGGAGGGCGTCCCCGGCAAGTACATAGTCCCACAGCCACTGGTGGAGCTCCACGGCCAGCGTCACTTCGAGGTCAGCCATGAGGTGGATGAGGCACTTCGCCACATCATCCGACAGCTGCTGCCGCTGGCCTCACACTACTCCATCGTCAGGCGCTTCATCGAGAACAGCCATTTCGGGTCGGGGAAGGTTATACACGCGCTGGTGTATGCTATGGAAATATTGTTGAAAGATTACTATGTAAGTAGTTTTTATTTGATTTATTTCTGTACTGTGAACAACCACGAGGATCAAATCGTTGCCCGGTTGGGCAAGGTTTTGACACGGGTTAAGGAAGAAGCTCTAGGAAGAGATTTATTAATCCTTAGGGTCCTTAGTCTGAAGTACATGCAAGCGTTTCTTTTATTTAAAATATCTAAGACGCTAGTCACTAATTTGTAGAGTGAACAGCAATCCATCATTGCTTAAATCACGTTGGACCCCTTTACAAGATAGACAAAAACTATTTACCATTCTACCAAAATGAAGACGATTTGAGTTGTGTAGCGTAACTGATTTTGTTGTCAGACAATTTTTTAAAATTTCTACCAATACTTTTTAACGCTTGGTGTGCTGATGCTAAATTTTCACCTTCCATCAGCTCATTCTATTTTCGTAATAACTTATTTGTTTTTAGCAAATTATATTTTTGTTAATTGTACCATCTTGATAATGTGTTTATATATTTATAAAAATATTATGTAAATATACCGTAAGTAGTTTCCCGGAATAGCTCCGAGAAATGATTTTTTGATTGCGCCTATTGGATACGGCGGCACACAAGAGGTTAATTGCCACCTTCGAAAAGCATTTCAGAATGATTTATACAATGATGTGATATAGGCAGTAATGATTTGATTGTGCCTGTTGGATACGGCGGAACACTAGTGGTTAATTGCCACCTTCGAATGGCATTTCAGGACGATTTATGCAATGATTTGATGTATACGTGCAGTGGACTTTATGGTATCAGTTACCATTTTTAGCGTTGAATCTTATTAACCATTAGTCTGTTAATAATATTTGCTTTTTTCATATTCACAGGTGGTCATTGCCCAACTAGAAACAGAACAGATTGCGGGAACTTTAAATCTCCAAAAGCTGTGGTATTTCCTTAGGCCCATTATGCATACCATGGAAATTCTTGCCAACATATCAGCAGACATAGGAAAGGTAAATAAATAAATGTGAATTATCAATATCCAATGTTCTTTTAATTATAGTTTGACGAAAACAAGGGAATGTTCCCTAAAGTGGTCTGGTCTGAAGTGCAGTGCAGAAAGCGAGTGCGACGTGGCAAACCACCTAACAAACTACATACTAATAAATCACACTCTTTCTGCACATGGCAAGAGACGTGCGTTGCATCTTCTTTACGTGGTTGAGCTATAGTTTCCTAATTGATTTATATTCTGTTTTCAGAGTGAAGCACGCAGCGGCGCAGTTCTCACCCTGCTACACGAGCAAACCAGCGCACTCCTGGGGGACACCAAAGCCCAGGATATCTGCCTGTTCCTCACGCAGAAGGCCAGCCAGCCCTACATGCAGATCCTGCACCAGTGGATATACAAGGGCTTCATCCATGACCCCTTTCAGGTAAACAGGCAATCCACTTTCATATATATTAATAATAATTTTTACTTAAACTTCTCTCTGTGTCTTCTAAGATTTGTTGATTACAAAGTGTCAACATTGTTCCCCCGTACTACTGCTGCACAGTGCGCCCTGCCTTTGTTTCTACCTACACACCAAACGCTCAACTTTCGTTGGCTCCAATGCTTTTGTGCACTTTGATCGTAGCTCAGCGACAGTTGACAAACTTCCATGCCATATTAATCTGCCTTTGGTTCACTTGTGTATCTAACTCGGCACGTCCTACTCGCAGGCTACCAATTATCTCTTTGATCTACCTTCTTCATTTGAGCAACTCTCACTGGGCCGGAATTCTGTATTTGTCACATCTTACTGCTATCTCTTTACAGGGTTTATAATTTGGTATTCATATGAGAATGTATATATTATATTATATTGTACATCTAAGTATGCATTTACATTCTTTTTTCCTGTTGATTTCATTCTTATATGTAGCATTTTAAGATTCCCAGATTCATTTTCAAGAGTTGGTTGAGGCTGTAAGACAGAGATCCTGGGTTCGATTCCCAGTTGTGACCATTACTTTTTATTTTTCTATGCCCTGTTCTGTTTCATGTTTCTTTTAGATTTGTTAGTATTATCTTCTTCTTCAATGATATTTTAATCTGTCTACCTGTCTATCTATATAAATGTAAGTGTTCGTTTGTTAAAAGATCTTCACCGATTGCTTTGAAATTTTGACCCAACGTTGCAGTCGAATACACACGTATTTTTATATACTTATTATATATATGTCACCTGTGATTAAATTTTTTTTTTTAATACTGTGCAATCTGTTCTGGAAAAACATCCTTTTTTGAAAATTAGCGCCATCTGTTGGAAATATCTATCTGCACAGACAGAATGAGCCACAGCAACGCGTGGCGGGGTACAGCTAGTTAGATTAATATATTTATTACATTGATTTTTACAACGTAAGTTATTTCGATAAAATTTGATCAATCTTTTGTATTTATTAAGTGATAAACTGAAGATGTCCACTGGCTCGCCATAACTAGTATATACCCTCCATTAGTATTCTGGGCAATGGGGAGTACAAATTATAGTTCATAGTTAGTCCCAGAATTTCCGCGCTGAAAAAAAATCCCATATCTAGTAATCTGATATTGGTGGAAGCTTATAAGTGAAATGTAAAAGTAACAGAAATGGAAAAACAAGTATAAACTGTCCGTGTCATGTTTCATATTGAATCTTCATGAATAATTTGTTGTATTTCCTTAGGAATTCCTAGTAGAAGATAATGAAGTGTTCAGAAAGGAAGATTTACCTTTGGGCTACTCAGCAGATTACTGGGAAAAGAGATACGCCATACAAAAGGATAGAACCCCCAAGTTTTTGAATAGGCTGGCTGACATCATACTAAGAACGGGAAAATATCTTAATGTCATCAGTCAATGTGGTATGTATGAAATACTGATATAAATTTGTGAAAGGTATTTTTTTAACTGATAGATACTGCTACTTAGATGTTGAGAATGTAGGATTTAAAATGGACTCTTCAGTTTACTATAAGTTTATTGAACGCACTATATTAGTAACAACTGAATATAGTGAGCCAACTCGGCTAATGTCTGAGCTAGTGGAGCATGCACTACTGTATATAAAGCATTGTCCATTGCCATCTCACTCTAACACTGTAGTAGTCAGGCTACCAACTTTATCCCACAATACATAGTTTGTACTCCTGTCGAAATTGATTGTTGGGTTTAAATAGTTTTAATTTAGATGCCATAAAACAGGGTGGATTTGATAAAAACTGATCAATATTAATCTGTACGACGGGTTAACATTTTACACAGACCTTTGAGTGGTAGATATTATCATTATCAGCCTGGTGAAAGACAACCGATGCCCATTTCCTTCCCCTCCCCACTCCACCCCACTTTACAGAGTCCCACTGACCTCAGGCAGTTGGGACTCTTGTGGGGTGTCCACATTAAACAAACAAAAAATAACACTGTGTTGTCCAGCTTTGGATTGTATTTCTATAAGTGAGCACCAGAACCCACATTAAAGAGGCTTCCTAAATCTTATGAATCTTATTAAATAAAGTTCTACCCTGATGATGGACACTGTGGGACTGTCCGCAACTTTGTTTTACCCTGATGATGGACACAGTGGCACTGTCCGCAACTTTGTTTTACCCTGATTATGGACACAGTGGGACTGTCCGCAACTTTGTTTTACCCTGATGATGGACACAGTGGGACTGTCCGCAACTTTGTTTTACCCTGATGATGGACACAGTGGGACTGTCCGCAACTTTGTTTTACCCTGATGATGGACACAGTGGGACTGTCCACAACTTTGTTTTACCCTGATGATGGACACAGTGGGACTGTCCGCAACTTTGTTTTACCCTGATGATGGACACAGTGGGACTGTCCGCAACTTTGTTTTACCCTGATGATGGACACAGTGGGACTGTCCGCAACTTTGTTTTACCCTGATGATGGACACAGTGGGACTGTCCGCAACTTTGTTTTACCCTGATGATGGACACAGTGGGACTGTCCGCAACTTTGTTTTACCCTGATGATGGACACAGTGGGACTGTCCGCAACTTTGTTTTACCCTGATGATGGACACAGTGGGACTGTCCACAACTTTGTTTTACCCTGATGATGGACACAGTGGGACTGTCCGCAAATTTTTTTTACCCTGATGATGGACACTGTGAGACTGTCCGCAATTTTGACTCAAGAAGAAGGATGACCTTTGTGAAGAACTTTTCACAAATGGTGTAAAATCTTCTGATATATCCTTATTATTAAAACAGTCTATTAGTACCAATTTTGTAATGGTTTCGGTTTTTTGATCATCACTAATTTGTACACAGTTGACATTTGTTACATGAGAATGGATCATTTCTACGACTCGTTCTTGAGTTCAACAGCTCGGCTGTGGAATGATTTACAGGCCTCTGTGTTTCCTCCCTCCTACAACATTGGTCCCTTCAAGACCCAGGTTCACTTCTTCCTTTCCTGAAAAAGACCCTCCATCCACAGCATCCATGCAAAGATGACAGGAAATATTTTCTTCAGGTTCTCCTGTGTGGATTTAATGTAAAAAAAAAAATGATATCCTTTACTTATAAACACTGTAAATATTACACGGTGCGTAAGCTTGGAATAGTGAAAAAATCAACTTATTACCATGGCATAGATATAGTTAAACCGGACTTAAGACTGGTGTAAAAACCTAATAAGTAAGACTATATATGAGTCTAATTAATTAAGGTAAAAGCATCAGCCTCCCTGACGCTGAGGAAATAAAATACACCCTCCGAGAGCAGCACTATGTGACTGCCATCCAGAGAGCCTACTCCTTTGCCAGCAAGTCTCTGCTGGAGCTTCTGATGAAGGAGTACGACCTGATGGGGCGCCTCAAGTCCGTCAAACACTACTTCCTCATGGACCAAGGGGACTTCATCGTCCAGTTCATGGATGCCAGCGAGCAGGAGCTGAACAAGCACATTGATGATATCATACCGACCAGGCTCGATACGCTCTTGGGGTTGTGTTTAAGGTAATTATAGTAGTCCCAGAGAGGTTGTACGTGACGTCATAGTTCCAGCATCTTAATTTTCGTTTTCATACATCTTGTGTGAGAAGGAAGATTTTTCATTGATGATGTATTTACGATCTCTCTCTGGGACTACCATATTGTACGATTTCACTTGAAAAGAATTTTTTTCGGTTCTTTTGTATGTTTGGTTTATCACCGTGGTTATTTTACTAGAGTTTAACATCTTACATGTATATTTCAAAGCTCCATGATGGAAAATAAATTTTACATAGAAATTTAATTTAAAAAAATTAAATCTATTCAAATTTCGTGATGCCAGAGCTCACTGGTTAATATTTTAGCTATTTGTCATTAGATTGTATATTTTTTCTAAATGACTGAACACAATGATGATTTATGTGAAATATTCTCCTTTCAGACTGTCGGCAGCCAATCACGATCAGTATAATGAAGATATGAGAACTGAATTACTCACAGATGATCTGCAATTACAAATGTCCAAAATTTTATCTATCCAAACCCAAGAAGAGAAAGGTAATCAAAAATTCTTTTAATATGACTAACTAACAGGGGTAGGCAGAAAGGACGGACCGCCAAACAACTCTGCCTTGGCACACACTCCTTGCCTCATTCACATTCATACATATTATTCTGTTATTTCAATTCTTGACATAGTCTATTGTCATAGTATCTGGTTCACTTGATCGTGCCATGTCTTCCTCGGGTGTCTCCCACTTCTTCTACAATTCATTTGCCTCATATATTCTCCTTCCACTCTTTTCTTTGTTCATTTTCTCTACATGTCCAAACCATCTAACATCACTTTCTTAATCTTACTCATTACCCTTACGTCAGCCTTGCACTCTTTGCAACCCCAGTTTTATGCCTAACCAGGTACCAGCACTCCGTTGTGGACTGCTAGCTTCGTTTCTTTGGACAATTTTTAGCACCAACCGCATTCAGTTTCTTGCATTTACCCTTCTTTTAATATCTCTATCATCATTTCCATCTCTCGTAAACATACATCCCAAATATACAAACTCTTACACCTGCTCCAAGTATTCATCATTCACAACTCTTTAACATAATTTTAATAAATCAATCCATATAAATAAAAATGTATATGTTCGTTTCTTCAAAAATCTTAAATCTCCGAAAGTTCTTTGAAACCGATTGCTTTGAAATTTCGAAACACCGTACGTATATTATATAGATGTCACCGGTGACAGGTAAAAACATACTTTTTCTGAAAAACAGCGCCATCTGTTGGATGCAAAAGCAAAACACATTATTGTTTCTTTATCTACACAGCAGACTGAGCTACAGCAAAGCGTGGCGGGGTACAGCTAGTATAAATAAATCACAAATATTTATTACTGTTAAAAGTTTAAATTTAATCTTTGTTTTATTCCTTCGTTGGCGCCATTGTTACCAGAAGTTCGGCAACATAAAGACGAGAAGCTAACTCTGACAGGATGGGAGTCTTTTACATTTGCCATTGAAGTGAAGTGGCCTGTGTCTCTCATTATAAACCAGAAGGCTATCACGTGCTACCAAATGATTTTCAGACATCTCTTCTACTGCAAACACGTCGAGAGAATGCTCTGCAGGTAATGACAATCCAATTATGCATTTTTAATTTAAGTTGTATTTTTTGTTTTATCATTCTATGCACATCATTGTTGTTACATATTATGTATAACCCTTGGAGAGCCTTGTGAACTTCTAGCAAAAGCTTCCACTTCTACTGGTTTCCTGCCTTTTCCCTCAAATTTCTTATGTCTAAGACTGCAGCGTTTTGTTTCTATATCTTCCAAGCACCTAAATTTAGGCTTCCGTACACTCCTTTGTCTTACAGGTTTATTATAGAGAGAAGCCTCTTTTATGGCCGGCTTTCCTCTATTCTTATAACTGGTCCTGCTTAGCGGAGCTGTCCTAGTTTATAGATCTTGTTATTGAAGGAGATATTATCCACCAGATACCATCTACTTGTATAGCTCCGCATACATACAACTTTTAACCGTTTGACTGTTTAGTTGTATGTCTAAAGGTTATTAGGGATTGTATGGGATTGCGTATGGATACAATAGTCAGGCTGCCATTAGCCACCTGAATGACCGCGTGTTCAGTTTCAAAAGAAAAAGATAAATCAATTATTCTTATGTAAATTTTTGTCATTTAAACAAACACGCATGATTGTGATTTTCAGAGTGTGGTTATGCAACAAGGTGGCGAAACGCTTCAGCGAGGCTCGCCAATACGGAGCGGCCTTCGCCCTTCGCCAGAGAATGCTGAGCTGCCTGCAGAATCTACAGTACTACATGTGCGTGGAGGTCATTGAGCCCAACTGGTCCAACTTCACTGCGGGACTTAACAAGGTACCACCTAGGTCTATTCACAGCTTTACGATTTTTAGATGCTTATCTTATAAATAAATTGTAGGTATATCATAACATGTGAACTGATAAAACAGGAAACAACGTGTGTATGTTGTAAGGAAACATTATGACATCTTTCCTATAATTGTTAAAAACCCGGCGTAGGTAAATAAAAGCGCATTATTTATCAATTGTGTTTTTTTTCACTTAGAATTATAATATTTTTTTATCCAGGGTGAAAGATCTTTCTAGTTTAGTCCTGGTGATCGACTACCGTTCAGAATCAAGACATTGATAGAAATGGCTTAAGTTGCTTTGAGTGACCAGATCCGCATACCCAGGGATTTCTTAATCTTCTCCTTCCCTTTCTCCTTTCCCTCCCCAATTTGCCTCAACCTCACAATTCAACTAGCCCTGGGCATTTGGGAGTTCTTGCTTAGGGCTTAGGAACAAAACTGACTTTTTATGGAATGATTTCAGGTTACCAATGTTGACGAGGTTCTGGAGAAGCACGGAGACTTCCTGGAAGCGTGCCTCGACGACTGCATGTTGACCAGCCCACCCCTCCTGCAAAACCTCACCAAGCTGTGCCAAGTCTGCGTTCAGTTCTGCCAGTTCTTCCAGGTAACATAACAATCCTATTTGATCATTTAATCCTACAATGTAGAAGTGCACACTTCATGATGTGTAAATCATTCACTTGCTATGTAAATAGAGTGAATCACACACACTACAATAATTATGAATTCATTAGATTGTGGTTTTTAATTTTTTTTTTTTAATAATTGATTCAAGCACTAATAGTATTTTAAAAGTCATTCATAAATATACTTTTTACCACCAAAGAAAGGATAGATTGTCTGCAGCTAAATCGTAAATGGCAGATTGTGTATAATTTTTAAAAAATTATTTTCTGATTTCACTGCTTGCAGTATCTCGGTGGCTAGAGTATATTTTTTATGCGCTTTTTTATATTTTTGTGGTATTTCACCGTTTTTGTATTTATTCATGCATACAAAATAAAAATAAAAATCACTCCTTGAATTTTTTAAATTTTGCATTATGACCAATAATAATTACAGTAGAACCTCGTTAATTCGAAATCCACAGGACATCAAAAATCAAATTTCGAATTAACGAATTCCCACGTAATTCGAAATTTTATGAAAAAAAAAAACGCCGAAAATCGATTTTCTCGGCCGCCTCTTCAAATCCCGGTGGTATTTTAGTTGTAAATTCGTATTAATACCAATTATTTATTTATTTTCGCGGCCGATTACCGTAGCGGCAGGCCCTTTAATTTCAGATATTCGCAATAAATTCGTAAAAATGCTATATATTTACGCGTACATCGAGATTTCGCTGCCGATTTCGGTCGCGGCCTACCCTTTAAATAGATATATTCGTAAAAAATACGATATATTTCCACGTAAATCGAGAATACGCGTTTAAATTCGTAAAAATACGATATATTTCCGTGTAAAACGTGAATTCGCGGCCGTATTCCGTCGCGGCCGGCTCTTTAAATTCAGATATTCGAAATAAATTCGCAAAAATACAATATATTTCCGTGTAAATCGAGAATGCGCGGCCGATTTCCGTCGCGGCCGACCCTTTAAATTCAGATATTTGATGTAAATTCGTAAAAATATGATATATTTCCGCGTAAATCGAATTTTATCGGCAGTTTTTCGTCGCGGCCGGCCTTTTAAGTTCAGATATTTGAAGTAAATCCGTAAAAATATGCCATATTTCGGCGTGAATCGCAATTTTTCGGCCGATTTCCGTCGCGCCGTATTTTTTAACTCAGATATTCGAAGTAAAGTTAATAAAAATACGATATATTTCCGCGTAAATTGAAATTTCGCGTCCGATTTCCGTCGCGGCGGGCCCTTTAAAATTCAGATATTCGAAATAAATTCGTAAAAATACGATATATCTACGCGTAAATCGAGATTTCGCGGCCGATTTCCGTCGCAGCGGGCCATTTAAATTCAAATATTCGAAATAAATTCGTAAATATACGATACATTTACGCGTAAATCGAAATTTCGCGGCCGAGTTTCGTCGCGGCCGACCCTTTAAATTCAGATATTTGGTGTAAACTCGTAAAACTACGACATATATCCGCGTAAAACGTATTTTCTCGGCCCTTCAAACTTAGATATTCGAAATAAATTTGAAAAAGTACGACATTCCAGTGTAAATCGATTCAGATTTACAAAATAATAATACTTATTAGGACGATGTATAACCACGTAAAAATACATTTTTCGGCGTTTTACCGCCACGGCTGACTTTTAGATTCAGATTTACGAAATATTATGATTTATTTTCGCAAAAATCAAATTTTTTCGAATTACACGAACAAATTTTCGTGCGCGGACAAAAATAAATTTCGAATTACGAATTAACGAATTTCGAATTAAAAAAAATTTTGTATGAAAAAATTTTTCTGCGGAAATTTTTTTGGCGAAAATTTCGAATTACGCGTTTTTTCGAATTATCGGGGTTCGAATTAACGGGTTTCTACTGTATTAACAAAAGTATTGTTTTCAAAATTTAGCACAAATTTTTTAAAATTTCGTTTGTGTATAAAATTTTTACAATTTTTTGTACTACATATTTGATCACCAGAATTTTGGTCTAGTGTTTTGTCTGCAAAATATTTCTACATAATACATTAAATATATTGTTCTTTTTATCATGCTGCTCACTCGAAATCTAAAGGAAATGAGGAAATATTTTGTGGATGCAGAGTTGAATGGTATGATTGGTTCTGCCTATGAAGCAACAGAATCACTCGAGGTATATAATTATTTAAATGTGCATATATATTTAAAAGCATTTCTTACAATTCATTGCTTTTTTTATAATTTTCAGTGCATTTGGTTTTGTATCTCATTATGATGTGTATTTATGCATTTAAAAAAATATTATAAATTTAACCCTAATTGTAATGGCCTGTCTACATGAGGACAGTGGTTATTGGTAGCAAAATTACTTTCCTGAGAGAGCTGTCCACACCTATAGTTAAGTAGTGATTTAATAAATTTTACTGTATGCGTTTCCACACAGTGCAACACCTACTTGTGAACTCGAATGATTAAGTAGAAAGTTCCTGTTCAAATGTCAACAGAACAAGGACAGCAGCCCTCACCTAACTATAAGGATGCATGCGCAGCAATACTAAACTGAAATAATAGGAAAGATTCTATTCCAGTCAACTAAATGGTAACTTACTACATAATTACCATTTAAGTCACTGTCCATACACAGACGTTGACTTAAACTTAACTAAACGATTTGGTTGCCACTAATTCAATGTCCTAAACACCGTCCTCTTGTAAACAGGCCACAAGGGATCAGCATATCACGCCTTTGCTCAATGTTTCTTGAGCTTGAATCCTATATTGTTTCTAATTCCATATCTGTTTGGTGACGGCATTACATATTTCAACTCTTCTCATGTTATGCATTAGATTCTTGGTTTGGGACTGCCTTCTCAAGTATACTGCCTTCTTTTGTATTATTCAACTAGTTGTACCCCGCCATGCTTTGCTGTGGCTCAGTCTGTCTGTGCAAATAAAAAAACAATAGCGCGTGTTGCTTTTACGTCCAACAGGTGGCACTTTAAAAAAAAAAGAAGCTTGTTATTACCTGTCACAGGTGACATCTATATAATACAGGTATATAAAAACACGGTTCCATGATAACTCAACACAGTGACAATTCAACACACTTTTAAAAAGTGATATAAAGTCATTAGAAACGATGAAAAAATTTTTTTTTTTAACCTAACCTAACCTAACCTACATAACCCAGTTAATAAAGTTTTTGTTTCATCACTTTCCATGACAATATAACTTTTTAAAGATGTGATGAATTATCATTGTGATGATTTATCCGGTTACCAAAAACACATGCGTAATCGAATGCAACATTGTGTCAAAATTTTAAAGCAATCGGTGACGAACTTTCGGAGATTTAAGATTTTGAACAAAAGATCATTTCCATTTTTATTTATATAGAACGTCCACTGTTATCACTTGAAACTTCTGCCTTTAAATAGGAGTATCTTATGCGATGTTTTCCTCTTGAGCCCAATTATAGTAATGTATTTGCATGTTTTTTTTTAAACAATAATTATTTATTAGTTACCATATGGCCAACTTTGCCTGAGTTTCAATACTTATTTTTAGATTTTTTTGTTACAAACGAAAAAATTTACACAACGCCTGCCCTTATTATTTTTTTAGTTAAATGGGTACATATGTATTTCAAAACTGTTTATCCCATGATAGGAATTAATTGAAGTTACGTTGACCTAGAAATTTGGGATGAAAAAATGCTGTGCAATTTTCACAACATCAAAACTCTCCACGATTGTTTGCTGCTAAAGATTTTTATACAAACAAATGTTATGCTTTATAGAAGATTACACGCATTTAAAAATATTTTCTGGTCATTTAACCTGTCCGGTAGTGAGTTTCTGGAAAGAAAACAGTACCGCTGGAGGAAGTTTTTTCAATAATCAAAATATAGAATAAATGTAGATATAAAAATAAAAAAATTTTTACTTAGAAACTAGCATGAAAAAACAAATACTACTATTTAGAAGGAAAAAATAAAAATAGTTTTGCAGAAATCGCCAACCATTGAAATCGGAGCAGATTTTTGTTTTTACTTAATAAAAATTATATTCACTTACCACAATTTGAATGATGCCAAGGGGATCAAGGGGGGAAGTACAACTTTTTTCACACACTTACATATACATACTATTATATACACTAACACTATTGTATTTTTATTATAAAAATTCAACATAGGTATAAATGTACATACACAATGGACAGTCAATAATTAATAATAATTTATCGGTTGTCGTAGTATCATTATCAGAAAAATGAAGAGCTCGGAGCAAAAGAAAAAAAATCTATCTTGCGAAAATAATACTTTGAAAAAAGGTGTTTCAATAATTGGATTATTTGTCCAGTATTTCTTCAGCGAGTCACAAGTTCCGTAAGCATAATCGTGGCTAAAAATGTATATATTTCAGCCTCCGTGGTGTCTTTCCACTTCATCATTTTAGACTTCAGAGAAACGTCTAAAGAAATTTTTGCAGCGTGTTTATTTGTTTCGCTGACCATTATTTTTACTACATATATCAAGTGAGAAGAATAACTCAAAAAAGTCTATTTCCAATTAATTTTCACTAACAGGAATATTTGCTCTTATACTTGAGTTAGTTGAATCGAATTCATGAATAATGGGTGTAAACTTACCCTGATCCCATTTACGATGATCAACTTTTCTCTTTTTGGATGTTGAACAACTAGGGAGAGTTTCATCCTCATCAGATGTATCAGATTCGTCGGATGAGCTATCCGAATGTATTGGCAAATCATGAAGATCCTTGTAAACATCTTCATATTCACTTTCGATTAAAATATCAGCAATGTCTTGTTCATTCAAAGTTCATTTTTTATAAAAATAAAATAAACGTAAAATATATAAATTGAACAAGTTATCAATACGAAACACAAAGTCAAATCACAGTAAAACACTGTCCAAATTATGAATAACCTAAAATAATAAAATGCCAATGATAATAACAGTATAACGAATAATATTTCAAATAGTTCACAGCACTAAGATTAACACTATTGAATTTTGTTCAAACTGTCAAAAACTGTATTCAAACTGAAAACAAACACTGTCGGTACAATATATGTAATAAATATTCTCATCCAAACACGTGAGGTAATTTTTAATGCAAGATGATTAAGTTATTCAGTGTAAAAACAAAAAAAAACCACAAATTTCACTTCACACAAGACGTCGCTCACAATAAAAATGTTGTTTACTACCAACTGCCAGACGGTGACGTCACGGAATAGTTTAATTGTGAATAACTCCATTGGTAACATACCTAAATCGCTAAAAACTTTTGCAAGTTATGACAAATTGTCCCTAGATGGCAGTAACTTTCGGTTCTCCGGAAGAAATTCAATAATTAATTAATTTTAGGCGCTATCGAACGGGTACTATTATAATAACGAACTATTATATTAACGACTATTATATTAACGAACTATTTTTGTCTCGCCGTACCTGTACAGTCATACTACCGGAAAGGTTAAGTGATTTTTACTATGGTTAAATTAAAGAATATTTCAACCACCATATTTTTTATATCAAAGCTGCCGGTACAACCGTCCCTTCCTCAGGGCAAAATACATACTAACTTAACATTAAAAAATAATGGGTGAACATAATATATTATTATGTCTTGAAGTGGGGGTTCGAGTGGGTGTACGTAGGTATTTTTGTTAATATTATTGATTGAGACAATCCTAGGGACTGAACTTATGTTTTGTAAATCCTTATTTGCAATCAAAGGAAATTCTTATTTTTTTTTTTATTTTTTTTTATTAGGAACATTAACAGGTTTATAACATAACATGCATAGATAGAGAGAAAAAATAAGTAAAAGAATTAGGTTACAACCCAATAACCAATGTTCACATCATGCAAAAAAGATAAAGAAGTTTAAAAAGCAATAAACAAACAAAGAAAACAAAGAAAGGTTAAAAACAAAGAAATGTTAAAAACAAGGAAATAATAAGAGAGAATAAGAGAAAATGTATATATATATATATATACACGTATAAACACATACATACATATATATACATACACATGCATATACACATATAAATACATACGTACACACAAACATATACATAGTTGCATACATACATACGCATACATACATGCATACATACATACATATACACACGTACATTTGATATTAAATACAAATAATATGTAAGAGTGATAATGAATAAATGATTAATGTAATGTATTAAATTTATAAAAGGGTTAATTATTACAATACTCTGTTAACAATTTTTTTTTAAAGCTCCTAAGGTACACGACAGGATATCAGCATCAAAATAAGTTTTATTATAATGATTGCAAGTTCTTAGTAAGAAAGAATTTTGCCTGAGACTCGTTGAAGCAATTTCGATATGAAACAATGATTTGTCTCTAGTTTTCTTACTTGGGACTCTAATATTGATTGATGACAAAAGGGCTGGACTGTCAATATGACCACTCAAGACTTTGTGTAAGTAAATCATGTCCGCAGTGTCTCTCCTGCTTTTTAATGTTTTTAGTCCGTAGTGCTTGATAGAGCTTTCCATATCGTAATAACGTAATTGTCTCCTGAAGTTCAAGTGATGTACAAACTTTCTTTGAACAGCTTCAATGCGTTTTGTGTGAATGTTATAAAAAGGATTCCATATGGCAGAAGCGTACTCAAGATGACTACGGACGTAGGAGTAATACAAAATTTTGAGTGTATGGATATTGTTGAATTCCTTTCCAATACGGAATAAAAATCCTAACATGCTCAATGATTTCTTGACAATCTTATCCACATGTGCCTTGAATGAAAGTTTGTCGTCAATCAGTACACCGAGGTCTCGAATTTGATTGACTTTTTTGAGTGGTTGACTGTTTGTAATATGGTAATTATATTCAATTTTATTTTTATTTTTTGTAAAGGTTATTACATAACATTTGGCAGTATTCATGTGGAGATAGTTGACAGTACAATAATCATTAAGCCTATTAAGATCTTGTTGCAGTTTATAACATTCAATAATAGAGTTAATAGAAAGAAATATTTTCATGTCATCAGCAAAAAGTAAAACTTTAGCATGCTTAAAGCATTTTACAATGTCATTGATAAATATAGTAAAAAGCAACGGTCCCAGGTGAGATCCTTGAGGGACACCTGAAGGTACATTGACAATCTCAGAATTGAAACCGTTTACTGCTATTATCTGGGAGCGTCCATTTAGGTATGAAACTAGCCATCGGTACAAATTACCGTGTATTCCTAAAGCTAAAAGTTTAGACAATAATAGGCTGTGGTTGATTTTATCGAATGCTTTGGAGAAATCTGTATATATAGCATCCACTTGGATTCGTTTATCCATTGATTTTGAAATATATTCGGTGAATACTGCAAGATTGGATACAGTTGATCTTTTTTTCATAAAGCCGTGTTGATTATCAGTTATAACAGACTTAACACAGTCATAGAGTTGCTCATGAACAATCTTTTCAAGAATCTTACTGAAGATAGGTAGTTTTGAAATTGGCCGATAGTTCTGGACGTCGTTTTTAGAGCCGGATTTGAATACTGGTGTAATGAGAGCACATTTCCATCGGTCTGGGAAGATGCCTTCTTTCAGTGATGATTGAAAAAGCAGTAGGAGAGGCTTAGATAATTGCTTGCTGCACATTTTTATAAAGTAAGATGGTATTTTGTCATATCCTTCTCCCAACGACCATGAGATATCATTAATTATTTTTTCTATCTGTTCCTTGGAAATTGAAATAGTAGAAATATTTATAGGATTATCAGTTTGGGGATTATTAGCGAAAGCCTTTGGAGTAACATTATGATTATAAGTGGATGCAAAATGATTTGAAAACATATTACATATAGCTAAAGGATCGTTAGCAGTTACATTCATTAGTTTCATAGTGTTGGGTAACCCCGTACTATTTCTTTTACTTTTAACATAGGACCAGAAATTCTTTGGGTCATGCGATATTTTGACTTCTGCATTTATTATGAATTGTCTATGACATTCGTTCGAAACTTTTTTTTGTCTCGTTCGCAGAACACAGAATTCATGATAATCTAAAGGATTTGACCATTTTTTCCACTTTTTAAATATTCTGTATTTTTCTTTTGTTAATTTTATTAAAGCCGGGTTATACCAATATGGATATGTGCTGTTATCCTGAACTTTTTTTGATGGAACGTTACAGTGAATGATTTCATCCAATATATCGTAAAAACGGTTAATAGCTGTATCGGTTGTTAGATTAGAAAATTCAGCATCCCAATCAACATTGTTGAGGACATTGTTTATATTTTCATAATTCGCCTTTTTAAAGAGATTTATTGTTCTTTTCTTACTTACCATGGGGATTTCTATCTCTGTACTGATATCAATAATGATTGATTTATGATATTTACATTCAGGTATAAGATGTTGGGAGGTATGTGACACGATTACAGGGAAAGAGCTAAAAACTAGGTCTAAGAATTTGTGATTGTTGTTCGGAAAAGTACCATATTGTGAAAGCTCATTAAAACTAAGAGTGTCAGAGATTTTAGAAATAATTTCAGATTGATGACTATTTGTAATTTTCATATTATTATCATTACTTATTGACCAGTTTATTAAAGGTAAATTGAAGTCACCCGCTATAAGAAAATTATCATCACGATGAAGCGCTCGCAGTTCACATAATTTATCCATAAAGTCATAAGTGCTACGGGAGTGATTGGCTCCAGGTGGAATATAAACGCAACACAAATTGATCCTTTTGAGATTTTTAGTAATAACTGTCACCCATAAGTCTTCAGCATTCGATTCCCAATCCTTCCGCTCTACAACTGTAAGGTGTTTCTTTAACGCAAGAATCACTCCCCCTCCTCTTTTATTCTCACTACGATCACGTCTAAATACTATGTAACGATTATCAAATAGTTCCTCACTGGCGATGCTTTTCACAAGCCAAGATTCAGTTATCATAATAATATCATAATCATTATTGGTAATATTTATGTAAAATGTATTCGTTTTAGAGCGCAGTCCTGTTACATTTTGATAATAAACGTTTAACATTATTAAGTGTAGAAAGCAAAGAAGAGAATTATATTATTGCATCATTAACTAATGCGTTGAGGATGAGTTGTTTGCCGATTGCATTTTGGATGATAGTTTGAGGAGAGAATCTTTGGTTTTTATAAGCACAGAAGCAGACGTATCATCCTTTCTCAAGAATATGCGCCCACTCTTGACCCACACGTACTTGAAGCGAAGGTCTTTAGCGGCGCGCCTGGCAGCCGCGTGTACATCCTTGTTGTGTGGAGATAAGTGCTCACACACATAAATTGGAGAGGAGTCCGGGAATCCAAGATGCTGACGATTCAATTTGTTATCAGCATTCCTGCGATTGAACGCCTTCACTGCTGATAGAAGTTCGTCACGCATACGAGGGCTGGGAAGAGCCAGAATAATATTCTTTGGTCGTGAACCTGAAACGGCGTTTGGATGATGAGGTGTTCGATGGCAGGACCTAATGTCATCTTCCTTTAGAGTGTAATTGACAGCGGTACACAGTTTTAACACTGTAGCCTTGATTACTTCATCCCTCTTTTCAGGAACCATCTGAATCTCAACATTGCAATTCCTGTTTGACTGCTCTATATCATTCAGTTTAGTGAGAAGTTCCTGTTGGCTCTGCTGAAGATGAGCATTCGCAGCATTAAGTTTTTTGATTTCTGCCTCATTTATGTTGCATATTTTATTTAGTCTGTCATACTCCGCAGAAAAGAATTGAAGTGAAGTTTTGAGTTCATCAAAATCCCCCAGCTTGGTCTTGATGTCCCCCAATTGTTCTACTATTTGTGAGTTGAGGTACACAAATAGCTCACTTTTAAGATTCTTCAACATTTCGTCTAGCCACTTACGGTCTAAATGAGACATCATCTCATCTTCCTCAGAGTCGCCAGATGTCACTTTCTTTTGTGTTTTCTTCTGTCTGTTCATTTTTAAATGGTTCGAATATTGGGTATTAATTTTATAAAAATAAAAATGTTTGGATTATGTAGGATTCGATCTCAGGTCGTCTACAGCTGCAGTTAGCAAACAAGTCAAGCGCGGTGACCACAACACTACGACAGGCTTGCATGTACCCGTGGAGTTAGCTTAATATATTAGGAAACAAGTCTTCGAGTGATATATTAGCTTTTACAGAAAACAATACAAGGTGTCCGGAGGTAAAGAGCACTAACTCCGGGAGATGATTGTGATATTACAAGTAAAAAAAATAAATAATTTTTTTTTTTTATTCTCCTGTTTTGTAAGGAAAAAAACGACAGATTTTCGAAAAAAGTTATTTTTCTTTTTTACTTCTACCATCATGTAGAATTACCTCCCGAAGTTAGTGCATATTACCCCCGGACACCCTGTCATACTGTGTATTTTTACCACTCTACAGAGTGTTATACATATTGGGCCTTACTATTAAATGTGTTTTAAATTGAAACCGCCATCAATGTAGGGTAAATGGTTGTTTATCAGTTAAAATAGGTTTTTTAAAGTAAGGGGGATTATGTACGCTTAGTGTTAATTTATTTCCCTATGTATAAATAAGGTAAGTATTCTATAGTGTCTTGCCATGACCATATTCAGTAAAAAAATACTCTATTCATTACTCCATAATATTATTGTATGTTAGCACTGTATACATGCACTATTTTTTCTTCTATTGTTTCATTTTTCTGCTTTTTGTGTAATTTGTAATAAATATTATATCGTCACGCATTAATTAATATGTACTTATATCTCTATAATGTATGATGCTCATTTATATATACAGGTATGTATTTTTACTATTGTATTGTATTTCAATTTTATTTATATTATTCATACAAATATTTTATAATTTTAGTATTAATTTGTTTTATTTATTGACAAAACTCGCAGCTACATTATATGTATTTATTTATTGCTTCTCAGAACACAAACCTCAATTATTCGCATAATAATTAACCTCAGCAGGACTAATAGCCTGTATTGAGGTTAACAGAGGTTTGAGTGAAGCAATATAAAGTAATCACTACATAAACACAAAATATTACAAGGAGAAAGAAGAAAAGAAAAAAACATTTTACATGAATGGCCAGTTGGGTACTTTGAGAATGCGTTACAATATTTGAACCATAAATAAATCATTATTCCCAAGAAGAACAAAATAATCATAAAAAGAACTCTGTTTTTGGCATACAAACGGCACGACATGTGCCATTAACATAAAATAGAATTATTATTTAGGGAACAAGGATGAAACATTATTATGGCATTCCTCTGTTAACACTAACGTCTTAACAATCTTTCTAAATTTAACTAAGGAAGTGGAAGACTTCATATAATTTGAAAGAACATTGAACATCAGTGGAGCCTGACTGATATGGATTTGACAAAAAGATGTTTTATGTGGCACAGATTCGTTGTGTTCTTTCTGCAAATTTAATTATGATAAATGTTCATAATTCAAACTGCTCTGTTCTTTTAATATCATTTTTGTGTACTATTGTAGGGCCATGACATGACTGGAGATCCCATGACCAAGTCAACCGACAGTAACGCTCCTCCCGCCAATTCGTTTGAGCAAAGCATCCATCAGTACGACCTGCTGTTCACTTCTTCTCTGCTCACCCTACTCAACATGATCAACGATATGGCCAAAGACAACAACACCAAGAAACTGGTCAACATCATGTACAGGTATGCCCCATTCTAATCATGTATTAATATTACAGTCGAACCCAGTTCACTCCAAATCCAAGGGACCTCAAAAACCAGATTTTAAATTAACCACTTCACTAACCACCATGCCGTATCCCTGCAGAGAGGATGGACCTCCAAACAACTCGGTCTTGGCCAGACGCGGCCCGTGACTGTAATTACCAGCAGTGCATTTCACTTTTAAAATGTTCCTAGTCTGTAATTTAGGTGGAGCAAATTAATGAATGGGAACACCTACTGCAATTCATTCTATCTTCTAAGTTATATTTATAAAATAACTGATTAAATAATACAAAATTATCTTGAAAATAAAGGACACTCAATTCATCGTTGAAAATATAGCGAAACCGTTTGATTTCACCGCGAACGAGTTCCAATGTGTGAATGTTGTTGCGTTAACATTGAACATTAGTATTTCTAAGCGAATCCATTCCAAACGCATTGGATTACGCATGATCAAAGTGATGCAAAATTCACTCGCCGTCAAAGCACTTCGATAATGCACGGATGGGTTATGTATCTGCGCTGCTCTAACACGTAATTTGACGTTAAGAGTGTAATCTGTCTCGCTCATGTCACCGTTTCGGCTACTTCGGGCTGTCTCTATACCGCCCGATGCTGTTTTAGTAGTATGGTAAAAGTTGGTTCTGTGCATATCGGGGTATGCACGACCGCTTGCTTTTGCGCGGGATTTTTTTTACTAGAAGATAGCTCAAATAATGACCTGACTTGAATTACGAATTTCTTACATCGATCACTGGGGCACAGATGTCGTTGTAATTTGTTATGTGGAGATTGAAGACAAGCAGTGCAATGCATAAATGCACGTACCAAGGAACCGCCTCTGGTCTTGGCACACACTCCTTGCCTCATTCACACGTTGTATAATACATACTCTTCTATTATTCTGGCTCTTGACACGGCCCAACTCAAGTACCATGAAGTACCAGAAACGAATTCCCATGTGGGTTATTCAAAATTTTAAGAAAAATCTCTAAAAATAGCCAAAAAGTCAAGTTCCCTTGAATATTCAATACCGTAGGTATTTAACCGTTTGATTGCCAATCGTCGACTTTCGTCGATTCGTGTTTTAACGAAGTTTGCCGATCGTCGATTTCCGTCGATTGCGTCAGTCGTGTTCTGATTCGCGCGTACGTCGGGTGTGGTGCTGCGGCGTTGGTAAATATTATTCTAAGGCTGGGTTTACACTTGTAAGTAAAATTTACGACTTTCGTAAATTTTTGATAAGTTACTCACAGGAGCGATTACATATGCATCCAACTTATCGTAAATAATGCTCACGGAAGTTGTTTGGAAGTTTAACTTACGAACTTCTCACAGAGACCGCTACACCAGTAATTCTATTTTTGGTAAGATGGCTTCCTGACAACAACGCGTTGCCGCCGACTTTGACAGCTGTCAGTTAGTAATATTTGATAAGGGATTTGTTTATTTACGGTTAGTTCATGGATCCCCATATAGTACCCATTTCCGCACATAACGGATTGCCGCTGCGATAATATGCACAATTTTGTCAAACAAAAACGTAAGGGCCCGCAGAGTGTTGGATTAGGAGTTGGCTTCAAAGAAGAAGTACTGATGGGGCTTTCGTTCGTTTAAAGGCAGAATTAAGAATTGAGGATCAACGAAAATTCTTTAATTTTATGCAAATTAGAGCAACTGACTTCTAATACATATTGGAAATGGTTGAACCGCTAATTAAAAAGAATGATACTCGTTTACGGAATGCTATTTCACCAGCTGAAAAATTAATGAGATTCCTGAGGCGTATGTGTGAACACCATGTGCGATCGTGTGAGAAATGCGGAGATCCGCAAAGAGTACAAGGCTGATGTAAGCGTAATGAGTAAGATCAAGAAAGGGACGCTTAGATGGTTTGGGCATGTAGAGCGAATGAGCGAAGAAAGGAGTGTAAGGAGAATATACGATGCAAATGTGAATGGTAGCAGAAGTCGGGGACGCCCGACGAAGACATGGCACTTTCAAGTGAATCAGATACTTGAGTCGGGCTATGTCAAGAGTCAGAATAATAGAATAGTATGTATTAGACGATGTATGAATGTGAATGAGGCAAGAAGTGTGTGCCAAGATCGAGTTGTTTGGCGGTCCGTCCTCTCAGCCTACCCCTGCGGAAAACGGCGTGATGGTTAGTTAGTTAGTTAGAAAAAATAATGGTGACTCTTCGATTTTTGGCGTCAGGTAATGTTTTCTATGTATTCTTGTATTGCATTTTTGTATGCATTCATTGGAGATATTAATTTGTTGTGAAGTTTGATAGCTGATCCATCAGTTCGTGAAGTCGAATACTAGAATCATTATCACACATTTACACAGGCATTTTTTAAACATGACTTTGTGTTAATGATAAATAATGTAATGTTAGTCTCCATAGATTATTGCAGTGTATTATTTCATAAAGCTGTTCATGGCAACAAATAAACAAGTCCCGAGTGGTCCTGAGGAGCAACGGCAGAAAGACCTGTCAGTGTTGCAGATTTCTGTTTTACCATCCAGACAGTGACGTCAAAACTTACTGTAAGGGTCTCAACTTATCAATCTGTTTTGATAAGCTGTGAGAGAGCCGTAAATTCCCGCGTGAGCGATTAGACCTGTCAAAAACTTACGTAAAAAAAACTTCCGTAACTTGGTATAAATTAATTATAAGGTAAGTGACTTATGGTGTCGTTTACATTGGTAAATTTGTCGTAAGTCTCTAACGTGAGCAACTTACAGGAAAAAACTTACAAGTGTAAAGGCAGCCTTATATTATCTTAATAGTTGTAAGATCGTAGTAAATCGTTTACATTTCAGATTCATTTATAATTTTTTTTATTTTAGTTAATTGAAAAAATATAACGTCGAGGGCGTCCTCTGAAATGTCTGACAGCGGGAGCGACGATTTCCACTCCTCTAATTCAAGTTCGAGTAAGAGTAGCTCTGATGAGAGTGATGTCAGTGATGTCATATCTGTGTTTCCCAACCGCAGGATGCGAATTTCCAGTAATTCTTCGTATCGTGACCAAGAAATGGAGAGTAACACCGGAAATTACTCATTTTCAAATGTACCTCCCGGAACCAATTTTTCTACCGAAAATTCTCATTTTTTCGAAACGCCTGGACTTCGGGATCCTCCTCCGTGTGATTCTAAACCAATATCATATTTTGATTTATCGAAATCCTTGAAAATTCTAAGAATTTATGGGGTTTTAAAAAAATATATAGTTTCATAAAAAATAATGTTTTTTTGGTGGCATTTTACAAGCAAATGTATGAATTTTTTGGCACTCAAACGGTTAAAGTAAATTTGTAAAAGTAGGACATATTCCCATGTAAATCAAAATTTAGTGGCTGATTATCATCGCGGCCGGCTCTTCAAATTCTATATTCTAATAAAATTTGTAAAAAATACGACATATTTACGAGTAAATCAAAAAATTACTATAGCGGCCGGCCTGTCCCATTCAGATTTGTGAAATAATAATATGAATTATGACGAAATTTTAAGGCATTTTACATCCAATGTCAGACTACCAGATTCAGATTTACAACATCATTTCACACAAATCGAAATTTTTACCAAAATAATTACTGACTAACAAAAAAAGAACTTAACTTAAGGCGATGCACTACGTCGTGTAATATTTTAAATTTAGCCGCTATCAATAACAACCCTTACGTAGATGGCGATAAGGTTTAAATTCCCGCTTAACACCATCCGCCTGTTTTGATTTATGCAAGAAAAAAACATGGCCAAAAAGTACCTTTTATTTTATTTTGTGGATGTTCAGGCATAAATATTTAATTTTTTTTCGATCATTTTATATATAACTTAATTTGCCACATTATACAATAAAATCATAACCGAAAATGGGTTCGTAAGTAGGAGATTTTGAACTTTAAAGCAGTTTTCATAGGCCTTTTAGATTATTTTTTTCTGGGCTTATAAAAAGACTTATCTAAAAAATACTCGATCGTTTCAAAGGCTAAGGATGTATTCTACTCGCAGTATTTAATTAAAGCATCTGAAACATTTCTAGGCGACCAAATTTTCAAACCAAAAACACATGATTTTGCATTATGTACTACGTATGGCATCGCCTTAACTTTAGAATATCAAAAAGTAAAAGAATACAGTTTTAAGTCGACCGTTTTGGCAAGCTGTTTAGCTGATATTGAGTGCGAGGTCTACTGTTCACAGAACTACTAGTATGGGTGCGAGGTCTACTGTTCACAGAACTACTAGTATGGATGCAAGGTCTACTGTTCACAGAACTACTAGTATGGGTGCGAGGTCTACTGTTCACAGAACTACTAGTATGGGTGCGAGGTCTACTGTTCACAGAACTACTAGTATGGATGCAAGGTCTACTGTTCACAGAACTACTAGTATGTATGCGAGGTCTACTGTTCACAGAACTACTAGTATGGATGTGAGGTCTACTGTTCACAGAACTACTAGTATGGATGCGAGGTCTACTGTTCACAGAACTACTAGTATGGATGCAACGTCTACTGTTCACAGAACTACTAGTATGTATGCTAGGTCTACTGTTCACAGAACTACTAGTATGGTTGCGAGGTCTACTGTTCACAGAACTACTAGTACATACACATAATTTATTTTGACGATTACAGGATTAATCTTTCTCCACTTTATTGCAGATTGAACTTCAACTCATTCTATGCAGAGAAATTGGACTACCTCATCATGGAAAATTCACGGCAATCTCAAGATCGCGATCTTCGAAAATAGATCTACGAATGTTTTCTTCGCATTACTAAAACATTAAAAAAATAAACTAATCTTCTTGATCTTTGCATGAATACTCATTTTACACAAGATTGTTAAATATAACATTTTTTTATTCTTCACACTTACACTTAAGTACATAATATGTCCAGGTATTTTGTACACTTAATCAAACAAAGTGTCAAGTATTATGAATGAAAGTCTGCCATACCTTATCCATAAAAATCATCCAAACATAAAATTAAAATACTATTTTTTCCTATTTGTTTTTGCCATAGGTTTTACGAATTAATGTGTATTATTTTCATTGCTTTTAAATTTATTAGCAGTACATGTCCCTTTGAGTTTGCAATGATTCAACTCTGTTGCCATAGATGTGTACCTTCATATTATTATTATATTAAAATTTTACAACTTGAAATTTGTGATTTTTTTTTGATAATTAAATTAATAGTAAAATAACAAAAATTAATGAAAAATGAAAGTACAAATTAATATTTAATTCGGTTGCCAATTCGATGTTTGTCATAGTAAAATTACGTAAGAGTGTGAAAGTAATGTTAAATGTTGTCTTGTAGCACACAATAAAAATATGCACATATTGTTGAAATCGTAAATTAGTTCACACAATAGCATTTAACGCTCTAACCACTGGAGAGATTGGTGTCATATATACATATTTATACATTTTCCATATTATTTAGTTAATACCATTCCACAAAATATTAACATGAAAATATATGAATCTGCTTAATTCGGTTTAAAACCAATGAATCGACCTAGATTTTGCCGCTTATCCCATATTTTTAGGTTTTATAAATGTGGCACATTATGACAAGCAATCTTTAAAAACATTTTTGCAAAAAAATAAAATATATCAAAAAATCACTCCAGTGGCTGGCTGTTCATAATTTGTACTTCATTTTACTTCTTCGTTGCATATAAAAGATTCTATCTTAACAGAACATTCTTAATTTATTGTGGATGAGAGTACAACCAGAAAATATTCTTTGATTTCTCTAAATTTGCTCAAGAATTTGTTCATCTATGTAATATAATTTGAAAACATTTTTAGCAATTGTTTGATATTCAAAATATATGTGCAGCTTATTTTGGTTTTCAAATTTGGAATACAAATTATAGACGGTAAAAAAACTTTTTGTACCATTTTGTTTAACAATTTCACCTACGTAATTATAATAGGCACATAAAAAGTCACACAATTGTAAAAGGATCAATAATCATTAATAATTATGTTGTACTAGCGCAGACCCGTGAAGAATCTCAAGGTAGTCTGAATTCTTGACAAATTATGTTGTACTAGCGCAAACCCGTGAAAAATCTCAAGGTAGACTGAATTCTTGATGAATAAGTACCATTTTTGAAAATGACCAAATCATTTTCTGATAAAATTTCATAATATTATAGGAAGGTACCTACTTTTTGTCTGAATTCTTCACACATTAGTTCCAAACTGAAATTCAAATAAAATTTGAGTTCATTGAACCAGATTTCACGCAGGACTAACTCGCAATCAACCGCAGACAACCGCAGACAACCGAATAGTATTTTTGATTATTATTGTTTTACATATATCATCTGATTATCTTAAAGTTTTAAGAAATAACTGTATTTCCTACATATTTAATTTTCTCATTGAATTGAATTCACAGCGAAAATACAAAAGAATTGCTTTATTATCTCAATTGCATATTTAATAAAGTGCATGAAATCTCTTTAATATCATTATTTGACTAATATGTAGGTTAGATAATAATTCTATAGCTTAGTGAACACCACTAATAGTCTTCATTCCATAAAACTAAATATGCTCATTTATTTCAGCATGTTTTCTCGTGTGACCTTTTATTTTCAGTGTGGATAAATATTGCAATTTTATTTGTTTCTCAATATGTATGTATGGTGACCGGATAACTCATAAAAATGACAATTCAACACACCTATAAAAAGTGCTATAAAGTTATGAAAAGTGATGAAACAAAAACATGGTTAAATAGGTTACATATGTAACTATCTAACCTAGTTATTCTTTCATCACTTTTCATAACTTTATAGCACTTTTTATAGGTTTATTGAATTGTTATTTTGAGGAGTAATCACAGAAGCATATGTATATATGTGAGATAGAGCCATTTGTTATCCAGATAGTCAACATTCACATTATTATTTGATGCTTTTAATATTGTTGTTTTTAGTTTAAATAGATAGAATTTAACATCTTTTAGATATTTTGAAAATTACCTGTTAATATTTTAATGCAATTTGCATCTGAAAAATGTAACATGTTACATATTTAGCTTCAATGGTTTTCTTAAATAATAACAATATTACAATAATATGTAAACATTTTAATGTGATACATATCGCCCACACAATCTCACTATTTAACTTCTCTTTTAAAATTGTAATTTTGTCATGTTGGAGAATCAAAAAACTGAACATTTTATTATATTATATTTTAGTTAACTTAGCCATGCCCAAAATGTGCCAAAATATATCTTTAATTATGCCATAATTCTAGCACATTACATAAAACTTTTGATTCGTCGATTACTTCCATAATATGTTAAATTATATGATTTATTCAAAAGTCCTTCAAATATTTTTCAGACTTGAATAATATCTGAAATTCTTATTTAATTAATCACTCATTAACACAAATGATTATAATGTAACCAATGACATTACAATACATCTAGACCTATTACGAGTGGCAAAATGTGGCAAGTAACAAACATTCTCATGTTTCCAGCAAATTCCTAATTTAAAATGTGGCAAGTAACAAACATTCTCATGTTTCCAGCAAATTCCTAATTTAAAATGTGGCAAGTAACAAACATTCTCATGTTTCCAGCAAATTCCTAATTTAAAATGTGGCAAGTAACAAACATTCTCATGTTTCCAGCAAATTCCTAATTTAAAATGTGGCAAGTAACAAACATTCTCATGTTTCCAGCAAATTCCTAATTTAAAGGTTCATTTATGACAAAGATAGACATTCAAAGAATATGTGTGTACGAACGAAATAGATCGGATTGTGTGTCGTTTTTGTATTTAAAAGTTGCGGCGAATACTACATTCTACATCACAATTTAGTATGACAATTAGCTTATTTTTTGCTTGCCACTTTTGAGACCTCTACAACATGTCTACAGTTTGTAATGTTATTGAATACATCCATATAATCATCATAACCGCCCGCATCTTAGCTAATCAAATTATATAAATATTGTTTTATGTAAATTCCTTTTAATAGCACATTGTTTTAATTGATTCATAGGTAGAACATCTGTATGTATTAAATATTTATTTAAAATAACAATATATTTAACATGTGTGATTGTTGCAATTTCTCAATGTGTATCATACTCGCAATAGTTATGATGAATAAAGCTGTTTTTTATATTATTGTTTTAATAAATAATATGTAATCTATGTATAATAAATGACGTTGTAACATTTTGTAATTTTCCGCCCTCATTGTTAATTGCTTTCCTATTGGGACGATATGTTATTTTCCCTAAAGATAACAAAATTATTCAGATAGTCAAATAGTTTTAAGGATTCAATCAATAGTATTCAAGTACATATGGGAAATAATGCATCATCTCTGTATTATTTATCTTTTTCTGAATGCTAAATTTATTTCATATTCAATTTTAAAAGGCTGTCGTGATAATTTACTAAATTCTCTATCTTTCTTTCACAAGATAGTAATTTATCTTTTAGTTGCTTCATCTCATTACCCCGTTCTTCCCTCTCTTCTATCAATGTCATTGCAGCTCTAACTATGTTCTTGTCCATTTTTCTCTGGTAGTAATGTCCCAAACAACCAAAACCTCCCTCACTGTTTTTATCATAATAATCACTTGAGAACACTTCATAAATGCAAGACTGGTTAGGCATGACAGTTATTTGTGCCAGTGGCAAAAAGTTAGGAAATAAGCAGACCCTTTTCACTAGAGGCTTTAAGGAAATCATTCTGGATCTTAAGCATTTGTGGCCCTGTCTCAAATCACCCAAAATTATGTTCTCATAATAAGAAATAAGCTTAATCCTTGAAATCTGCTCCAAAATGTCACCGTTTGCTTTAATTGCTTGTGTATCACTAACTGACAAACCATTCAGCAAGTTAAACAATACAATCGGTATCATAAATACAAATAACACAAACATAATATGACTCAGTATTGGAAAAGCATTTAAGTCTAAAGCAAAATTAGAGTCCGCTCTGAGTAGAATATAAAGACTAAGTAAAAATGCGAGAGCTATGCAAATGTAGCATATTAGACATTTAAAGAAATTCCACAATACTTTTTTTAGCATCTCTTTATATGTGGATAGGCATGGAAATTTTCCCATCAAGTAGAAAAGTTCCACAGATAAAAGCAACATGGCCACAGCTGACAGTTGAGGCTTGTAATATTTTGTATTAAAAACTACTATTGCTGCTATTATCCCAATGAAAATTATTTGTAATAAATTTTCAAAACTTTGGATGTATGCTTTTGGAGATACCGCTGTTTGAAAAAGTTCCCTAATAATCAACAGGATTAATCCGATGATTGTTAAAATTCTCGTTACGATGTAAACGTAAACAATATTCTCAGTGTCTCCTACACATAGAATATTAATTAAAAGTGAAAGACAAAAAATAGCATAAAGCGTAATGTTGGTGTAAAATAAGCATTGAATCTTTAACCATTTTAAATAAAGAAAAGTTGAAATGATGGGGTGCTTGAGCAGGGGTTTTAACTCAGAATGTTGTGTCATGTATAATAGAGCGTCTGTTTCAGGTGCCAAGAAGCGATCAAAGGAGGTGATTCTGTTTTCTGCTTCATTCATAAGAGGTGATACTGCATCATGTCCAAGATAAGGAATATTCCTAGGAGGTGCAAGAAAACTGTAATTAAATTTTATTTCATAATTACGATTATCTGGTCTTTCGTTATTAGTTGTCAAGCAATTGTCTAGATAAGACGATAATGTTTTTGCTGAAATGTCAGCCAGTGCGGGTCTATGGAAGACATTCCTCATTCCTATGCACGCGCCATTCTTCAATAAGGTTAAAACCATTTCTTGATCTCTGCTTCTCGCCGCATAATGAAGAGCGCTGTTTTTTTCCGAGTCTATGTAGTTAATATCCATGTTTAATTTTGGATATGTTAGCAAAATGTTCAAGCAATTCTTGTAATCTCTTTTGGACCCTGCTTTGGAATCCAATTTCGCTTCCTTAATAGTAATTTGAATTAGAGATCCATATTTACTTGGCTTCAATGATGTGTTTTCATGATCCAAAAGTAATTTCAGTATTTCATGATATCCATTCCAGCAAGCTATTTCGATTGGTCTCTTATCACAACCTGAGGTTATCAGATTTGGTTTCGCTCCATTTTCAAGTAATATTTTGGTCACTTTTTCCAGTCCATTGTTACAAGATGTCTGAAGTAAGGTCATGCTTCCAGTATGCTTTTCAAGAAATTCAGGTGGTTCACTCTTTGCAATTTTATAGAAATCTGCCATAAATCTTTGTTCATTGTTACAATCCAGATGGGAAAACAACACGTCCAGTTCAATGATTTCTTCAAGTTTGTCCTGTGGTGGGAGTTTGTCCTTCAAGAATGGGAAAGTTTCTTCAATGATCATTCTCGCTGACCTTTGATTTTCATCTTTGTATGAATCCAGATCCACGGGTTTCTTAGAAAATTTCATGATGAGTTTAACTATATTTTCTAGGCCTCCTTTAGCCGCTGACATGATGGGAGTGTTTCCATTTGAGTCCGGCTGATTAACATCTGAATTAGAATGGAGGAGTAATTTAATGATTTCTTTATATTTTGTGTTGTCGTCAGGACTTTGATGTTTGGTTATTTGTTTGATGGCTAAGTGTAGTGCTGTATTTGCTCCCCCGGACACGGCACTAACATCTAATTGGGTATGATTTAGAAGCAGCGTTGAAACCAAGTCTCTAGCTTCCATACTTCTGTATACATTAGACTCTCTGGTGCTACTAGCTTCTTTGAGAAGTGTTTCAACTATATCCAAGTCACCAATTTCAGTTGCAAAGTGAATAGGCGCTTTCTCATGTATTGAATTGTATTTGTTGATGTCCACATTTTTCTCAAGAAGGAGTTTTACAAAGCGGCTGCAGCCAGGAGTGGAGCAGGCTATATCCAGACATGTTTTGTAGTCTGTGTAGTCGTGACATTGGTCAGGATTGACTCCAGATTGAAGCAGCTCTTCGAAAGTGCTGAAATTCTTCTCCTGTAAGGCTTGGAACAATCGTTTTTGGGGATCAAAGCCATAAAGGGGCATTGGGTTGTACCCCTCCATCTCAATATTGTTGGAATCCGCTCTTCACACCGTGTACGTCTGTAAAAAAAGTAAAGGAGTATGGACATATGCCATATTGCAGTGTTTGTAGAAATCCTCCTATCAATAATAATATTAAATTTTAAAATATTTGCAAGGCAGATAGAAACATTACACCTTTAAATTTATACAACGAGAATGCCAACATTTTTATAAATCCCAACCAGGAATTATTAGATTCCTGGTCAAATAAAATTATACACGCAAAAGACTTCAATTATCTCAACCAAACATACGTTGACAAATTTTCGTCAAACAAATGGTTGAGTATTGGAGAGTTGAGCGCAGAATAGAAGGATTTATGATTGCCATTCGGATAGAATCATTAATACTAAAAATTATAGGAAGCATATAATCAAAGATACAAATCAAATTGATGATTTATGTAGATAATGTTTGGCTTTTCCAGAAACTATAGAACATATTATATCGGGATGTTCTATATTAGCGCCGTCCGAGTATACATTTAGGCATAATCAAGTTTTAAAAATAATTCACCAAAGTTTGGTAATTAAACATAACTTGATTGACTGCCGTAATATAGTACCATATTATGAATACGAACCAAATTCATTTTTAGAAAATGAATTTTATAAAATATATTATGATAAAACTATACTAACAGACCGAACGATTAGTCATAATAGACCCGAAATTGTTTTACATGACAAAATTAAAAAAATAACTTATATCATTGATGTCGCTATTTCAAATTCCTGTACTATTCAAAAATCTGTTTCTGAAAAAATAAGAAAATACACAGATTTAGGAAATGAGATTTAAAGAATTTGGCATTCTCAGACTATAAAAATATGTATTACCATTTGTTATTTCGGCTATTGGCATTATACCTCTAGCTCTCTCATTCAAAATTTAGGCATATTAGATCTGTTAAAGAATTTATATATAAAAAGTTTATTAAAAGTCAGTCATTTTAAATACATATAGGATTACGAAAGATTTTTTAAATATTTATATTGAGGGATCAGTAGGATTTATAGGTCCAATTAGAAGTTCTACCGAAACGAACCCTCTGATATGAAAATATCTGGAGTCGGTGAATTATTTTCCCATTTGATCTCTGGTGATTTGACGTGTTGTTCTTGTATTGTTTTGTATTTATTATGCTTATATAATGCACTTGCATAATGTGGATTGACTAGATGATCATTTGTGGAAAAGTGTGTGGAAGGGTTTAGTTTTTCCTGTGGGGAAGATTTAACCCGGACATAAAGTCGGAATTTTTTTTTTTAATTCTGATTTAATTAGGTTATTTTGATATTATGTTTGATTTTATAAAATACGCACTCTGAAAACAATAAAAAAAAATTAAGAGGTAAAAAAATCTCACTCTTTTGAACGCTCTGAAAAACCTCAAGGTTAAATAATTTTTCTCATAAATTTAATTGTTTTTGAATGACATACGAGAGCTCTCCCTAGTGTATTGTGTAAAAGCAAGGATCTATAGTATAAGCACACAATTTTACGACGAATCATGCAGACGAATGCTGGCAGCATAATGTGTGCTGTTCTATAAAGGAATGACTTGGAGAATCGATTTGTTTTTATGCTGCTGATATCAATAACTGTGAACAGGGATTGTTTGCATGCTGCTGACATCAATAACTGTGAACAGGGATTGTTTTCATGCTGCTGACATCAATAACTGTGAACAGGTATTGTAAAATATTGTTTATAATAATACTCATTGCTCCATATCAAAGAAAAATATTAGTTCTTACCTGAATTATTTTAATGAAACACCAGAGCTTTCATACTAGGTGGTCATGTTCAAGAACAAAATCAAAGAAAAGCCGATTTCTTAAACATTTTTTTATGTATTAATACTTTATTCACCATTACAGTTCTCACAGAACAACCATAAAAGCCTGTTCACACTAGCTAATAACTGAACTGATAAAGGAAGCATGAGGTATATCTACCAATTGATAAAAATATAACATTGCTATTGAAATACTCGTAATCTGTTAAACTCTTGAGTTCTAAATATGTAATCACATTTGCCTATCTTGTATTTTTTGTATGTATTGAGTTCCCGTCACAATAAAATAACCTATGCTTGAGTCATATTACATATTTATATTGGTACCTGTGCAGTGGCATGCTGCCGATTTTTAGTTTGAAATAAAATTAGGCGTATGGTATTAGCAGGAAAATTAAATGAAAAATGTTTTTTGTCGTAAGTAAAAAAAGAAATTGCATCTATTATTTCACATAATATTACAATAATATGTACCTAGCATATTTGCGCCAGTCTAGATTGGTAGATACTCTCAATATAACCCCAACGAAACACCACTCAATCCTTCTCTTTCCATCTCCTTCCAATTTACGGGATGTCATAGACCTACTGGCTCCGAGTAGTTGTAACTCTTGTGTCATGATCACACTAAAAGTACACGAAACGAAAGGCACACAATCGCATCTGCATTTCGACTAAATAAAAAAAGATTTCTTAAATATCTGAACAGCCTGTTACTTCCCAACCATCCCCTCTATTTCTCCCCCTATTTCTTCCCGCCTTTCCCCTTTTAAAACTTTTAGTTTTCAAAGGAGAGACATAGGATGAGATTAAAATCAAAATCTGAAACAGCTCTAGTAAGAGTGGCTAGAATGTGACCTCTTGACAGTGCAAAAAAAATATCATAGTTTTTTTTCTACGAACAGAGCAGCTAAACCTAACAGTAATACGAGAATAAAATGACATGTGTATGTGTACCCCAGGAACACAAATACCACACCTATGCGCATACCAAGACTTTGAAAAGGTGGAATTAGTCAAATATCTGGGAATTTTAATAGATGACTTTAAACTGGAGAGAGCACATCAAAGGAATATTCTTCTTGAAAGATATACGCAACATTCTTGGAAAGAAAACTATTGAAATTGTGTACTACGTATTGTGCCATTCAATTATTAGGTATGGCATACGAAGCTGGGGCGGTGCAGCCAAAACCATTCTAGAATCGTTAGCTAAGGTGCAAAAAGTTGTAGCGAGGGTGATGGGTACAAAAACCTTACATATATCCATTGACACCTCTATCCAAGGAAATATAATTATTAGATGTAAGGCAGGTGGATTATGCATGCACTTGTATGTACCTACTATATGAATAACTCCAAGCTTTATGGTCTTGTAGATCACAGCTACACGACAATACTAAGATCAGAACAACGAGTGATACGTAGTACCAAAAATGAATATTTACATCATTTGGACAAAGATTTCATATCTTCCTAGCTCCTAAAGCATATAATGAATTCAATCAGCAATGCGGTAAGCATAAAACACACCATTTTAAAAAAGAATTACCTACACTATGGCTGATCGAAAGTGGGAGAAAAAAATCTGAAAGCTTTCTCAATGAAATCATTGTCTGACTAATAAAAAATACACTTGAAACAATCACCATGAAAAATGATAATTACCCTGTCCCTATTCCTAACATCGATCAACTCGGGATGGGTCATCTCCGCTGCCACGATAAAACTACAAAATCTAGGATTATTTATTAGTATTTTCTTCCTCAATAAAATATTTTGTTTATCTTTATTTTTTAATACCTTAGTTTAAAATAAATATTCGTTGAATATGTATTTGTAAAATAAAACTGTTTCAGTTACATTTACTAAGTATATCATTTTTTAATATATATACTTAATTTTAAATGTACCTTTGTGAAAAATAACCTATTTTAAATACGATTTTAGTTAGAAATTAGACAAAGACAATACCTACACAAAACAGTTTACTGTACAAAGGAATGCAATATTATAATGCGCTGCCGGTAACTATAAAGTCAATGCACCAATTTGTAGATTCAGCTGGATTGTTGGAGCCATAGTAATCAAAAGAAAATGTAATCTATATAAATAAAATCATAAATCTCCGAAAGTTCATCATTGCTTTGAAATTTTAACACAAAATTTCATTCGAATACGCTTTTGTTTTTATATACTTACCTATATTTTATAGATGTCACCTGTCACTTAAAAAGCGCCATCTGTTGGACAAAGATACTTTTTTTGAAGAAAAAAACAGCGTCATCTGTTGGACGTAAAAGCAACACGCGGTATTGTTTCTCTAACCGCACAGACAGACGTAGCCACAGCAACGCGTGGCGGGGTACAGCTAGTAAATAATAAAAAAATGTAATAATATATGTACGTAAGTAATAATAAATTAGACATTTGTAAATTTGGATGTACAAATGGCTAAAATAAAATTATGGAACAAAATTATTTTATATTTTGTAAAAAATGTAGGTACTGCGGTTATGCTCTGTACAGAGTGTATGTAGGGGTAATAAATAATACGTTTTCTCAAGTTGACATATTAGGGAAGGTATTTAAAAACGCAAGTATCTAAAAATGTATAGTATTTATTTTTTAGGAAAAGTATATAATTCTTAAAATTAAAAGGTATAAAGTAATTTCTGACAAAGGCTAATGATATTTATTTGGAAAAACCATATCCCAACATCCTAGAGATTCATGGGTGCATAGGATGGATTGAATATAAAAATTCGTTTTTCCTTCTCTTTGACCTCTGGATTTGATTTTCCATTTGACAATTCCAGCGAATTTAGAGTTAATTAGAGTTCAGAAGAGATTCATATTGGATATGAAAGTATAATTACCGAGTAAAATAAGTCCATTAAATAAATTAATTTAGGAGTCTAAAGTAAATTCAGGTATTTAGTTGTAAATATAGTGTATGATTATTTCCCTGGGGGTCTCAAAAGCTGCGTATTACTATTTAGATTGAAACCTTGTTTTATTGTTCAGATTCATTAAATTGGTACCTGCTTTTAGCCTAGTAAGCACCAAGGCTTAAACTTGGGACAATTTGGAAGATTTCGCGAAAACTTAGGAACTACATTACTCGAGAGTGTGAAACTTCCAATTCTCCACTCAAGGTGGAAAAATATCTGCGATCGCCCGCTGCTGCCATGAAATGTGACACCATTGCGTTATATTATACCCAAAAGCCATGAACTAGGTAACACAATAAATTAAGTGTTGTTTTGATATTACAATTTTTTGTTTACTTATTTAATGAGTGGCAAATGTGCTCGAGTAACCGTTCAATGTTTTCGTGCGACTTTTCGAAGTTCAGTAGTTTTCTTTCACAAGTCAATAATTTATCTTGGAGTTGCTTCATTTCACTTCCGCCCTCTTCTCTCTCCGCGATCAGTTTCTTAGCAGCCTTGACTATTTTCCAGTCCATTTGGGTTTGGTTGCATTGCGGCAGGCAGCAAAGGGCTATTTGAGGATTATCAGCGTTTTGCTCATTCTTTTTCTTTTGACGTTCGGTAGTGCACACTTCAACACGACAAGCTTGATTAATTTTAACACCAATCTGTGCCATGGGCAAGAAATTTGGGAACAAACAGACCCGTCGAGCCAAGGGTTTAATGCAAATCATTCTTGATCGAATGCAGTTGCTCCCTGGAAGCCAACAACAAGCGTTTTGTGCATTCGATACGGCGTTTTTATACGGACTCAAATCCCCTAAAATGACACTTTCAAAATAAGAAACCAACTTAATCCTTGAAATATGTCCAACAAGCTCCGCGTTTGCTTTGATAGTTTGAGTATCACTAACTGCTAAGCCATTGAGTAAATTAAACAATACGATTGGAATCATAAATACGAAAATCACAAATATAATATGACTGGTAATTGGAAAGGCTTCAAAATTAATTGATCCGGCGTCAAATTCTCCTGTCAACATGACAATTGTTTTGAAAAGTGAAATGCCAGGATCCAGGAAGAAGTTTGGCTCATCGTCATCAGCTCCTGCCGGTTTGTTGGGATCAAATGCAACTTTTTCACCATTTGGGTCGTCTGTTTCAACTGTTCTGAATAGTGTGTAAAAGCTCAATGAAAATGCAATAATTAAAATACAATACCAAAGAAGAAATTTGAAGAAATTCCAGGAAACTGTTTTAAGCATAACTATATTTGTGGATAAATAGGGAAATTGGCCAATCAATAAGACAAATTCAGCAGACGAAAGGAGTATAGCGATGGCTGAGAGTTGTTGCTTGGAATGTTCACTCGTGGAGTCATTGAAAACTATTGCAGCTGTAATGACAATCAACATTATTTCCAACCAGTTTTCTATGCTTTTAAAATATACTTTTGGGGATACAACTATTTGTAAAACTTCCCTTATAATTAACAAGATTAAACCAATGATAGACAGAATTCTTGTTAAGTAAGCGATAGTCAGAACGAAGTCACTCTTTTCTGATGGTCCTCCGTATCCCAAAAGGATGTACAGAATTAGTGACAGACAGAACACCGCGTAAAAAGTTATGTTGGCATAAAATAAACAACTAATCCGTTGCCATTTTAAGTAAAGAAAACTTGTGATAACCGGGTGCTTTAGAAGTGGTTTCAGTTCGGAACATTGTGTCATATATAACAGAGCGTCTGTTTCGGGAGCAAGGAAGCGATCATTGGAACTGATTGTCACGTCTGAATCATCCATTAGAGGTACTTTTGTTTCATGGTTGTGGATGTTACTGGGAGGTGCAAGGAAACTGTAATCAAATTGCAATTCGTAATTCTCATCATTCGGTCGTTCGTTGTTAGTTGTTAAACAATCGTCCAAATAAGTTTCCAATGTTTTAGCCGACATGTCAGCGAGTGGGGGCTCATTAAACTTATTTCTGATTCCGATGCAAGCACCGTTCTTCAGTAGTGTCAAAACTGTATCTTGATCTCCGCTCCTAGCTGCATAATGAAGAGCTGTGTTTTCCTTGTAGTCTAGATAGTTTATATCTCTTTTTATTTTCTGATGTTCAAGCAAAATCTTCAAGCATTCTTTGTAATCACTTTTCGATTCTCCATTCAGGTGTTTAGCTTCCTTAATGACAATCTGTATGAGTGATTCGCCATTTACGGGTTCATATGAGGTTTTTTCATGGTTTAGGAGAATTTTGAGCACACCTGAGTACCCATTAGAACAAGCTAATTCAATAGGTCTCACATTACTCCCAGGAGCCGTCAAATTTGGATCTGCTTTATTTTCCAACAAAATTTCCGCTGCTTTGTCCAATCCGATCGCGCAAATTGTTTGAAGCAAAGTCTTGTTGCCATTATTTTCAGAAAGAATCTTTGGTAAGTCTTTACTCTTCTTAATCTTATTAAAATCTGCTATAAAGCTATCTTCATCGTGGCCACTGAGATGAGAGAACAGTTTGTGTACGTCAATGATTTCATTATATTCTTCTGGAGAAGGCAGCTTTAACAGTAGATGCGGGAATGTCTCCTCGATGATCATTCTCGCGGAATTTTTTTTTCTGTCTTTGTACGAATCCAGATCCACTGGTTTCTTGGAATATTCGATGATCAACTCAACAATCCTTTCCAAACCTTGTTTAGCTGCTGAGTATATGGGCGTTATTCTTTTCAAGTCCGGTATGTTAACATCTGAATTTGATTTAAGGAGGGCCTCAACGATTTCTTCATATTGACTGATGATTTGCTCTCTGTCTTCATCGATATCTTCGATATGTTTAATAGCCAAGTGAATCGCAGTATTTCCCTTAGTCATGGCATTTACTTCAATGCCGGGATCATCCAGAAGTGTTCTAATGGTATCCAAGTCTCCAGTTTCGACGGCGAAGTGGATGGGTGCTTTACGGTGAGTATCGTTAACTTTGTTTACGTCGACATTTCGCTCCAGTAGGAGTTTCACAAAGTCGCTGTAACCAGGGTCCGAACAGGCGATGTCCAGGCAGGTTTTGTAATCAGGATAGTCGTAACAATGATCTGGGTCGACTGTTTCTGACTGGAGGAGCCTCTTGAAGGCTCTGATGTCCTTCTGTCGTATGGCGTTGAGAAGCTGTGTTTGAGGATCAGGAGCGAAGAGGGAACTTCCACGGCTGATGCCGCGGCCCTTCATCTCATAATCGCCTTTATTCATGTTGACTCAGGATTCCATCTGAAACAAAAATAAAATAGATTATTAGTATGCCCAATCCGTCCATCAGTCTAGGGAAACCTGTAATATTTTGAAGAATAATAAATATATGTTAATCATTTGAAACACTTGGCAACCAACAGACCGTGTGTAGGTAATTTGCTGTATAACATCATATTGTTCACAACGCGGCAATAGGGGGCCTGTGTACCAAGTAAAAAAATATGTTCGCAAACAATGTATTTCAAATTTAACCTGAATACTTCATACGTATTCGGCGGCTAATTTCATGTTTTTTTAAAGTGGGTACTTCAAATCAAAATGATGTATGTATATATGGAAAAGTAGAAATATATCGTTAATAGCGTTCCTACTTGTTGTGCCGTACATACTCGTACATCCATACAAATAATATTAATATTTGTTTGCCTATTTGAACAATAAGTATATTTTTAAGGTGCTGCGTTTTACGACTAATCATATAAAAACGCACACTTACTGTGGTCATGTTCCACGAGTAATTCTCGACACCGGAAGCTCTTAATTGGATTTCTGTCGTTGAGATATAAGAATACTTGATTTAGGCTTTAGGCAATGACTTGGGTGCTTGAGAAATGAGAGCCTCTTGGCCAACAACGGAAATGCCCAATATAACGGAAGGTACCTGGATATTTATGGCTACAAACATAATATTATTGCTTTCACTTTCCAAGTAGAAAAAAATCGTTTTAAAATAAACATTATTATGTAGGTACACTTTCTTTCGGAATATTTTTTCTGTTAGAAAAATCTTAAATTTTTTATTAAATGGACATTTTTCAGGTAGCTGAAATTCTCGCAATGACTTTGAAATTTTAGATTGGAAGAGCTGTGCAAATTTCGTGAAGCCAGAATGTTTTATTTAAGTTCTTATTCCTTTCCCCCGAATCATAATTAATTTTGATTGTTTGTCAAACAAAATTTTAACAGCAACAAAATTTGTCAAAGTTAATTGTAAAATAGTAGGTACCTATTAAAACGCTTGGAAATTGATTGCCGAAGGATTATAAACAAAGCTTGCGACAAAACATGACCTGTGACCTATTGATGGAGATAAATCAAGAACCATAATTAAAACATGTTGGATTCCGAGGCACCTGTCCAAGCTGTTTAACAGGTGATTATTCTCTGTATTTAATCAACATTCAACTAGGTATTTGCTTTTAAAATATTTCGTGAATTATTTGTAAAGAATCCCACAGATTCTGTGTTGTTTTATAATTGAATTAGTATTATATATGCCATTTTTGTACCTATACCACGAAATTGTTGAATCTACACGTTTTTCCAAATTGATTTAAAATCGACACCTGCAAAAATAACTTACCTACGAATATATTTATGGAGATAGTGTGACCTTTATAGAACCACTAAACTAAATTTATATAGTCAATTGAATTTCAGTAATACTGGTTTAAGGCTCGAAAACTACTCGTTCAAAGATGATTTGAAAATGAGATATGTAAATAAGAATGTTAGCGTGATGTGTGAAAATATCTAATAAAACATGAATCGTTTGAAATAGAGCAAAAATCTCTCGACAAATACTTTAGTTGCATTTAAAGATACATTGTTAATTTTTCATACCTATAACATATTAAACAACAGAAAAAACATGTTTTTAATAATTTTCGGAGCTTACTTCGCGATTTTTTTCTGTTGAGGGTATTTCATATATTATCTTAAAAGTAACATATCTTTTTTTAGGAAGTTATAAATATGTTTAAATCGGTACAAATTTGGAATGCCGTTCTTAACGCATTATCTCTGCACTGGAATGAGATACGTAGTCGAATTAAAATTGATAAATTGTACTTTTTTTAACATTAATAATATGGTATACAGTAGTAATTAGTATTAAAAGTTAAAAGAACCAAATAATGAAGTATGGTAAAATGCGGCGTACGATATGAACGAAGAAAGGGGTGTAAGAAGAATGTATGACGCGGAAGTGAGTGGTAGAAGAAGTCGAGGACGGCCGAGGAAGACATGACACGATCAGGGGATAAACTTAACTTTACTCCAAACCATTCATAACCATCAGCAATGCCGGGTTAACGTCAGCTAGTGTATAAAGTGTATGTATAATAAATCCCTGATAAAGCTTGGGTGTAAGCGAAACCTTGTCGACTCTAAGCCTCGAGGAAGGAAGGAAACGAGATCTTTCCTGGTCAGTCTGGCCCTGGCGTAAAAGCTCTCCCGGACCTTTCATTTTATGCTACCAGATCCATCATTTTAAAAAACATTTAAAACCGGTCTGATGATAATGCTTTTAAAAAACTTACTAATAACACAATGCTAAACTTATTTGAACACGAAAACAACCACAACAATCAATTAAAACATGTTATCAGTATCAGTAACCCAATGATGCTTTCACTATGTAAGCTAATCCAGAACTAAACGGTTCCATCTGAACTTACTTACTAGCTTTAATACTCATTTTAGAAACCTAATTGCACAACGGTTCCCGTAATTTCCCACGAAAAATTGTCCACTTTCAATTAATCAATTAATCAACCGTTAGCTTATAAATTAAATTAACCGTTAATCGTGCTTAATTATAGACCATTCTTAATTGTTTAAAAAGTAATTTAACTGCCCTACCATTTAAACATTTCACGCCAGATCCAATCGAGTAAAGTTTACGACAGGACATTTCAAAATTTACGGTTTTGATTGATATTTTACGAACACGATAGCTAACCTGTTCGTGCTCGTAAGATAAATATTTACAAAATAATAAATCTGCGTTTACGCGTATTACTTGTTTGGTACAGCTCTGGTTTTAATGAAAACAGGACAGTTGATTTATGCGTCAGCGTAACTTCTATTTTGAAATCGAAATATTATTTGCTTTCAGATATAAATATTATGTGGTTTCACAAAATAGTGTCAAAACTATAAAAGTAAGATTGTTGTTTACCCTTTACTCGACTCTCTGAAAGTAAAGATAAATACAAAAAACAAACAACATTCTCATTCTCAGTTCTCAGTACGTGCTTTCACTTTTATAGTAACAAATAAAAATAAATAATTGTTATTGAACAATATTGAGAATACCTTGCCCGGTGGCTGTGAGAATATTGTCAGTTTATGATTTATTTATTTATTTTATTTATTTATTTATTCATTTAAATTTACACACAGTACAATATGATACAAGATATAATTAAAATATTTTGTGATTATTGATTATTGTACCTTATCAGGTCGAAATTATTGGTTCCCAACTAGGCAAATTGCCCGTTCCAAGAAACCAAAAAATATGTGAAAGTAAGTGTGTGATTTGTCTATGTCTATAATATATCTCATGTTTTAATTTGTGATGTTTAATCGTTACAATCTTATGATAGAGTCGAACTTGAGCTGTTGTGTATGTTTCAATTGTGTATGAACAATAATTAGAATAATGGAAGATATATATAGTGTGTGATTAGTCTATGTCTATTTATTACGTGACGTTTTTTAACATTTTTTCAGATTCTCCTCTGCCCAGTCCAATCAACCATTTAGTTATTATTGGGCCTATGTATGAAATATTACAAGTTTTAATGTTTAATTCAGGGGGGATTTTGTTGTACAATTTAGGTCCCAAGTATGTGTGTGTCTTTTGGTACTTTGCCGTATTGCTCGTTGGGATCATAAGGTCATTTCTGGTTTGGCTTCTTGTGATGTGTTTATGGTCAATTTTATTAATATTGTCTAGATTTTTATGTACATGGATAATAACCTTTTTTATATAGTTTTGACGAACATCAAGTACATTAAATTGTTTGAAGAGCTCATCGCTAGAGAACCTATATGGTTTGCGCATTATGACTTTAATTATTGATTTCTGGGCCTTCATAAGCGGATCTAGAATTGATCTTCCTGATGCTCCCCAGCCAATGCAACCATACATTAAGAGGGGGTTGCACAGTCCGATTATGTGGACATTTTGTCGCATTTATCGTTTAAAATACTTACTTAAGAACCTCTTATATACTTTTATTAATAGTATATTTTCCTTACGCTGTGTCATATTCTTATTGGCAGTAAAATAATAATAAATTACCAGTGTCTCTTTCTAGCAAACGACAGCCTTATAAAAGTGTCAATGATCGCCATTGTTATTGACAAAAAAATGCCAGAAGCCTTAAGCCCCGTTAACCAATGTTGACAGGTTATTGGAAGTATTATTTGTATTCTGTTCAAAAGTCTGAACATTTCTTTAAACCCCTCAGGCCTCTGGCGTATTCTATCAGAAGGTAGGGAATATTTCCGCATTGCAATAAAATCCAATTAAATGGAATGATTCTGCGTATTTCATAACCTTTTCACCTTTTAGTGTTCCGATACGTTCAGAATCATTCCATTTTATTTGATTTTATTGCAAAGCGGAAATGCTCCCGACCATCTGATAGAATACGCCATAGGCCTGATGGGGTTTAAAGAAATATTCAGACTTTTGAACAGAATACCAATGATACTTCCAATAACCTGGTAACGGTTCCATGATAACTCCTGAAAATGACAAATTAACACACCTTTAAAATGTGATATAAAGTCATTAAACGTGATGAAACAAAAACTAACTTTTTATAGGTGTGTTGAATTTTCATTTGATGAGTTTTCTGGTCACCGTATTATAAACATTATTGTTACCTAATTTTTTTATAATATGATATTAGAATAATTAAAAAAACAGTCACAAAGTTTCATATTTTTTCCTCAATTTGCGGTCAGCACCAATTGTTTTCACAGAAGTGTACATTTTAATTCTTGATTTGATTATGAACCTTAGTTCTTCTTTCTAACACCGTCGATAACAAATTTCTTACCATGACAGTAAGGGGACCCCATTTTCTACGAGTCCATATGAATTGTTCCTAAAAACGTAGAAATTGTTAAATAATAATTAGTTTTTAAAAGTTATGTAGATATCCCGAGATCAAGTTTCCGTCGCAACTTATTTTTGTATTATTAAAATTTTCTGTGTTTTCTTTCATTCTCATATTCTTTGAACTTGACATATAAAAATCACGTGTCACTGTGTTCGTACACGCTAATCTCCGAAACCGCCCAACCGATTTCAATAAAATTTTGTGAAGTTGTATGGTTGGTTCCAGCTTGAAATGTAGGATAGTTTTAGACCCGATAAGTTTTTCAATAGATTTTTTTTTCAGATTTCTCATCCAAAAATACATTCAACCACAAATTTTGACTTCACAACGTAGAAGGCGGTCTGTGGCAGGACAACTTCTTATATTATAAAATGAAATCCAAATCGTTGAGTTAAATTCTAACTGGTTTATAATCTCAATTTATAAAATAATCAGCCTGCGTATGTTTGTGCTCGCAAAACTAAGTAGTAGAGTCGGGGACGCCCGAGGAATACTTAACGCAATATCTCTACACCGTAATGAGATAAGGAGTCGAATTTAGAGGAAGCTACAAGCCAAAAATGTGTATATTCTTGGTATACCTTATATCGTAGGTAATAGACATTAACATCGCTTGACAAACGGAGTCTAGAAACGTTCGAATTCAAGCACAAAACTGGTTTTTATTTATTTTGTAAATAGTTTTATAAGAAAACAAAAATCGTAATCAAGTGAAACTGTCACATATAATCTTAGCTATAATACTGTATTTTTTAAAAGTTGTTTCCTTTAAGCGTTCATACATTTCTAGTGAAAAAATATTTTTGTTATTAGTTTACATTTAATTTTTTTAGTTAGTAATTTAATTTTTTATTTGTATTCTACTCAAGCGAAACGATAGGAAAACCTTCAATTTATCTAAAGCATATTTTTGGTATTCATAATGTACACCAGTTCGTTATAAAGATTAATCAAAATAGTGATTTGGCATTAAGCTTCGCCTTAAAGCAAAACCTCCTAGATGTGATCTAGGAGGTTTTGATTAAAGTCGATGTAATGTTGTTTTTTTACATTAACATGGTGGTGAAAGAACTCGGAGGTGTCTCAGAAAGACATTAGGAATAGCGAAGCATTGCGGAGGATCCACTAGTGTACGGTACATTTATATAAATTAATGTTTCTTTGTTTGTCCCCAAAACAAGATTAAAAAATGACTGTTTCAATATCACTAAAAATTTCAAAGTTTGTTCCTATTTGTGTCAGGAGCGTAGATTGGTTTGAATTTAAATAACTTATTTTTTCAATGTTTTTTGTTTGTTTTGTTTCGCAGTTTTGTACCCGGCAACCATGATAACATAGAATAAAGAAGATAACTAGAAATGCCTTCCATGTAAATTTGAATGGATTGACTTACTACCTTTTGGTTCTAGGCCATTTAGCACGCGTTCTGTCTCTCTTACACTTACCTGAAATCATATATCGCTTTGTATGGAAATGTAGGCCCAAATTGAAACTAGAACACGAAATACGCCTACAAGGCAATTCTTGTGTTAGTCTTTATTCTATGCCCATGTTAATGATTATTCCGATCAACGCCACGCACGAATTTGAAAATGTCTGCGCCAAATTGATTATTTCACGGTGATGAGTTTGATCCTTGCCAGAATTATTCAGCAATGTCAAGTAATAAAAACATTAAATTTATTAATTATTATTTTTTTGGTAAACTAATGTTTAAGACAAGATTTTTTATGCATAGCACAAAGGGTAACAATTATTTTATAAGCAATAATTGTTAGCCTGAAACACTCATCCACATTGAAAAATCTCCTGATAAAAGATACAAGGTGAAGAATTTTCAGGTGAAGAAAAAAAAAAAAAAAAAAAAAAAAAAAAGAAAAAAAAAAAAAAAAAAAAAAAATGTAATAGGCAGTAATTGTTGAATGAAACACTAGTATATATTGAATTATTTCGCGGATAAGAGATAAGCCGCCATAGCTCAGTGGTCAGAGCTGTCGACCGGCAATCGAAAGGACACGGGTTCAAGTCCCGTTGGCGTCATGTATCTTTTATCAGGAGATTTTTCAATGCGGATGAGTGTTTCAGGCTATTAAATTTATTATTCTACAACCAATATTGTACTACCGTACAAGGAATTGTGAATTGACCGAATCACCTTGGTCGCTCCATCGCACAGTGGTTCCAAATACCCCAAAACTTGGAAACAATTCACAGGACGGATTTACAGGAAATAAAAGGTGATATAATTTTTTGGTATGGGTAAAAAAAATAAAAATATTCGGTTTTAGTAAGTTTTACTGTGATTTCTGCATTTTATTAACAAAAATATAAAATTTAAAATGATAAAATTAAATTAAAAATATAAAAGTCCACATCCTTGGAAAATACAGGTCGAGTAATGTTTAATTTTTCTTTTTTAACATTCTGATGCAGACGATGAACAATCATCATCATCATCATCGGTGTTAAAAATACTTGAAGAATGAATATTCGGAGGAATTATTAAGTCGTAAACTTCCTTAGGAAAACGATTTAACTGTTTTTTTTGGGAGTTTCCTGTGACTAGTTATGACAGGGTCAGATGTTACTAACATTAAATTAAAAATATCCTCATTACATTTCTCTCGAGAACATTTTCGAGAATAAATTTCGCGATATTTTTTAAAATCTTTGTTCCGAGCTTCCTGAGCCTCTTCTGATAATTGGCCAATCGGCGGCAATGCATTCGATATTACGTCTGGCCTGTGGATTAATAACTTATGCACAGTAGGGGGCATATAATACCACGGATACAATTTAACAAAATACTTAGCAGTATCAAGAGAAAACTTCCTTAAATTGTTAATATTAATATCGTAACCACTTGATATTGTTACTAAAATGACATGCATTCTTTCTATAATTTTTTTATCTACGCCTGTGATCTCTGATGCCAAATCTGCGTTGCGGAAAAATCGCCTGGCTGTATTGCCGTCATTGGAATTTCCAAAACCACGCTTAGGCTGATCGACTATTAACCCCATTCGATTTTTCAATTCCTTTTGTATATTAGCTTTATGTTTCGCCACAATTTCCTTGTCTTGATTTCGGGCTTGCCATTTTTTTATTGGAAGTTTATAACCCACATGCAAAAGACATTCGAACAGTCTAATCCAACAGTGTAACACTGACAAACCAAACTCTAAGGTTGAAGGTTTATGTGGTCTTGTTAACATTTTATCTATAAAATTAAACTCTTTAGAACTGGCACCACAAATCTAGCAACGTTGTGTAGAAGCTGTATCTGTCAAGGCGTTACAAATTTTCCCATCAACCATTGTTAAGATGAGTTCATGCGACACCATTATAATTTTTCCATCAAGTGCCACGGGTGAACTCGTAAGATTTTTTATTTGCGCACTTATTCTGTTCTTTTCAGCAATCGCAAGTTGTGTCGACTCTTTGGCAAAGTTTATCTTAATTGGGCGGCAATATCTGGTGGACGATGGGCGAGGATTCTGCCACTTAACGTTTGTATTGTCAGAGTTCCCGCATACTAAACGTATGGGTACGATTGAAGATATAAAAACGCTTGAATCATCCGCATCCGCTTGCGTCCCAATGAACATCTGTTTGTAAGAACTATGCCCTGAACTGCCATCAAAGCCCCACTTTGAAATCAACCGCAAATTGTTTGATTGTTTACTTTTTAAACCACAAATGATTTCTTTTTGCACATTGATCACACGTTCAGAAGTGTGATTCAAAAGAGCTTGAACAGTTACTTCTGCAGATGTAGCAGTGATTGTTATGTCTTCTTTTTTTGGATAGCACGCTTTTTTTGCTTCAAGTACTATATTGTATGGTGGAAACCTTTCAGGATCGTTGGATCTTATGACACTGTATTGGTGCTTTGTAAGCTTGGCTTCCACCATGGTTGAGAGGGCTTCCTCCCCAGACATCCGTCTAGAGTGAGTATCTTCGAATACCTCGTACGCTTGTCTGTACTTAGATGCACGCCTAGGTGAACGAATGATGTCTTCTAATAATTTTGATGCAACCGGTTGTCCAGAAGCTCTCAAATTCATTTTTTTTGCAAACGCCAAATGAGAAAGAGGTGAATTTTTCCGAAGATCTTTAGTTTTTAAGCGTTTGGATCGGTCAGAACTCTGTTCAAATTGTATTTCCGGGCGACCGCTTCTATGTTGTTTCCCATATAATGTAAAACTGATAGGCGTCTCAAGCCATTTTTTATTTTGCATCACAAATTTAGCCTTAATTCGACGAGCAATTATCCATCTTGTTTTAAAGCGAAATTTGAAGCCCGCGATCTTTTTACCGAGTTTATCCAACCCTTCTTTAGGGCAATTGGTGAGGTTTATAAGTTTTTTTTTTCAAATATAAAAATCGTCTGTCCATCTGTTGGCACTTTGAATTCATCAGTATGTCAAATAACTCCCTTTGTCTCAGGAACAAATCTCTTGAAACCGAACCTGTGACAAAAATAATATTTATGAAGCACAAAAATTTAATAGTAAGTATATTATGGAAAAATTACTGTACCGAAAAGGGGCATAAAAGTAGCAAGATTTTTTTTCTTAATATGATTCTAAAATAGTTTAACTACAAAAGTGTATCAGCACTTTTACGAAATTCTAGGAAATATGTAACTATAACCTTAACTGTTTAAGAATTTATCGTATTTTTTTTCAAATTTCACCAGATATTTTTAAAAAATATATCGCAAATTTGTCACATTAGAAAATGAAAAAAAAAAACATTCCGTATTTAGTACATACCTGAAGGTATTGGATCCATGTTGAAAAAAATATGCCAGCAAGCGTTATACAAAGTTATCACTCCCTATATATTGTATTATAAATGTTGCACTTTCACACAAACGTCTTGCCTGCTCGGGAAGCCGATCTTTACTGACGTGGTACGCAGCGACGAAACATTTTGCCGAGTTCGATGGTGGGGGGAAAGATGCGCTAGGATGTGTCGTCAAGATATAGCAACAAAATTTAGTGGTCCCTGTAATTTGAAATTTTGAATTGTTTCCAATGCTCCCATACTGGTAAAACCATAGTGCATCGCCTACAACGAAACCATACGCCCTCGCATTGTTATTTCGGAAACAATAATTATGTCACTACTTATCTCGTAACAAACTGCTCATTTATGAAACGAAAAAAAGACAAGTTGTTAACAACGATAATGAGGAATGGCGCCCATTTAAAATGGATGAAACCACGTTAGCAGCCCATTAGAGTAAATTTCTAAGAAAAATCTTTAGACCTACACTGGAAACTTAATCTTACCTGCACACACTCTAATTTGCCCAAGTAAGCATGGACGGAAAAATGGTACACCGCAAAATGGCTAGAATGAAAGTTAATTTGTGTAAATTAATTTTGCTCTAAGCACATATATGACGGCAAAACTGTGTAATTCGCAAAAGGCTAGCATACACTTCAAATACACATCGATGCTCAACTGCCTTATACGATCTAAATTAGAATACGCTTCTGCTGTCTGGACCCCATACCAGCAAAAATACATAGAATTATTGGAAAAAATTAAAAAAAAGATATCTTTATATGAGAACGCATGGTGAATACCCACGATTTATGCATCACATAGATTTGCTCTCCGAAACGCACTACGAAAGTCTCCAATCTAGGAGAAATGGGACCCTTCAAGGAACAGCTTTTAAAATCATGAACTATTACATTGACAGCCCATACCTCTTGGAATGCTATAAATTGTTTGTACCGAACAACTACCGTCAGGGTCGAAGCCACGACTTTCTCTGTATTGCACACATTGCACACGGAAGAACGGACGTTATGGCCCAGCATATCATGACAAGAGGTATGGTGCTGCTAAATGATACCTCGAGGTCTCTTGACATTTTCAACATTGGCAGTGAAGATTTCAAAATTCATTTTTGGCAAGAACTCTAAAATATCGGTTATTGTAAAATTTTTCGTTTAAAGCTTTGTATATTTCATGTGTATTGTAATAGGATTGCATCAATCTGTAATGCACAAAATAAAATGATTTCGAGTTTGCACAAACTGTTTGCGCATGCAAGTCGCTGCATGTGGACGGACCTATAAAGCATAAAGATGTATCATGAACTTTGCAATTGTACAGAGCCTGAGACCATTGTAAGGTTTTGTTGGTCCCATAGATGGCTGCGGGCTGGAAATGTAGAATTAAAACTACAGAATACGGTCTACGCGCACCGCTTATCGCGTTCTAATTGTGGAACACGTTTCGACGAGATAATAGTTTGGAATAGCGTCTCTAATTGTTTAGCTTTATGCCCAAAATCAGATCAAGGAAGAGGTGGATAAACGGTAGGAGAAATGGCGAGGGACCGTAACCAATGGAGATCATTATTTGTGAAGCAGGCCAAATCCCACCCTGGGATATAGCGCCGTGATCATCTTACCTCGCAAAAACCTACCAGCTACTTTTTTTTAGCTCCACGCAGGAGCCCAGGGGCATGTGTTACCTTCGGGGATGCTGTGTGGAGGATCTTTTTATGGAAAGGAACGAGATGAAGTTCTTGGAAAAGTATTTTTTTATTATTTATTTATTTATTTCATTTTTACGTAAGAACAATCCAAATTTAAAAACCCAGTTAATACACAAATGGGTACAACAATTACAAAAATCTACTAAGACATGGATTGCATTACTTTTCATACATCTAATTAAAGATTAAAATATAAAACAAAAAAAAATCTAAAATTTTAAAATTCTATGAAAGCAAATGATAAAAATGTAAGATACAAAAGTAATACATGTAATCATATAATCAGGGCAACATAATTTTTAGCAATAGCAGACCATTTTTTCTGAATCCATATAAATTATCGATCAAAATGTCTACTTCAGCACACTCTATTTCATTACGTTTATTTTATTTATTTAGTTATGTCTATTCTTGAATACACGTTTTACAAATTATTACAGTGGTTTATATTGTAGTACAGAGAAAAAAGGTATAAGAAATAAAGAAAATAGGTTGATATAGGTAAAATTGTGTGTGGGTGATATTGTATGTTACGTGAACACCTCACTAAGAGAACCTGTGCTGAGGTGTTAACGTGTTTGTGATTAAGGGTGACAGGTAGAAAGTGTGTGGTAGAAAGTTATTATTATTATTTTATTTTTTCACAGACATAATAAATATATTGAAACATGAAAACACACATTTATATGTGAGTGTATGTATTTTTGGATAATTCTTGAAGAACGTGTATAATATTTAATTTTACTTATTATATTTTGGTTATGTTTGGTTTGGAATTATAATCTTTTGAATAAAGTGAATATTTTGATTTTTTATCCAGTTTATGTAGTCGACACATTTAGGTCAGAGTCACTGTCAGAAGTTTGAGGTTTTTAAAAATTAGTCTACATGAATCCCGGTGATCAGAGTTTGTAATTTTTCGTAGGCACCTCTTTTGGATGATAAAAACATGTATGGCGTTTACTGAGTTTCCCCAAAAAACTATACGGTATTTTATCATTGAGTATACGTATCCATAGTATGCGGTGATTACTGACTCGATGTTTTAAATATTTTTCAAATTAAGATAACATTCTGCGATGACTCTACCTAGAACAATACAGTCGAACTTTAGTATTATGTTTGAAGGATTGAAGTTTGAAGATTAATTGAAGGTAGAAAATTTGCAGGCCATAATATTTGACATTGAATAAACAGAAAACATCAAAATTAAATCTAAAGAAACCACTTAGATACACTATACCACTATATAAAAAAAAAATAATAAAGAATGCCACATAAATAAAATAGCTTCACTAATCACGCCTCCACCCCCACTTCAACACATAATATTTGTTTAACCATAATTTTGTAATATTATTCAAGTTAAGTAAGTATATATTTTGACCTGAGGAAGGAAATGTTATTCCGAAACCGGTTGGCCCGCGTAAATATAAAAAAGTGGTTTAAAGAAAGTTATTGTTTTTTTTTTTTTTAAATCATTTGTGGAGAATATTCAACGGTCAGACTGTTTGGAGAGCGCCATCCTTGATGATTCAAGCACCTGATTATGGTTTTTATTATTTTTTCAATTTCTTTGTCAATCTTAAAATTAAAAATGAGCATATATATTAAAGTTTTTATCATTTAATGATGAACGTGATAATCCATCAATGATTACAAAAAATGTTTTTACATAATTTTTTAAAGTAAATTTTCAGAAAGAGCTCCCGCTTTTTTTTATAATTCGTTTCCAATCTTATGTTTTTTTTGTACATTTTTATTTAGTAATAAATAATTACATTTTTATATCTAGTATAAAAACTTTTTAACAACTTATATGTATGACATTAAGGACACTTTACAATACATCTAATAGGATTTAGGCATAACCCACTAAAAGCATCAATGCTTTTAGCTTCCTTAACTATCCCGCAGCCAAGTGGGTAGTACTTAACATTACTATCCTCCTTATATTAACTTAAATACTTGACAAATCATTTTAGTATTTAACGTATTATTTATTTTATGGAATCCTCAATATCAATGGTTTTAGAAAAAAACTTGAGTACTGCCGACGCCATAGACGATATCATAAATACGACCACAAAAAGCTTAGACCAGGGAAATAAATCTTTGGCAATTTTTATAGACCTGCAAAAGGCCTTTGACACGATAGACCATAAAATCCTTTTCAAGAAACTTAAAACAATTGGGATGTCAAACAAAACTCTAAATCTACTGATAAGTTACATGTCAGAACGTTCACAGTGTGTTAAAATTGATAAGTGTAAAAGTAAACCTCTCCCAATCAATTACGGTGTACCGCAAGGAAGTGTCCTAGGACCTTTATTATTTCTGATATATATAAATGATATCTGCAACTTACACACCAACGGAAAAATCATTAGTTTTGCCGACGACACTGTCATTTTATTTAATCAAAGTGATTGGATAACCACCTACAAAGAAGCTGAAAACGGGCTTATCCTTCTGCAAAAATGGCTTATGCAAAACTCACTCACACTTAATGTTAACAAAACTAAATATTTAACGTTTTCTATAACGGCTAGAGGACAACCAGCTGAGGATTATGCTCTCAAATTACATGATTGTCAAGGAAAAAACGAAACGCAATCATGCCACTGCCCCACCATAATACACTCTAGAAGTATAAAATATCTCGGCATTGAAATTGATGAAAATCTTCGATGGGACTCCCACATAAATAGTATTACAAAGAAACTCACAAAGCTTATATACTACTTTAGAAATATACGCAATATACTAAGTATAAATGATTTATATAAGGTATACTATGCTCTCTGTCAATCACGCATAGAATATGGGATTATTGGATGGGGATCTGCCTCAAACATCCACATGAAGCAGCTTATTAAAACTCAAAAAGCAATAATAAAAATAATCCTTAAAGTACCCATAAGAACTCCATCAAAAGACATTTTTAAAATTTTTAAAGTTTTCAGTATAATAAAACTATACTCAAAAAATGCTCTAATCAAATTTACAGAAAAATATGAGTACCCTGCTGACCATCACAACTATATTACAAGGAAGAAATCCTCAAAACTATTGAACATCCCAAAATTAAATACGTCTTTTGGCCAGAAAAATCATCATTTCCATGCTACAAAACTATATAATGCCCTCCCAATTGAACTCAAAAACACAACGGAGACACAAAAATTTAAAAACGACATCAAATTATGGCTAAGTAAACACGAAGATGAGGAAATCAATAAAATTATGAACTGAACAAATGTGAAGACAATTTTTTAAATTTTTTTTGTAGAAATTAACTAAAATTAATTAAAAGGAAATCACGATCTACACCTATACCAAAACCTACAGTCCGCCTCGGAACAGGAATACCTAGTGAGGAGGACTGCGAATAATATACTTAACTTTGTAATTAAAATTGTCGTTAATAAAAAAAAAAAAAAAAAAAAAATAAAAATAAAAAACATACATTGATCGAATTGAAAATATCCAATCCAAATTTATTAAACACCTATCGTTTGGTTTGGATTTATTGGTTTGACCCTACCACTTTATGTAAACGTAGAAAAATTTCTGATGCCCTATTCTTATACGAAATCGTAAACAGTCTTGTTTATTCATCATATCTGCTAGCAAAGATTGCATTTCGTTGCCCTGAACATAACGCCAGATCGAACGACTCATTTAGAACACCACACTGTAAAGCCAAATATGCGTAAAACTCACAATGCCTCTAGAGATGTCTTCCATTCTATCAGCGGAGCTCGGATTACCGAATCACAACATATACCGAATGGACCGGAGTCATAATACTAGTGCCAAATCAAGAGGAGGGGGCGTCTTAATAGCAGTGAATAAAAGCACTAACTCTAAATTAATTAAACATAAAAATTATGATGTTGAGCAAATATTTGTACTATTAAGCGGAAAATCATGTAAAACTATTATTGGCAGTGTATATATTCCTCCCAACTCGGACTTGTCGATATACAAAAATCACTGTGAGGACGTCGAGTGTGTAAAAACAAAATATCCAACACACAAAATAATTGTCTGTGGTGATTACAACCTTCCGAATTGTAAGTTTAATGATCCTAATTACTCGCCAATTTCTGATTGTGAAAGGGATATTCTGGATATGTGTTCTTATTTAAATCTTTCTCAATTTAATAACGTACCCAATGTTAACAATCGCATTCTCGATTTGATATTTTCAAATGAAGATAATGTAAATGTATACGAATCTCCTGAGTTCATTGTCCCTATAGATAAACACCATCCTACACTTATAATTTCTATACCTTACACTGGAAATGATAATCTTAAAATCTCAAGAATTTGTTATAATTTTAAAAACGCAGATTACAATAAAGTTAATGAGGTACTGTCTAACATTGACTGGACAAGTCTAAATGACGGTGATATTGATTACAATACTGAATATTTTTACTCGCAACTCAATAATGTAATTTCAAATAATATTCCTCTTACCCAACATAAAGAATCAACGTATCCAATATGGTTCACTAAAGAATTAATTCACTTGATAAATTTAAAAAAAGAATCTCATAAAATCTATAAAGAACATAGATCTGTACCTAATTATATTAAATTTAAAAGTGTCAGGAAAGCTTGCAAAAATTTGTCTAAAAATAGTTATAAAAATTATATAATGGAAGTGGAAAATACTATAAATCATGATGTAAAACATTTCTGGAAACACGTAAAGTCTATGAAAAAAAATGAAGTCGGGATCCCCGGAACTATGAATCATAAACAGAGGAGTTCTGGCAACATAAAAGAAATTGTTGACATGTTTGCCGATTTCTTTAAAGATGTGTTTGAACCTAACATTTCAGATGAACAAATTCCGGAATTTAATTCTGATATAAACTTGCAATTATCAAATATTAATATTAACATCACCGACATTACAAATTACCTTAAAACACTTGAACCAAAATTAAGTTCCGGGCCGGATCAAATTCCACCCATCTTGATTAAAAACTGTGCAGACAGCTTATCCATTCCGTTGTTCATATTATTTAATAAGTCTCTGTCAACGGGAAATTTCCCAAAACTTTGGAAAAAAAGTTACTTAACTCCAATATTTAAATGCGGGGATAAATCTGCAATTGAAAATTATCGTCCAATTTGTATCCAATCATCAATACCCAAGATTTTTGAAAAATTAATTCTTCTAAAGATAAACCCCAGCGTGAAATCCATCATTACAACTTGCCAACATGGTTTTGTTTCAAACAGATCAACCTTAACCAATCTATCCCTGTACGAAAATTATATAACAAATGCACTTGCTAATAGACAACAAGTCGATTCTATATATACTGATTTCAGCAAAGCGTTTGATAAGGTTTGCCATAAAATTCTTGTTAGCAAACTGGCGAAAATTGGCATAACCGGTAACGTACTATCCTGGTTTAAGAATTATCTGTCTAATCGAGAGCTTACTGTCTGCATTAAAGGTCAACTGTCCTACACTTTTACAGCTACAAGCGGTGTGCCCCAGGGATCACATCTAGGACCCATTCTTTTCAACATATTTATAAATGACGTTACAAATGTATTTAAACGTGTCTTTATTTTGATGTTCGCAGATGATATGAAAATTTACCGAATTATTGACAATATTAATGACTGCTTATTATTACAATCAAATCTCATTAGCTTTTCTGATTGGTGTATCCTAAATAAGTTAACCCTCAATGTAAAAAAGTGTCAAGTCATGAATTTTTATAGGAAGAAAAACCCATTGATTTTCACATACTGTATGAATGATCAAGTCTTAGTATCTGTACCCGAAATAAAAGACCTGGGGATAATATTTGACACCAAATTAACATTTATCTCCCACATTAACAATATAACCACTAAAGCGATGCAAATGTTGGGTTTCATATTAAGAACTGCAAAAGATTTCAAAAATTTAAAAACTTTAAAAATATTATATTCATCCATTGTCAGAAGCCATTTAGAATTCAACTCAACCATTTGGAATCCATTTTACAATATTCATGAAAAATCTATCGAGCGAATCCAACATAAATTTTTACGTAACATAAATTATAGATTAGGTATTCCTATTGAAAACATTAACTACACCTCACTGTTGAAAGTCATGGGCCTAGCCACATTAAAAGAAAGAAGAATATGTTCTGATCTCTTTTTTCTTTATAAAATTGTTAATAACATGTTTGACTCCCCTGAACTCCTTAGGTTGATCGACTTTCATGTGCCTAGTAGAACGGTTCGTCAGAAGGTACCTTACCATTGTAACATTGCAGGTACCATAGCAGAAATAAATTCAGTAATGAACCGACTACACAGTGCAGGGAATAAATATTGCGTGAACACTAACGGTACTGAATGTCTATCAGCCTATAAACACATTATTATTAAATCTGTATGTCAAATATGAACTTTGCAAACATTAAACGGAGTATGTGCGAACTATTTCCACTACTCTACAAATTACGTTTAAATAAATAAATATTATTATAATACTTAGTTTAATATAACTTAATATTATGGTACTTTGTTTAATATTATAATACTTGACTGAATATTGTAATACTTAATTTAATATTATAATACTTGGTTTAATATTGTGGTACTTGACTTAATATTGTGATACTTGGTTTAATATTATAATACTTAACTAAATGTTTTTCTATTAGACTTTTTGTCGCTTCTTATCCTAATCTTGCGTAATAGAGATTGTTAATTAGAGTTACATAGTTTATAGGCTAATGTGAACAACAATTTCATCCTTTTTTATTCAATTGTTTTGGAGGATATTGGCAGATCATATATTTTTATTTCATTTACTTAAATTTCATGTTACCTACGTTTCGTAAACTCTTGTTTCATGTTACCTATATTTTGTTAACCTATGCATTGTTCAATCTTATATTTTATGTAATCTGTATATTCTTATATATTATGTAAACTCTTTATTGTTATTGTATTTAAAAAACATAATAGCATTGTATGTAAAAGCCCTATGGGCGTTTAAATAAAATAAATAAATAAATAAATTTTCAAGTGTAACTTGAAAACATATAAAATGCAACTTACTAAACTGATAACTTAATTTTTTATTTGTGAAATAATCCCATCATCTTTGTTTATTTTACTGTTTTTATGAAAATCATGCGAAAACTATATTCCTACTAACTATCTTTAATTGTTTTTATAACATTTTGTGATTCCTTATAGTATTTATTCTTTATCATTTATAAATATATTGTACCTATAGGTGCAAATATTGAATCAACGACTAGAATTAATGGAACTTTATTGGTCTAATATTGTAAATAATTGCTGTTTATGCTAAATATATAAATGACCGTTTCCTAAATAAAATAAAATTAAATTAAAATAAAATCTGTCGGTAGCTCATTAAAAATCTAAATCCTTTAAAATAGAGAATCTTTTGGGTTCCCGACAAATTTGTTTTTGGAAGTCTAAAATCTCCACAGTTTCTCGTGGGGTAACCATGTATCGCGAAATTAAAATTTACATTCTTAAAACTATATTTGGGATATTTATGATTATCATTTATTATATTTATATTAACCATTTCACTCCGATGTCATTGTTATATTGTTAGGCGGTATACTTGCTGAAACTAAATTAATCATTGAAGACAATATAAGCGACTCTCAACGAAAATTTGAAACAGAAAAATCTGGAAAAGATTCCATCGCATGATTCAAGTTGAAGATTCAGTAATTAAAGTTTAGTAACGAGTTAATCCAATCTTAGTTGAGTTAATTGCTGAACAGTGTGAATATTTTGTGATATACATAAGCATGAAATAATGTAAAAGTGATATACAAAGTATGAAACAATATAAGTAAACTAGTAAAGTAACATAAAATAAAATAGAAACAAAACTAAGAAAAAATTCTTTTATCGCTGTATTCAATTAGCTATGTTCTGTAAAACACCCAATAAAGGTTTGCTAATTACAAACATGCTTTACAATTTTTTATTATAATAACAACAAACTTACTACACTGTATCTATTGTCATAGTACCAAATTAATTCGTTATTTCAATTTGATTTCTAGTGTTTGATTAGTGGCCGCCATTCTCAGCGTTTCTGCGGCGATACAATGGATAACGTACTCTTGTTACTAAACACACAACTTATTGAACTATTTCTTACATCTATCAATGACAATGAAACTACATAAAGCATTTTTTATTCCTATCGTAATAATTATTAACTTTAATGTGTGGTTTTCAGGGTAGGTATTAGATATTTCTTACTGATGTGTTTTGAAATAAATGCATTTCTGATATTTGTTTTATGGTTGATAAAGCCAATATTCACATAAAAGAATCATGCCTTATGATACAGTAAAGCTGTACGCAACTACCTTGTAAATAAGTTACCTTGTAAATAAGTTACCTTGTTTGTGATTATCATGAATAATATATTTAGTTAACGAATGGTTAATAAATCGTTATTGCGCTTGACAAATGATTCAATTCTTTTGAGATACTCTTCAAAAATATTTAATTTTTCTTCACAAGTTTTTAATTTATTCTGCAGCTGATTCATTTCACTGCCACCTTCTTTTATCTCTGTTACCAGTTTCTTAGCAGCCTTGACTATTTTCCAATCCATAGGTTTTTGCTCCAGTTCGAAGACAGAGTTTTCAGCATCGTCCTTTTTTTTACAGTATGCTTTAACATGGTTGGCTTTATTACTCACAGTTACAGAAACATTTAAAATCACACTTGATCGCATGCAGTTGCTTCCTGAATTCCGACAACGAGCGTTTTTAAACCAACACCAATACTTTTCAAATAAACTCTCTAAACTAGAAATTAGCTCAACCGTTTCGATAAGTCCAAAGAGCTCCGCGTCTGCTTGTATTGTTTGAGTATCGCTTATTGCTAGCCCATTCAGTAAATTTAACAATACGATTGGAATCATGAATACAAAAATCACAAATATAATACGACTGATAAATGGAAAAGTTTCAAAATTAATTGATCCGGAGTCTAATTCTCCTGACAACATGACAATTGTTTTGAAAAGTGAAATTCCAGGATTCACAAAGAAGTTTGGTTTTTGGTCTTCAGCTCCTGCCGGTTTGTTGGGATCTTCAGCATTTGAGTCGTCTGTTTTAACTGTTCTGAATAGTGTGTAAAAGCTCAATGAAAATGCAATAATCAAAATACAATACCAAAGAAGAAATTTGAAGAAATTCCAGGAAACTGTTTTAAGCATAACTATATTTGTGGATAGACAGGGTAATTTGCCAATCAATAAGACTAATTCGGCACACGAAAGGAGTATAGCAATGGCTGAGAATATTTGCTTGAAATCCTCACTCAACCAAATTGCACATGTACTGATAATCAAAAATATTTCCAACCAGTTTTCTATGCTTTTAACATATACTTCTGGGGATAAAACTATTTGTAAAACTTCCCTTATAATTAACAAGATTAAACCAATGCAAGACAGGAATCCTGTTACGCAAGTGACAATCATTATGAGGAAACTTTTTTCTTCTGATCCTCCGTGTCCGAAATAGATATACATACATAGCGATAGACAGAATACCGTATAAAACGTTACGTTGGCCTTAAAAAAGCAACCAAGCCGTTGCCATTTTAAGTCAATAAAACTTGTAATAACCGGGTGCTTCAAGAGTGGTTTCAATTCGGAACAATGTGACATATATAAAAGTGCGTTTGTGTCAGTAGCAAGGGGAGAAAAGCTACCTTCTGTTTCATCGTCAAGAATGCTACCAATAGGTGCAAGGAAACGGTAGTCAAAATTCAATTTGTAATTCTCTTCATTCGGTGGCGCATTGTTGGTAGTTACACAACCATCTAAATAAACCTCCAATGTTTTAGCCGATATGTCAGCGAGTGGGAGTACTTTATACTTATTGCTGATTCCAATGCAAGCACCGTTCTTCAGTATTGTCAATACAGTTTCTTGGTCGCCGCCCCTAGCCGCATAATGGAGAGCTGTATTGCGTTTGTCGTCTAGATAGTTGATATCTTTTTTTATTGATGATTTTACAAGTAAAATTTTTAAGCACTCTTTGTAATCTCTTTTGTTTTCTTCATCCTGGTGTTTAGTTTCGTTTAAAACAATCTGTAAGAGATATTTAAATTTTTTTGGTTCACATAAGATTTTTGGCTGGTTGAATAAAATTTTGAGTACTTCAGGATAACCATTGGAACAAGCTATTTGAATCGGACTATCCTCACATCTAAGAGGTGTCTCATTTAGATCTTCTGTACACTCCAATACAACTTTCGCTGCTTCGTGAAATCCGATGTCGCAAATTTTTTGAAGAAATGTCTTACGGTAACCATCAAATTTAAAGAAAGCGCTTAGAAAGTCTTTGTTACCCTTATTTTGATTGAAATCTGCAATAAAGCTGTCTTCTTTGCGGCCATTGAGATGAGAGTATAATTTAATGATGGCTGACCGAGAATCATTAAAAACTTTTAAATCCGGTGGTTTTAGATCCGGGTAAATCTCTTCGATGATCATTCTGGCTGACTTTCCATTCCGGTCTTTGTATGAATCCAAATCCACCTGTTTATTGTTGATGATCAGTTCAACAATATTTCGCAAATCTTTTTTAGCTGCGGAGTATATGGGAGTTATGTCTTTTGAATCCGGTATGTTCACGTCTGATTTTTTTAGAAGGGCCTTAACAATTTCGGTGGTTTTATCACTGTTATTATAATCACTTTTGATGGCTAGGTGTATCGAAGTAACTCCCTCATTCATGGCATTTACTTCAATTTCGGGAACATCCAGAAGAGTGTTTATGGTATCAATGTCTCCAGTTTCGATGGCTAAGTGGATGGGCGCTTTTCCGTTTTTATCGTTAACTTTGTTTACGTTGACATTTTCTTTCAGTAGGAGTTTCACAAAGCCGCTGTAACCAGGTTTCGAACAGGCGATATCCAGGCAGGTTTTGTTATCTTGACCTTCGTAACGATGATTCGGGTCTTCTGTTTCGGACCGGAGGAGCCTCTTGAAGGCTTCGGTTTTGTTGTCTAGTAGGGCTTTGAGAAGCTGTGTTGGAGCCTTTGATGTTTGAGCATCACGAGAGAGGAGGGAACGGCTAACACCTCGGTCCTTCATCTCATAATTGCCTTTACTCATGTTGACTCTGTTATCCAAGAACTCATCTGAAAGTAAATTAAATGGATTACTTAAAATAAATTCATGATTTTGATTTAATTGCCGGCAACCCGGGCGTTTATTGCAATAACATAATCAAAATTACAAACATGAAAGTAACCCGCCTCACTAGAAGATTTCTGTTCTGAGGCGGGTTGTTGAGTTGTTAGAAAAAAATGTTGGCTTAGTAGAAAGAACTGTTTCATTAATTTTTCTTACTATTACTTCATTTAAGCAAATATATGTACCCGCCTCAGAACAGAAATCTTCTAGTGAGGCGGGTTACTTTCATGTTTGTTATATTGATCATGTTATTACAATAAACGCCCGGGTTGCCGGCAATTAAAAAAAAAAAAAAAAAAAAAATATATATATATATATATATATATATATATATATCTGTATGTTAAGCTTAGTGTTAATCGTTTTTATGATAATATAGTAGATTAATCTAAACATCGATCAACCAGGGTGTGTTTTGGTGCCTTAGTGACACATGTGTAATTTGTACAATTTTACTGTTGTCAAGATCGTGTAAGAGTTTGGGACCATAAGTCCTAAAAACGATAACATACTTTCTGTAAACTTATTTCAACTTTACTGCTGTTGTAGGAGATGTCGACTTGGCAATGTTTTATTAATGTATTATATGTGTATTTTTAGTGTATTTTTTTTATATTTTACAAATTATGAATTTAGTGTTTTGAAAGACCTTTAACCACGACGTCTCGGTGGTGAGTGGCTCCCTAATTTGCACCTTGTCCAAATGATTCGCGGCCAAATGGCTCTGCCGTGTGAGTCTAGGTTAAGGGACAGAGCTACTGAAAGGAATATTAATAAACATGAAATAAAGCACATTAGTTGGTCTGTGACCTGATTGCTTGTGGTAGGTTTGCAGATGGTCCAGTCTGATAAATTAATATAACGTAAAAAATTGAATTACCACCACCACCACTAACACCACCACCGCCACCCCAAAATCAGTGAGGGAGTTAATAGGATGACTAACTGAAAATGGTACAAATGCCACGTCTTGGCGGGTAAAAAGTTCTGAAGAACACCTGGAAAGTCAAGTGGTGGAACCAATAATAAAGCGAGATTCCCAATGACAACCTTGGTAATCATAATAAAGCTGGACACAGATTGCAGAGCCAACAAGCCAACTAGTCCCCCGCCATGCCAAAACCGATTTAACATCATAGCCTATAAGTGAGGAAATTTGGAGGAAAATTCACATATACTTCTTCGGCAATAAATATGTTTCGTCATCATAGAATTAACGTCAAAATGTAAATGTAAATTGTGTTGAAGGCAATTAACCAAACGTAAAATATACAATAAAATAAAAAAATTTTAAATTTTCAATTCCGAACTGTAAAAAAATTGGACAATGCATTCGCATTTGCGTCAGATGAATGCAAGAAGAAAAATATTAAAAATTTAACTTCACCTGTTAATCATCCTCAATCTAATAGATTAGTATAGAACGCAGCCAAAGTTTTTTGAAAAAGATAATGATAGGAAAATAATTTCAATCTTATTAGGTATATTGAAAGATTAGAATGTTTTCGTTTATTATAGAAATGTACCACACTATACAACGGGTTTACAAATATCAGTTATTATGTTAGGAAGAAGGTTAAGATAAAATTTGTCTAGTTTTATTCCAAATGAGGAGAGAGAGAAGGGAAAGAAGATTAAAAAGGAAACAAAAATGAAAATATCTAAAAGCCAGAAAAATAATAAGTTTTATTAGAGAAGAAGTAACAAGAAATCAATAAATAAATAATAATAAAATAATGAAAAATAGGAAAATTAGTAAGCTTTTGGGAAAGAAACATTATTTAATTGAGGTAAATTTAAATGGCAAAATGTTGTTATGGAAAAGGCGTGTTGATCTATTATCCAAACTACGTGTTTCATGGAAAATAACTAGAGATGTTCATATTCCCATGTCTGAGACATTAAAGTTGTCAGCGGATGAATTGAACGTCTCATATTTTGTATTGGATGTGTATCATTCCAGGTCCAAGCCATCCACCACAACTTCCTGGAAGGAATGGCTGAGGCAACGGACTTCACACAGATGAACCAGCAAGAAGCAAGGCTCATCTTTCGACGGCTAAATGACTATAAACAAAAAGAAAAATGAAAAATTATGATATATATATAGTCATGTTTGTGTTGATGTCTTGTCATTTAAGAGTGGAAGGATGGGAGGATAATGTACGTATGTCGAAATGTATGAAAGAGACATTCGTCTAATAGTATGATTATGCCGATGCGCGCCTTATAAAAGAGTATGACTGCTTTCTCATTGGCCTTTTTACCAGTAGGCTACCAGTAGTGCGACAGTAAATCGTAGTTAGTGTACCTAAACTTCAATATTATATTAAGTCTATCTATCCTGAAATACTCAAAGATATCCACTAATCTCTACCAGAAGAAAACACTAAGTATAACAAAGAAGAAGAAAGTATAACAAGTTGAGACCACCACACCATATTATTTCTTACTTCTTCATTTAAATAAACCTTTATTCATCTCATAAAACAATGTTATTTTTAATTCTCATGTATAAGTTCACAAGTTCGAGTTTTTCACTCGATGGTGACGTAGATAGTGATGCCATGGCTAAAATATTGCGGGAAAATTTTCTTTCTGAAGTTTACCGGCAAGAAATAACAACTAGCCCCTATAAATATTTGTCAACCTACCGATTTCAATTTTTGCAGCATGGCATCACTGGAACTGGCTCGGCTCGACTCGGTCGTGTGTGACCCCCTAATTTGCACCGTGTCCAAATGGATTCAACCAAATTATTCGGAGCCATATGGCTCTGCCGTGTGTGTCCAGCTTAAGAGAGTGAGAGGAATATGGAAAAAACATAAAATAAATAAAAACATCAATAGGTCTGTGACCTGAAATCGTCCGGTTTGATAAATATAACAAGATATTAAGAACGAATCAACAATGAACCGACAATAATGTATTTTTATACTTACTTTCTTCAAAATCGAACTGAGCCGTCCCGCTGCTAGTTCAGCGTCGTATGTGCCATGCTTTCGATCACACCGCTTGTCCATTCGTAATTAGTAATTACACACTTATTATAAACATACTCCAGCACAAAAGCGTAAAAAAATAACAATATAAATGGATTAACACTTTACAAAACAAGAAGCTTATACCGCCGTTCTCATTTTATGCATAAAATTAACCAATAATTATAATTGGATAATTTATATAGCACGGTTTTTGAAATTTTTCTTTTTTGAAAAAATCACCTCATACAGTACATCGAAACTTGATATTGTCTCACAAAATCAGAATAACATCTACACGTAAGAAACACGTTATGTTTTCAGTAAATTCTAATTCAATCGTTGCTCATGTATGACAAAGATATACATTCAAAAATATATGTGTTTGAACGAAATAAACGATAGGACCAGGCGGCGTTTTTGTATTCAAAAGTTGCAACGAATACTTCCACGAGGCCGACTAGACTATAGGCCTAGCCCTGGGCACCCAAGCTTTATTAAATAATCTGTAATAATTAGTAATTTGCAAACTAATGAAATGTTATTCGTTGGCTTTTGTTATTGTTTTCCGAGTAATTAAAACAGTTTCTCAGAACACACGAGTGCATTTTGGCACCTTTTTAGGGAAATTTACTTGTATAATATGTAGCACACGACCTTACGCGACGCGTGACTGTTTAATATTACAAATACGTAATCGAAAGCACTACAATTGACGTACTTTTTGCTTACGACTTTGAGATTTCTACAGCGCTTCTAAATAATATATTTTTAACTTATAATATCTCAGTTTCAAATGTGTTCTTAAGCAGAGCAACGTCAACCAACAAAAACGAGACACAAAATACAAGCAAAATAACCACGATAGAGCTAGCTCATCGTTTATAATAATATTATGTATATTTAAAGTGTTTTTGCTACTTGCTTTAGTTTTTAAAATAATAAATAAAATAGAAGAGAAAAATGTAACAGAGTTCGTTTGTTCGATATTGCTACTTACAAAAATGTCATAATTCGTTCAGAGAATTCGTTATTCGACTAGATCATAATTTTAATACATAATAAATTTTAATAATAATAATAATAATAATAATAATTGGATAATTTGTATAGCGCCGTTTTTGTGAAAAATCACCTCAAGGGCGCTGTACAATTTATTTCCTAGGATCTACATTTGTTATTTAGACCAACTGTGCCAGCACGAGGTTCGTCATCCGTTCAGGCATGTGTCTGCCGCCAATATAGCGCTGACATGTGTCTGCTGCCAATAAAGAGCGCTGACACAACATCCTCCCATAGACAACAAACCTTGGCAGCACCGCTGTGACGCTCGACGAAGACAGCAGATGGAGACTCTGCTGCAAGAGTCCTAGGTAGCGAAGGAACTGTACCAGCTGCTGCAGGGAGAGAGACTACCCCGTCCACCAGCACGAGGCTCGTCATCCGTTCAGGCATGTGTCCGCCGCTAATATAGCGCTGACATGTGTCTGCTGCCAATAAAGAGCGCCGACACAACATCCTCACATAGATAACAGACCTTGGCGGCACCGCTGTGCAAAATCACCTCATCCTAGTTTACCTTAGTCTCTCCAGTCACCTCCCAGCCTTTCATGCCACCTAGTACATCCTCTCGACCCTTTCAGACTCCTTCCTGGCTCCAATACATTCTTTCTATTGTCGTGATCCGACGATTTCACACCTCTGTCTCAGACCCTTAGGGCTCGCTTATCGCAGGCTATCATAAGCAAAATATTGAACCAAAGTCAAAGTGAAGTTTATGTGTGTCATCTGTAACAAAATACATAAACAAAAACAGAAAATAAAAACAAAAACAAAAAATTTAAACAAAATATGGCTTATCTGTCCTCCTGGCAGACATCCTCGGTTGAAAAGGTCCCGTAAATCCCGACACCACTTGACACTTGAGTCAGGTATAAAATCTTCGACTGCATTGAGAAATCTTTGTTCTAGCTTCACTTTTAAAATTTAATCGGTTGAAAATGCTATAATAATTGCAAATTCCGGCTAAACGGTAGAAGTTACGCGCATTTCGTGAAATAAGAAGGTAAGCACTATATAAAACACGGATGCTGAACAATTTTCAGCGATCTCTTAACAAGGAAAACCTTCTGAAAGGATTAAACAAACCGGAGCGGTTAAAACACGTCCGCCTCTTCATAGAACAAGTAAGTAAAGTAATTATCATGTTTCGTAGGTACAGTTTGGCAGTAAAATGATTTTTATTTCTGATGAAGAAATCAATTTTAAAATTAGGTAGCTTAGGTACGACGGCATCAACAATTTCAAAAAACAAGAAGTTAAAAAAAAATTATTTTCGGATCTGCCGAGATGGAAATTTTTTGTTTTTCTTTAGCCATCCGTCACGTACAACATAATACCCCATTTGATGCAGAGTCACTGCATTAGAGTAGGTACCGAGTAAATTTAAAAAAATACAAAATAACAATAGTGTTTTTCTAAAGATACATCCAGGTGACTGTTTTTTAATCTTTAAATTGTTTTGGTGAGACAATTGCTTCGCCCTTTCTTCTACATTTATTTTTCAGACTCACAATTATGTCAGTATGTACAGCTTTCGTAATTTCTCTCAAATTGATATTTCGAAGATTGCTAAGAGATAGTAAAAAGATAACCTTGCTTCAAATTGCCTTTATCTTCATTACCATTTAAATTTAAACGAAGCAGAACCGAGCCGCAGAGGAAGTAACAAATTTGCATTTAAGATACAATGATACGATGACCGGCACGTACTAAAATTTATTCATGCAAGTACCGCACGGGGGACCCATAAAAAGCCGCTGATAACTTCGTTGTAACATCTCACTCTTTCAAACGAACGGCTCTTGTAACAGAAAGAGAGGTTGCAACGGAGCTCTTAGCGGCAGGCGTGAGTGTCCAACTCTTTCTCAAAGATAAAGGCGGATACGCCACTGAGCGTGCTAACTTTATATCGGAAATGTTCGAACAATACAGAGTGACCAGTACTTGTTGTCCGATACAAGCTAAATGACCGAAAATACCATTCGTATGCCTGTGGATGTTGAGTTTTGAGGGGCGGGGTCTAAAAAGTAAAAGAAATTGAAAAAAAAGGAGTATAATTGATTTACATATAATTGAGCTAGGATTCACTCACCAAACACAAGAGCCTCGTCTCTTTATGGTGAGGAAAAGCTATTATTATTTACCTTTATAACACTGTATAATATGTATAAATTGTATATTTATTGTAAAAAACATACAAATATTAAATAAATAAAAAAATAAATAAAAAAAGGTTAAAAAGATTGCAAAATTATAAATCTAAAATTACGAAAGGGGAAATTGTTTGCTAAATTGTAGAAAAACCAACCTTTATCGCAATGGAAGAAGCGTTTTCGGGATGATTTAGGAAATTTAAAACGGATTATTAGGTAACAGTTATGGCAAAATTATAAAACAAAACTAAAATTTATTACAAAAGAGAAGATTATTAATTAGGTTTATATTATTTTTTAACTCATGGAGGTACCTAGTAGTTAATCTAATTACGTTTATTTCCTCAGCATGGGAAATCCCTGCGAGTATATCATTATCTCCAAAATTTTGTAACAAAAAAGAAAACATTTTTAAAAATATTTTTTGTTTAGTGTATGTATTTTTTACAATATTAAAATTTATTTTTTTTATTACATAGTGTAATAAATAAAATTAATAATACTAATCATTCATGTTAATTATTGTTAAATTATCCAACTCCATTTATTGTTACATGCATAAGTTTTTTTGTTATTTTACATAATTAAGTAATTTTTTACATACCCAATTTAGGTCACTGGTCACTGCGCGTGATCAAGCAAATTGTGCGGGCATTTTCAGGTGGAATGATTTCACCAACAACTAACATTGAATCAACAATTACGTCCAGAGTCTTCATTTTATCAGGTATTTACGAGTATATCTTAATAATTAAGGCAATATTTATAAGAACTCTACCCAATCTCCATATTACGTTCTGCAATATTTCACGTCGAGTTCCAATCACCATGTATATGCAGCAAAAAATATCGGGTGTTTCGTGTCTTCCGATATACCACGAATATGTGATGCACGTTTATATAATATTAAAACGTAAATATACAACGGATACGCAAATCTGATGGATAAAACATGTCTGCCGTTTGAAAAATAATTGTAACTGGAAATGATCCTTATGTTGCGAACACAAACATATGAAATCTGGCGTGTGATAATGATATTTCCAACTGTTGTAAGATATCTGCATTAAAATCTTTCAAACAGAGAACTTTTGTGAGCTATGAATGTTAGACTTTTTTATATTAACTCCACACAGGAGGACCTCAGGAAAATAATTTCCCCCAGGGCCTATGTGATGTTGTGTGGAGGTCTTTTTTAAGAAAAGGAAGTAGTTCTGGGAAGGAAAAAAGGTATGAGGGGTGGGTAGGAATCTAGGGATTAATGTGTACAGGAGTGACGGACGTATGAATATATCCCTCTCGCTGCGGCGCAAAGCGATGAACCGAGAGACCCGTTATATTACCACATCATTCAATTGCAATTTTTTATAATTGTGGCAATTGCAAAACAATTAAAAAGTTTCTAACATGGTTAATTACCATTGATATTATAAATTATCGAAATCGATTGACCTTAATTCGAATTTAACGTTCAGTCACGTCCATTAATAAAAATATTTTTAATATTCAAAAATACAAAAATAATAAGACAATATTTTTTAATAAACAATCGTTTATAGCATTGTTCACTCATTGCAAATAATATATTTCTAGGTATATCAATGGCACTCCTGCTAGTATACTGCATCGACTGAATTATCAGTTTTCCTTTTGTCAGCAAAATGCGAATTCTATTGAGTGATTAATGTTTTGCCTATATGATTACTCATTGATTTCTAATAAGTCGGCACATTACCTGAATTATTACCATTCCATGAAGGAACTACAATTTGTAAAGTATGTAGGTACTTTTTACTATCATTAATTATAAATATTATGCTACACGTGGTCGCAAAATTGTATGCGAATCAGTTTTGTGGACTTTAATTAATATTTCACACAACTATTGGGGTGCTGTTAGAATGGAAAGGATTTTGACTTACCCTGGTCTTTTTGATCGATATTACGGATTTGAGGGATACTGTGTGGTAATCGCTGCACAAGCTTCCATAATAGATTCGAATTAAACGCACTGAGAGAACACGTTCACTGTACCGGTTTTCTTAACAAACTGACGACGCAAAATAAATTGTTGCAAATGTCACTGATGTAGGTACTCCATACTGTCAGATGTTGGGTGGGGAATGCAGACACATATGTGAGAGTTAGATGCATATAGTTGCGTCAACACTACTTATTTTACTATTCAATGTGACCTCAAATTTTTGTTTTACTTTCTTTTTTTTTAAGAAGATTCTTTTTAATTGACTATTATAAGGAATAATGATGCAACATTCAATTAAAAAGTATGTTCGAAATTCCATCTAAAAAAACTCTTTGCTCGACTGTGTCGACGTGCTCACGACGCCAACATTTAGAGATCGCCCAATTGGGACAATACAAAAAGAAAAGGAAGGTTGTTGGTCAGTTCAAGAGGGGTATGCGATCGAGAGCATGTCGGTACAGTCATGCATTTGACGCCTGTTATAATAGTCAAATACCAGATTCTAAATTACATCTGACCAAACGTGCTGACGAACGTTCAAAAGCAAAAAGTGATTTTTTTTATTGTAAGCAATAATTATTAGCCTGAAACACAAACATAAAAAAATTTCCGAGAAAAAATGCATGCCGGCGACGGGAATTGAACCTACACCTTCTGATTGCAGGTCAGCTGCACGGAACCACTGTGCTACGTCGGCTTATTTTTAGCAGCCATATAATAAATTTTTTTCTCGGAAGATTTTTTCAATTTATATTTTTGTTTCAGGCTAATAATTATTGCTTATAATAACTTTTTGTTCTTTGCTTTTCATAAAAACCTTGTCTTGTAAAAACATAATTTTTTCTTTAATAAAAAATAAGTGAAAATTTCTCTTGTTTATATTTATTTCGTGGCCTCGGAACCATGAAGCATAAAGTGATTCCACATTTCCAAGTGTGCCTACGTACCGTACTGTGTAACGTACATCGACACACTTAAATTTGCAGCCAGTAGCATCGATCGCCATCATAAATGTTGAAAATCTGGGGTTCTACTCGTATCGAGTAAATAGCAACAGATTCTTATTTAATTAACAAGTTTTTATACGTACAGCTATTGAAGGCTTCCGTGGTCGAGGGGTAAAGCCTTCGACTAGCAATCCAAAGGTCGTGGGTTGAAATCCCTGCGTGCCCAACTAAATTTTATTTGATGAATTAGTGTTATTTCACAATTCATTAATTTAAAATAATGTAAAGTATACTTGCGGTACGTTACAGAGTGGAAGATATTTTCAGTATCACCCTGGTGTAAGACCATCATTTAGATTAGAAACGTTGCTTGAAATAGTTTTAGCCGTGTTTGGTGACCAGGTCTAGGTACTTCCTCACCTGACTTTTCCCCGTCTCCTTCCCCTCGCCTCTACCTTCAGCCTCTCAACATACCCCAATTAAGAATTCCATAGTCTTACAGGCTCCAGACGGTTGAGGGCAGTTGGGACTCTTGAGCGGTATTCACATATAAAACAAACACCGCAACCATTCACGAATTAGTCAAAATTCTTCCCATGGGTTCCTTCTACTTGATGATCTACCTCGAAGCTAAAAGTAGATAATATTCAATTACGAATTAAATTTTTTTGGTTATGTTTGATAATAATTGACAAAATTTTGATAATATTGCTTTGTGCATCACTTTTCGTATGTTTTCCCATTTGTTTATTTATAAATTAATATTCCTATTCGGCCGCCTGCTGAACTAACCTTGCCAAGCTGTAGATAATATCGACCAACAAAAGTTTAAGAAGATTTAAACCATAGCTATAATATTGGTAACACACTTAATTTATTCATACACTCGATTTGACACGTAAAATGTTTACATGTGTGAAAAAGCATAACACCCGCATGTAAAAAAATTAATAGTGTCCTTCAACTTTCGGTTGAACAAGAACATCTTTGTCAAGCTAAAAGGTACCTAATTAAATTTACAAAAAAAACAACCGACAATACTCTCAGTATCGCCCTCGCGTAAGACCGCCATTCAGAATTGAAACGTTTGCTAGAAATGGCTTTAGCCGTGTTTGGTAATTAGATCTGAATAGTCCTCCACCTTCCTCCTCCCCATCTCCTTCCCCTCCCCAAAACCATGAGCCTCACAAGGTAGAACATACAACAATTGGGGATGCCATAGTCTCACTGGCTTTAGACGGATGGGAGCAGTTGGTACTCTTGTAGAGTCACTAAAGTAAGTAGGTAGGTAGGTACTAGGTACCTACTATACCTCTATATACGTTTTATGTAAGCTCTCTGCGTTTCTCATAAACGAGGCATGTAAAAAGAAAATTACAAATGGAACATTCAGCTGTAGGACGATTACATACAAATGGACGATGTTTATGCAAGACCGTGAAAAATTAAAACAATAGGGGCCTTAATAATAAACGCGTATTAAGTTTTACATCCATTAATGTATGGTATATGATTTTTTATCAATTGTGTAAAATTTGAAATACATTTATTAGTAAGAGGGTAGGTATTTAAATTCTGTACTGGTTAGTATTGTAACAATACGCGTTAGTACTTTATACCAAATTCATACCCCTTTTTTATTTATTTATTTATTTATTATTACACGCCCTAATGGGCTTTTACACACTACAAAGTTTAACAGTAGAGTATCACAGTTATTATAAATTCTACAAAATTAAAAGAATAAAGGAAACATGATACAACGAAAAAAGAAAAAATATTAAATGTTACAACAAAAGCATAAAATAAGATACATTAGTAAAAATGATCTCACATAAATAGATATTCAAAATAAAAATAAAAATAAATATATTGCGGAAATTATAGATGTCTATTTGTGTCTCGATATATAAAAGAATTGAAATAAACAATATTTATATTGATTATTTTTAAGATGAAATATATCTCCCAGATCAGAGTATTTATTTCCGAGACTGTGATTTTTGTTATTTTTATATATTTTATTTTGTATTTTTGTTAAATTCAACGAATAATTATTAATATAAATCTAGATGATAATGTCTTTTCATGTTGCTGTGACATCATATATATATTGACATTTTTTACATTAGTTATTCGCCCACGGTTGGTTAGATTAATTGATGTTTATTTTCGTAATTATTATAATGGTTCCATGATGTCTCAACATAATGACAATTCAACACACCTTCAACTCTTGAAAGGCCAAGATGCCAAACAAAACGTCTGTAACCCAAATGGGTCTTCCGACGACTCCATGCATTTTTCTGTCATATCAGCTTTAACTTATGTATTTGCCCAGAAATACGTAAAATACTAAAATGATATGTCAAGTATTTAAGCTAATATAAGGAGGATAGTAATTTTGGGTTCACTTGGCTGCGGGATAGTTAAAAAGTGTTAAACATTCATTAAACACATTGATCACTTTTCATAACATTAATTCACCATTTTAAACACGCGTTTAGTTGTTCACTCCTTTCTTCGTTCATCTATCAGAATCCGAAAAATCACACATCGTGGAATTTGCAGATGACATTATATTATTACGACCACTTAGGGAATGGTTCCTCATAAAGCACTTTGCAATACAAGTGCCTTCCTAGCTATCTACACCTAATTACGTCACATGTTTGTGATTGGTGGTCAGGCAAACAATGACATTTCTTGCCCATACTTAGTCGGGCTGAGTGAAAACTAATTGATCATTGCACGAAGTTAACCTTATACATTTTGGAAGAGTAGTTCTAGTAGTTCTAACGATTCAAACGAATGGATCATATAGAGTGGCCAACAAATTAACATTAAATAAAAACGGCATAAAACACTGTTGGCAAATTGAGTTTGTTGTATTTTCTACTGAGGAAAACCTGATATATGGGCAATAATAACTATAAGTACTAGCAATGACTAGTAGTTTCAGATTTATTAGTCATCGGTTTTAGATTCATAATAGTTAGCTGATTTATTTACGCTAAGGAATCTAATTATAAACCTTATTAATACGGAGTAGTTACATCTTATTTACTTCCCGGCATTATCAAACTGTTTGATATTGTTATTTTTTTAATGAAAAACTATTGTTTAAAAGACAAGGCTTTATGCATAGCACAAAGCACAAATACTAGTACATATTGAATTATTTGGCGTGTTGGAAATAAGCCGAGGTGGCTCAGTGGTCCAGAGCATCTGACCGGACATCAGAAGGTGCGCGTTTGTAAATATACTGTTTTTGGAAATTTTATAATAATATTATTGAATATTTCAAAGAAATCTTAGAATTTGAATAGAGTTTAACAAATAATAAGACTTGACAATAATAAATATAAGATAAATATCTAAAAACATATTTAATTACCAAGATTAAATTTAATATAGAATTTTTCATCTTCTAACTTAAATACCAGTTTTTATTCACAAATTTAAAGTCGGCTTCAGAGTAAAATAATTTTCAAAGCTTTCATTTTTCAAATCGAAATCCGACGGGGTGCGCGTGATGTCATACGTACCTCGGTTTTGTAGGTTAACAATAAGCGAATCCCGATCGGATCTGTATTTATTTTTTTTAATTTTTTTTTTATATTAACTCCACACAGAGAAAATAATTTCCCTCAGGGCCTATGTCATCTTTGGGGATGCTGTGTGGAGGGTCTTTTTGTGGAGAGGAAGGAGTGAACATGGGTCTTGAAGAGTCCCATGTTGTAGGGGGGAGGAAACGCAGAGGCCGGCAGTTCGTGAAAATCAATATGAAATCAATAAATCCCAATTTAAATATAATTCGTAATTTAATAATAATAATTCTTATTACTATTATTTATTAATTTATCAATTAGGTGTATAATTTTATAAAATTAAAATAAATAGGTAATTTTTTAAATTGAATATTAATTTAGACTTTTGTAGGCGTCCGATAAAAATAAAAATCAGATATGTATATCAGAAGCACTATCTAGGTTACAAATATATTCTTCAGAACTTTGTAACCATTCAAAAGGATATTTTAGATTAGTTGATGATAATATTGTTATTTTAAAATATGAGATCGATAAAAATAATGTAAAAATAATTAGGTAGCAATGGCCGAGTGTTTAGATGCGTTGTCCCCGTAAGACAAAGATACTGGGTTCAATTCCCAGTTGAGACCATTACCTTTCTATTTTTCCGTGTTCTGTTCTGCTTCATATTTTGTTTATTATTATTATCTTTTTCTATAAACGTTTTTTTTTTAAATATTTATTTCAATCTCACCCATCTAACACTTAACTATAATCCACATTTGACTGCTTACCATAGCACTGAACAAAGTAATGGCCGTTCCAAAAAATCTTAGTTTCATGCTTACAACATAGAACAAAAAAAACATCAAACAAAATATCCAATTTTTATACAAAAAAAAATAATGTGGTTCTGGAGAGGCAGAGTTTCATTGAATCAAATAGGTATTTACCTTCAGGTACAACATATTAATTGATGTTCATTACCGTCAATGTTTAATATTTAGCAAGTTTTTAAGAACTTTCCTTGCGTGTTGAATTTGTAGAAGCTTACGGTGGCATAAGATATTTACTTACAGAGATAAGCAGAAATAGCAATCATAAAATTAGCCTTGCCAAAGTTATCGTCTTGCAGCGCATCGAATTCCTGGTTGCGATGATCTGGCTCGCTTATCGCAAATATGATTCTTTTAGTTTATTTTTTATCTCGTGGAATGCGTTTCTCGAGACTGGTAATACGAAACGCAAATATCGCATTTCAGCCATTGTCTCGGGTGATATTTTGCGAAAAAGACATTAAATATATACTTGTAGCAGGAGTAGAGACTTTTATACACTGCATTTTTTAATTTATCCCTGCGAAGTAATTATTTCATAATTGCAGATTGCAAGGTTTTTAAATTACTGAAAATCGACGAAATATGAATATGATAGACAATGAAAAATTTGTACCCACAAAATGTGCATAGACAATAGGTAATATGATTCTAAAGGCTTGTCTGAACCTATTTTAGTAAAAAAAACCCTTGCAAAATTAAAACAACGATTGAATAGCCTTTTTTAAATTTGGTCGTGGAAATGTTTTTTCTGTAATTTTTAAACATTTTTTTACCCCTCTTCGCACAAGTATGAACACAATTCTTTCAAAAACTTTTGGAAAAATTTAAATTCAAATTGAAAATATGGGGTGTTTTACAATTTTTATAAAAAGTTAAATGATGGATGTTTCAAAGCTGACTGTCTTAAAACGGGAAATTCTTTCTAGTAGGGACAGTAGAAACATTTTTTTTGTTAAATAAGTTTTTTGTAATAAATAAAATTTAAAAAAATAGCTCATAGTGCGGAACTGAGTACCAAGTGAAAATAGCTACATTCGCCTTACCGGTAAATCAATGCAAATTTTAAGGTGGATTGTTGGACTTGTTGCTTGATATATATCTGTCCCACAGCCGATTTTATGCTTTATAGAAAACCAAATTACCAAAGTTAAGTAATTTAAAGTGAGAATCCAATGGAATATTCCATGCAAAACAATGTTTGCACTGTTTGAAGAGAATTGAAACATTAGCTACGAGCTTCACTGTACCAGCATGCAGAATGTCAAGCTGACCTGGCCTATGTTTTGTTAGCCAAGAATTTATTTTTCCTTTGTCCTTTGTGGTTAACGCTGTCAAACTCTCAACAATACCAGTACTTCTTCACATTGGATACTTATGTTCTTTTAAAATAAAGTTCAAGCTGAAAGCATTTTGTGATGTAAATTTCTGACAATGGCTGTCTTGTACTATTGTTTGTCTCGAGTGTATGATGACTAGATACAAGTTACACATAACTATTTTAGTAAGCGAAATTCTTATTACAATGACTTTTGGCTTAATTTTCCAGAAACAAATGTAGGTATCACTATGATTCCTATGTCATCATTTTTTTTACGAACAGGACCGCTGCGAAGTCTAGAACTAAATAAGCCCGCGTTTGTTAGAAAAACAACTTTATCTTTTTATTATTTTAAAAATACTTGTAGGCATAATATTTAATAATTTATCACCATAATATTCAAATATCTCTTTAAAAATATTGAACACAACAAAGACGCCAGATTAAATAAATCAAAAGTTTTCGTGCAGTGTTAAAATATGTTAACTACTCTTCTTGGTTTATGGGATACAATTATGAACACTGAATATTGTAATATATTTTACAACTCGGCAAAAAGTTTTTTTTTTTGTTTAACGGCAATATAAAGTAATGTAAAAATGATACAATATTAAGTAAAAAAAAGTTATAAAGTGATGTAGTTTGTTCTCAGTCCTCCTCACTAGGTATTCCTGTTCCGAGGCGGACTGTTGTTTGTTGTATTTGTGTTGATCATGATTTCCTCATCTTCTAATTTGATGGTTCCCACAAAATATATAAAATATATTAAGCAAAAAGTATTTATGTTTGTTGTCTGTAGGTTGTGTTGAGGTTACTTCATAAATTTAATGACAACAATACAAGTTAAACAATATATTTTGAATGCGATAGTAAATACTAAAAATATAATATAAAGCTTATTGAAACTTACTCGTAAGTGAATGTGAAAAATGAACTCATTTCTTTCAAAGCAATGTTCTTAGGAGAAGAGGATTGGGCAGATCTTGCAGTGCAGTCTACACCAATTAAGATTCAGGCTAGTAATAATCTCTTTTTACGCAGGGTTTTCCACTTTCTTTGACAACTTTGACATGCTACACTGTCCGAAGTGCACAGTAGATCTCAAGTAGTATGGGTTTTTCAAGAAACTGAAATTCTCAGAATCGATCCATCAATGGATTAGATAATGATGGATTAAGAAAAATGGATGATATATTTTTAACACTAAATTAATTTCGTTTTACAACAGCAAGTCGAGATAACAATACAACCTCAGAGAAATGCAACAGATTACAACGCAACGGTGCATTATAAGATCATTTCCCAATCACTTTTGAACATCAAGATTGTCAAAAATATCTTCAAATAAATTCTGTCCGCCTCTTAGATCATGCGCCCGTGTGCGACGCGCATATGACACAAGAATGCGGCGCCCCTGTTAATTATGATACACCAAAGTTTGTGCCGACAGATTTTCTCTGTGAGGCGTTTAGCGCAGAGGTAAGGCTCAGTAATAAGCGTTCAAAGATGGTTTGAAAGGGATATATGTAAATACGAATGTTAGAGGGAGTGCGCCAATATTAATAAACGATAATAATTAAGCGAAAATGGTGAAAACATTTAATAAAACAATTTTTTTCTATCGAGGGAATTTCATATGATTAACGTATCGGCATAACAAATGTATAGATATTATCTTCAAAAATAACATATATTTTTGGAGCTTAAAAACTTGTTATAAATTGGTAGAAAGTGGATATGCGTTGGCTTGACAATACGGCGTTTTGTTGCTAACACTTCTGCTGAATCGCCATAACATTTATGTATGCAAAATGAATAGTACATGATGGCATTTAAATTAATTACAAACATTTCTACCGCAATCAAAATACCAACAACGTACTTAAGTAAATGTTTAATTCAAATATAAAATAACAACGTACATACAACTACATGTAAGTAAAATGACCTTTTAATTGGTAGGTACCTACTTTATTATATCAACGAAGCAAGTCCGTTGACTGCGGTGTCATAATAAATCTAGTTTCTACCAAAACCTACACACTAGCGATGGGTCATTATTGAGGGGGACGACTGCACACCAATTTTCATACATTAAATTTGGATTTGAGAACAATTTGAAGGATTTCGTGTTTTTAATTATAAAGTTTAAGTTTATATTAAACAAATAAAATTTGAATGATTTATAGAGGCTGATATTAATAGTGGCAACATTAGCATTTTTGTGAGTTAATTGTAATAGATAAAAAAATATCCTTACCCTACCTACTGTTTCAATATAATGAAAAATAAAATTAAAAATTAAACATCAAAATAAAACAACAAAAAATGGTTTTTTCGGGTAGAAATTTTTGTTAATTTACGACCAATGTTTTATTTCAACGTAAACCGGTCGTTTTAAATTTGAATTAACGCCCATTAAAATACTCTTATACAATTAATATTTTTTATATACAGACCAAAATAATTTTTCAAATATTTACCGTTAACTCAGTGGCGGTTCGTGACTTTTGGGTGTATTAGAGTGTTACAATTATAAATATAGGCATTTCTGATGCTGTTGTAGCTGAAAACGATTTTTTTCTAATAATCGATTTTTTGCATGAAGATTTTCAGGAAATTTCAGTTTAGCCGCACGGATTTCCTGAAAATCTTCAAAGAAAAAATCAATTTTTCTAAAAAAAATAAAAAAAGTTTTTTCGTAACATTAGCACTCTAGTATCCCAAAAGTCACGAGCCGCCACTGATTAACTCACAAATAATTGCAAAAGTTGCCTCTGAAAACATGAAAAATTGGATTCTTTAATGCTCCATATTTTATAATTTAAAACATAAATAAATAAAGTAGCATATGTCCGTGCTAGATATTTGCTGCACATTTCAATGGTGTTTAAATTTTGAGTAGTTTGCTTAGGTATTTTGGCCTCAAAATCCAAATTTAAGTTTTGTATGAAAAGGGCCGCCAGCTACCTACGGTACCAGCTCAATATTTTATGCTCAAAGACTCAGTTCAAAGGGAGCCGTGAACTCAAATACGGCTCCCGACTCCCAGCGTGAGCGTATGAATAATCGTACGACTCTTGGTACCGAATAAGGCGATATGATGATGATGCAGGTACATATGTCCAAGTCCAGATGTCGGACTGTCAGATTCAGTTTACGTCTCTGAGTTTGTAAAAACAAAAACAAACCGTTTGCGGTGTTTTTTCTAAAAGCCGTGGTATGGTTTTTCGGGAGTCGTATGTATGCGGCTCATCAAAAAGACCCAGCTCAATTGTGCGGCTCGTTCATGAACGACTCATCGCTACTGACGCTACTACACACACTATAAACCACTCCGTATAATTTTGACCAAAAAGTTTAAAGTTACAAGTTTTAAGATTCTATGTAACACTCGTATTTCTTTTATATATGTTGCAAAATCAATTATGATATTCATCACAAACTCGTCGATGTGGTTTTTGCATTATAACATGTTATCAAATTACCAATCATGTATTGTATTTATTCATTGTAAAAAATAGTTGGAACTTAGTTTTGGAAAAATCACGGGTGATTAATTAATCTCTTCATTTTTCTAACATTCTAATTAACTTTTTATTTTTACAAAAGAAAAAGTAAAACCAAACGCGCGTGGTTGAGCGAGACTTGAGTAACTACTTAAATAGGTAATACAGAATGTTTAAAAATACCACCATAATATATTTTATTTAATGTATGTCCTAGCTGCTCTCTAATCGTCTGGAGTCAGTGAGAATAGAGCATCCACAATTGAGGAATGTTCATATGTTGTGAAGCTAAAGGTCCTAAGAAGAGGAAGGGGCAGAGGAAGGGGGAAAAGTTCCTGGCTATTCAGATCTGGTCACCAAGCACGACTAAAGTCATTTCAAGCAACGTTTCGATTCGTAATGGTGCAGGAAGAAAAAGGAGCCTGGTAAAATATTAGTCATTCAGAATGTATCGAGAACACATCTTCTTTTCCTAATAGATATCATGACGGAATGCTACAATATAAGTATCAACATCAGTATTTGTATGAACACGTGTTCCGCCGTAATCATAAAACATTTGCTTCTGACTGATACTATGTCAGGAACTCTTTCAATTCAAATTTTTAATAAATTAACAATATTTCATATCAGTAAGTTTTCTGTGTGATGGCCATTCACCAAGGCGATACTGAAAGTATCTACCACTATAGAACTTGCCACAAATATACTATACATTGTTTTTAACAAATAAAAATTGAGAAGTAATACAAATTAATAAAATATAATACAAGCACACGTCAATCTTACCTTAACGGTGTAAAAGAAATTAGTATCATAAATTCCTGACTTGCTGCGCACTCTTGAAATTCCTGACTGACTGCGCACTTTTGAAATGCTTCTAATCAGACATTCTTTCTTTGGATAGCTCAACAGCTACGTGATACCAAAAATACTCTCAAGTGGTCAATTTAAAAGTTATTTTGCTCAAGCACTACCTACTATTAGTGGAAATTTACTCGTAAAGGGCAAAAGGTTAAATGTAAAAACTATTTTTTTTAACAACATAATTTTATTATGATTATCGGCACAATTCTTTGATTCAAGCCCCAGGCTAATTTAATGATTGTTCTATCGAAATAAATGTCCACGTATCTTATAATATTATCATTGTTAATAGAACTGTTATAAATATTGAAAAATAGCTGTAAATGTATGTGGGATAAATATGACTGCGTGTTGTTTTTAAATGTAGCTTTGATCAAATTTAATTATTTTAAGATAATCAATTTACGGCTTGAAAGTACTGAACAAAAACAAATATTTCTGGAATATGGCGTATTCAGTTTTGTAGTTAATATACCGTAGTACAGTTTTATAGAATCCGTCTCGAATATTTTACACTTGATAGAATGGTTGGTGTGGATCTGTAGCGCAACGGTAAAAGACAACATTGCACAATTGAAACTTTGTTTTAAATAGCTTTATCCGTTTAACTCAATTGAACGTCACAACTTACCCCAGTAATTGAGAATTCCACAGTCTCGCGGATCGCTATTGACTTGCGTGCGGTATTCAAAAATTTCAATAACGGAGAGCACAACCAGACTGAATAACAACGAATGAGTAACATTAGAAAAGCGAACTAGATTTTATATTTTTATTGTTTATACTTTTGATTAGTTAGTTTACGTACATATAATATTTTATTTTAATCTTCCAAAGCAGTGTGAACTTAAGCAAACCACCAAATGAACGCGATAACCACATAATATTACGTTAAGGTTATTATATTTTTTGTCGGCTTATTTTTAGAAATAAGGAAAAAAAAATACCACAATACCAAAATATTTATCGTTCTTGAACAATTACGAGAGATAACATTAAATAATTAGAGAAAAAAAATTATGTTTAAAATATTCAACTAAATTAACTATGATCTAATCTCGTTCAAAAAAATATTTAATTTTTAAAGATAAACTGATTGTTACGATGACAAAAAAGAAATACTTTTATAAAATAAGAATGCCCGGTCATATTATGACCCTAAAACGCTGGAGAGATTAAGCACTTGATTCTCATGGTCGTGCCATTTCTTCCTCAGGCGCCTTCCAGACTTCTTCTACCATTCACTTTAACGTCACGTCGGTTCTTCTTGCGTTCACCATAATATATGTATAATATATTATATAAAACATTACGAACTGAATATTACGTAAATAATATCTTTAGGTAGGTGAATTAATAAAAAAATTAATTATTGAAAATACATATATTTTTTAACTAAAATAAACCCATTTTCAATTATTTTACCTAGTTGCTCCATCTTGGGCCGACTAGTACCTAATGTTAAAGTTTTTTTTACTGAGGATTGAACCTTCCTCCCCAGGGATTGGGGACAACACCGCTAACACCTAACCTAAATCATAATTGGATAGTACCGGCAGTTATTTCGAACATTACCTGATATGAATTTTTAAATGTAATGTCATCCAGAAAAATGCAAGCTTTCTTGCGTGTGTGTGTTAATGCGTGCCAACAAGAGTTGACAAAATGCATTACCATCAACAACGAGTCTATCTGCAGAGATTCAGTTTGAACGGATATCGGGAAATGTGTTAATTTCCACTTCCAAGATTCCACTTGATTCATTCAATCAAGAAAACAAAATAGAAATTCAAATATATATTTAATAAAGTTACATACATTATTAACTAATGCACAAAAATTTAAGCAGTATTTGGTAAAATATATATACTTTACTTGTTGATAGTCTTAAATCTCATACATAGGAGATTAATAACTTACGCAACTACCAAAATTTCGAAATAGAAGGCTTTACTAAAAACAAATTAGTTTAATGAAAGATTAATTTCTCGACGGATAATTTGAATATAAGATGGTGATTTATAATTACCACACGTTTCACATGTTTGGCATCAATTCTGTATTTTTTAAATATACCTACGTAGATTTTACGTCTTTGTGTTGGTTGAACCAATAAAATGCGAACATGGAGAGAATGCGAAGTATTTGTTTAAATTTATGATTTTCGAATTAAAATTCACCGGAGTTGACCAAGAAGTTACCATTTAAATACAAGGCCATTGAAGGCCATATTCTTCGAAACTTGAGGAATCTTTACAATTAGGATTTTAAAACATGTAAAAGACAGTACCTAATTTTTATTTTCGGTCGAAATTGCTCTGTTTCTGTTTACACCATGGATCTGTACAGAATGGAATGAAAAGAGTTACGATTACAGTTAAGTTATTTTCTGTAAAATAAATACTCGTACAGTCGTAGGTTTACGTCGATACGTTGGTATCTAGGACAACATTTTTTTTTCTGAAGGATTACCCCATCAACGTGATTCGTATAATTACAGGGCCGGCCCTCAGCCAAACAGTAAAAAGGTTAAGGGCGCCGTGATATGCTACGTATACATCCGTGAGCCGAAACGCGAACCGAGCCACGAATTACTGGAAAGGAAAGAAGCAACTGCGCGCAACGCCACTTGCGGTTACTTCGTTCCTTTCCTATAACTTGAGGTTCAGTTCGGCTCGCGTGTGAATACGTAGCATTAGATGTTAGTTATTATCAGCGCTTTGGTTTCAATAATGGTTCAATAATATCAATATTATTCTAACGTATTATATTAATACAAGTTTTTTTATTGTAGTTCGAATAGACATAAGTAGATAGGTACCTACTGCAAATAAAATTAAAATATTTTTCGTAGTTTAAAAGTTACAAAAAATTTAATATGGTTTCAAGTTATTCAAAGTATAGTAAATTATGTAATTTTAAGCCTACCTATTACCTATCTATTGTAAAACTTATATACAAATCATATTCAAACTAATGAAATGATAAGATCTCGTGAAAGCATGAAAAGGATCTTAAACACTCAATATTGTATTTTACGTGTATATGTGTATTATTGTATTACATACAAATACAGTTGTAAATATTTTTTTAGAAAAAATGATAATAATATATTGGGCACATAAAATAAAATATCGTGTAAGGCATCGTAAGTTTTGGCTTAATATGTTTTTTCACGTTGTATTCTACAGTACTGGTACACCTTTCTAAAATCACGCAGATATGATTACAATTTAGAGCGGTGCCTTGGTTTCATATTTCCAACTTATATCTCGATTGAAAAAAAAAACTATTGTTTTTAATTGGTCCAAATAGCTACGCAAGATTTCTTTAAATTTGTTGTTCTGATCTTTTGATCTAGTGATCTCTCCTGGAAGGCCACATTTGTAATGCATTAAGGTCTAACTTAAACTATCAAAATCCATTGTTTTATTATTGATGTTGGTGTTGTAATTCCGTGGATTCAAAACATAATAACATTGATATTCATCAAGTATGCCTGACGTTTTAAGCTTTCAAAGCTGAATAATAAATCTGCCAAATTCAGATTAGTAAACCAAAATCAAATTTATATTGAAATTGTCTGTAGTATTATTACACAGCGCCAAATCTATAGCAGTATCAGATGAAACACAGCGAAAATCATTTTATGGTTGATATCCCATGGTTGATATTGACGTCTGCATCTTCTATTAACACGAATGATAGTCGAGACGCCTTTGAAACACAAACATATCAAATTATGTAATGTATACGAGTATGTTTGTAGAGCCATTATTGTAAATCACAATTTTTAATCATAAAACAGATGGACTTTTTGTATTATTCAAATAAATCTATGGCCTGACAAAGCTAGCTAAAAAAAGTAGATAATTGTTATTTTTGCACCTTATAATGATGAATCGAAAGTGTGTTAAATTGGCATTTTAACGATGTCAACTCAACTAGATATATTAATTACATCTTATCGGAATGAAATTTTAAAATACACATTTCAATGGTGACCGCGTGCATAGGATTAAAATGTGGTTTTATTAATTGAGATAAAAGTATTTAGGGCCTAAAAATTAGCTTTCATTTTTGTCCAGGCGCTTTTTATATGTATATTGAGGACTTAATGTTAAACAACCTTATCAACAAAAAAAAAACATACAAATAATGTACAGTAACGTATCTATATAAAAAAAACATGCCAAACAACGTTAATTGCAAAAAGACATACCATTAATTAGTATTGGCTTGTTTTTTGTAGATAGCGTTGTATGACTTTAAGAGGAAGCTACAAGCCAAAAATGTGTATATACTTGGTATACCCTATATTATAGGTAATAGGCATTAACATCGCTTGACAAATGGAGTCTAGAAACGTTCTATTTCAACTGTTTTTTATTTATTTTGTGAATAATTTTATAAGAAAGCAAAAAAGTTAATGAAGTGAAACTTATTATTTTTTGGTAAACTAATGTTTAAGACAAGATTTTTTATGCATAGCACAAAGGGTAACATTTATTTTACAAGCAATAATTATTCGCCTGAAACACTCATCCACATTGAAAAATATCCTGATAAAAGATACATGACGCCAACGGGACTCGAACCCGTGTCCCTTCGATTTCCGGGAAAAAATGTAACAAGCAGTAATTTAGTAAATATTGAATTATTTCGCGGATAAGGGATAAGCCGCCATAGCTCAGTGGTCAGAACTATCGACCGGAAATCGAAGGTACACGGGTTCGAGTCCCGTTGGCGTCATGTATCTTGTATCAGGAGATTTTTCAATGTGGATGAGTGTTTCAGGCGAATAATTATTGCTTGTAAAATAATTGTTACCCCAAGTGAAACTTAATCAAGTTAATAAAAAAGTTAATCAAGTCACAGATAATCTTAGCTATAATACTGTATTTATTAAAAATTGTTTCCTTTATGCGTTAATTTTTTTTAGTCGTTTACATTTTTTATTTTTTATTGAGTAATTTATTTTTTTATTTGTATTCAACTCAAGCGAAGCGATAAGAAAACCTTCAATTTATCTTAAGCATATTTTAGGTATTCATAATGTACACCAATTCGTTATAAATATTAATCAAAATGGTGATTTGGCATTAAGCTTCGCCTTAAGACCTAGTGTGTATTTTGTAGATAATGTTTTTGACTTTAAAAGATTAACTTTAAGGTAAGGCCTTTGTCTGTTTTTGTGGAAAAAATTGTTTGACTTTAGACCCTCAATATATCGAACATCAGATCATACAACTAGATTAAGTTGTTGCCAACCACTGTATCAATAAGTTGAAGTAAACACCTGGAAGTGTGATGACCCCCTTTTTCCCCCTGGCTACCGACTGAATTAGCCATTGATGCTGAAGCCTAGAGGCTGGCCGATTCCTGTTGGCTACCAATTGAACTGGCCACTGCTCCAGCAGTCGCCTACGCCATTTGCTGTATCGTATGGCGCGATGATGCACAATGTGCTCCAATCTGAAATTATCGCTGAAAGAATTCCGATTGTCTCAGTTTTCTATCTGTGTTTTAAAACCCAGTTGCATTGAAATACATATAACTATTTCTTGTGAATTGGGTTGGCTGTGAAAAATAGGAAGTACCTATAAGCTACACCCCTTTGTAGGTACATTCTGTATGTACAATACTTGTAATTAAAATGTGAATTTTGATTTGAATCGTCTTTCTTTTATGATGGTTTGGATAGAAAACCTCACGGTGTTTTACTTAAATCATTACCCAGGTTGAGGACTGATGTGTGCCGCGGCCGGTGCTTATTATTTACAGTCTTTTGTTGTGCAGGCAAACACGTCCCGTACACTCAATATATTGCATTTATTTCTGAAATGGCCGCAAAATATTGTAGATCTGGACCTCGTATTACAATGTAATTATTTAAAGGTAGGAATTGTCTGTCTCAATCACGAGCAAGGTGTGTCGAAGGACTTGGGAGCCAGCACAACTCAGGTGTAATTCTAGGCCCGCTGCCTACGAGTATACGTAATAGTGATGGTACCTACATTGGGTAGTTAAGTGTATCTCGCTGATTGAACACGAACACTAAAGGTATGTATGTACCTGCGGCAATTGTACAATTTGTATCAGTTTCATCCGAATGTGGATCATGTCTGCACGAAGAGAGCATTATCTATTATGCGAATTAAACAGTTGTGTTTTTGTAGAAAAGCTGAATTTGAACAGTTTTACGTCACCATTTTTGCTTTTTGAAAGTATGTACATATGTAGGGTATTGAATCGGCAAAAAGGTAGTAAAATTGGTAAGCGGGTATCGGTACCGCCGCCCGGGAACCATTTATTGGATAGCCAACACCTTTGCCATAGGTAACCTCAAATGGTTTGCTACGTTTGGTGACTTAGCAGGGGTGCCAAGATAGATCTTGGCGGGGGATGCGTTTGCCTTCCTACTGCGTGGTAGGTCCGTAATCCGTATCGGGAGAGACTGGTTGAGAGAGACCTTTTGAACTCTACAGCTGGACTTTCTCGACCCATCACCTTGTACTACAGTAGGAGGGATGAATTCATAGTTTGTTACTCCTGAACCCATTCACTACCATATTACTTCCCACCCGCATACCTTTTTCCTTCCCAGAACTTCTTATCCTTCCTTTCCATAAATAGTCTCTCCATATATAATCCCCAAAGATGACATAGGCCCCGGGGGAAATAATTTTCTAACGTGCTAATTTAAAAAAAAAATGGTTTTGAAACTTATTGATCCTGTTTGATTAAGTAGTGGTGTATACAAAGTTATTTATTTAACTTAAATGAATGAATATTAGCTTCAGAAGAAGTTCTGAGGTTTTCCTCGGAGTTCATGTTATTTTGGGGAAGCTGTGAGAAGGGTATTATTGTAGGTGAATGTTTAGGAGAAGAAATAGTGCTGACTAAAACACAAATGCTGTTAAAACGTTCTTCAGTGGAGCTGTTTGGGTAAAGGACAACCAATTATGTCAGATGTTAACCATATAAAAATATTATGCATGTATTTGGCGTTCTTTGGAAAACCTTCCGTTAATATGATATGTTGACAGGTCGAACAAACACAGTTTTCTCATCGTTTAACCTACCCTTTAGCTTCATAAGATTGAAATCTACCGGTAAACGTCTCAAATGGTTTGGTAACCCGCTTTTTCGTAAAGAGATTATTTTCAGATACCTTGCGGCACTTGCGATTTGTACAGTCATAAATATTATAGTATTGTACCTACGACCTACGGGTGACTTTTACTATAGTTGACATCTTATTTTATAATTATTATTTTTTTGGTAAACTAATGTTTTTAAGACAAGATTTTTTTATGCATAGCACAAAGGGTAACAATTATTTTACAAGCAATAATTATTCGCCTGAAACACTCATCCACATTGAAAAATCTCCTGATAACAGATACATGACGCCAACGGGACTCGAACCCGAACACGGGTGAGTGCATGAGTGTTTCAGGCGAATAATTATTGCTTGTAAAAAAATCTTATTTTATATATTGAAGGTCATTCATAATGCCATGGACCGAATTATCATTGTGGATTAACTGCAATTATTATGCAATAAAATATAATCAACATATTTGGGAAACATTATTGTAATTTTAAAAAGTGTGGGCTGTTAAATTAAGTCACACTGGAAGCGGCAGAAGAGTGCCGCTGCAAAGCGGACAAACGAGTAAAAAAAATATCTTTTGTGTTTCGTTTATTTTCAGTTTGCCAACAAATGACAATAATTAAGCCATTTCCACAATGTGCCCTGCTAGCTTATGGCTTTGTGGAGTTGCGGAGATTAAGTACCCAGTTACAGCAGCCAGCAGACAGTGGCACAAATGGTCCAGCGCCCAGCGGCTGTGACGTCACTTCCCGGCCGCGGGCCATTGGAAACTTTACTCTAGCACTTGTGGCTTCCATAAAAACCTGGCAACACGGTGTTATTGAACAAAAACAGTACTATGCAGTTATGTACCCAACACAGAAAAGATAAACAGATAGACTTGTGCTGTTGGCGTGTCCGTGTGCCTGAAGTTAAATGAATTTTGCACGAAATCCGCTGAAATTTATGAAATATTTTCACATATTAAAATTATTTATTTAGCAGAAATTATTTCGTTAGGCGAAAGGTCAAATTTAAAATCGCTGTAGATCATACTTCTAGGGATTATGTGTTCAGTGGTACGCAGACATTAGTGCATAACTATACAGTGCATACTGGAGTACCTACGTACAACATTTAGAGGTGTACCGCTGATGGTATGGCATCCCCAATTGTTATATATTGTGAGGCTGAGATGGGGAAGAAGAAGATGGGTGAGGCTATATATATTCAGATCTGATCACCAAACACGGCTAAAGCCATTTCAAGCAACGTTTCAATTAGGAATGGTGGTCTTACACCAGGGCGATACTATAATTATTTCAAATTAATACATTTTGAAATATCACAAATTCCTCCAGTAAAATTTACTTGCGCACGCCAGGATTGATCCCACGACCTTCGGCTTGCTGGTCTTACCACGGAGGCTGTCGTAATTCGTCGTTTCTTCTCCCTTTTTTTCGTAAAAGACAAATGTGACAGAAAGAGAGGTTGTAGGTAATCAAGCAGGACCACTTCGCAATCATGCTTACCATTCACCAATTTTATTCGGTGCTCCAGAATAATAATATGTCCAATATAAGAAGATAGAATTCTTTAACCGTTGAATTATCCGCGCTTGGTTTATTTATCAAATGTTAAAAAAAGCTTACCGCAATAATTAAAGGCATACTCACTTTTCACAAAGATAAAAATATTTTGTATCTGAAATGTAAAAAAAAATATATCTACAGCGGATAACGATGATTAATTTTTCCTGCCCCCATTTATTATATTTCAATAAGAGAAAAGTTTATCAATATATTATTTTTACTGTGCATCGTACGATAAGATTTATCAACTGCAAATTTTACTATCGATAAAAGCCATCGATCAAAATCTTAACTTAATCCATGGCTTCTGTTGATTTAATAAAAAACAGCCATCGATCAAAATCTTAACTTAATCCATGGCTTCAGTTGATTTAATAAAAACCTCTAAAGTCAATATTAAAAATAATTTATCTTTACAAATTCAAGATTCAATACAAATCACACATGGAGAAAAATGAGTATTGCTGATTTATTAAAATCCTGTTACAAACGGGATAGTATGCCGTTTCCAAATAAAATTTCAGTACGTACATAATATATCGGATCATGTGTTGATGCGCCTGCGTTTGTCCTGATAATAAACAATGACGAAATGCGAAAATATTAGAATATTTATGAACACGTGTTTCAACATCGCCATAACACACTCGCGTTTTACTGATAGTTTATTAGGAAACCTGTCAATTCATCGTTTAATCGTTCATCGGAATAAGAATAATTTGAGATTCTTTATAAATTATCAATATCAGTCAGTTTTCTCCGTGCACAAACGACGATTTAAAATTATTTGTTGTTACGAAAACGGAATATTTTCTAAAATAATAATAGGTAAAAACTCTTCTCTTTTCCGATGTGAAGCAGTCATTCTTGCGGCCATTATCTGTACCACTGTAACCGCAGCTACAGTGTTTTTAGCAAAATGGGTGTTGTCATAAAAATATGATCAACTGATTACTCCAATTAAAATTATTGTCAACACTCATCCTAGTCGGGACTGCCCAATGTGCCCAACTAATCTAAACATTCCCGTGGGACGTGTGATGTCTACTTTATTCCTTTGAAGGAACGAAGGATTCATACCACTTGTTTAGCGATGACGTATATCAGTATACATTAGTATTACTGACAAAATAAATAATATCCTGAATACGTTCGTAATCCAATAGACTTATAAAATAATACCTTTTTGTGATTGTAAGTATAAAAACTCCAAAGTGACAGTGTTTGAAAATTTCAAGTCTGCATGAAAATCGAAAAATAATTTGTTTCACTCTGTACTTTAGCGTGCTTGCTTCACTTCTATGGTTTGGTTGACCATTAAATTATAGTTATTTCTAGATAAATAGGACAGAACATAAACGAAAAACTTAGGCCAAATTCTGAAATTTGAAAAACATGACATATGTAAATATTATTTCGGAAGTTTTAATAATAAATTTCACTTTGTGTTTGTTTGGTTTGGTCGACCATTACACAGATATAGCATATCTATAAAAGCTATAAAAGACAAAAGACATAGCAATAAAAGCTATAAAAGACAAAAGACATAAGAAATAACACTATCCATCACAAAGTTACCCATTTTAAACATAAATATAACACTAAATTTAATTAACTATAAAAATAATGTAAATCCTACCTGAATACAATGAAATTGTGCGCATATAATCCTTACGCCACCACGTTCAAGAACTATTCACTGATTCAAGCACCATGGAAATTAAAAACGTACTTTGTGATTTATTTTTATTTTGTTTCACTGGTATTGTTTTTTTCCCCGTTTAGGATTCGAACTCGCGCCAGCTTTTGGGTCCTCACTCGACTAGCGATAAACGCCTTTGACTCTGCACTCTGGTAACTCCGGGTGGTTGTGTGGGAATGGTATTCGTATTGCAAGCGGAGTTCGAAGTGCTCAAGCGACTCCTCCCGTACTTGTGTGAGTGAAGAGGACTAAGCAACGGAGTTGAGTGTGTTGGTGTTGTGTTGGTGTAGGTATATTATGTTGGTAAGAGCGATTTCGCTGATCTATGGATATACATAATAATGGACTGGTGTTTGCTTCGAGTTACGCCAACAGATTCCGCCAGTTGTTTTGATTTTTTACATAAATTGAATGCACATACTTATCATTATTAAAATGAACATAATAATCATTATTAAAATGCAACACTACGTTTGACAAAAGATATGTATTATTATTGACACCATTGATAACACTAATATATCGTAAGTTTGCTGGCAGTTATAGCGGCAATATACCCCGTGTACTCGTATATACATATACATGACACCTTAGGGGATGAAAATCTGAACTTTCGGTTGAGTCGTATGAAAGGCTTACAATAAATACGTAGCTATTATATAGTGAAAATAAATAAATTTATAAATCTACTTTCCTGAATAAATAACCGAATAAAGTTATAATTATTATTATATTAACATTTGGGTCATTACTACATATCCCTAACTAACGTTACTTTTAACTAATACGTAATTATTCGCTCATCTGGTAGTTAGGGATATGTAGTAATGACCCGAATAAAGTTATAATTATTAATATATTAACATTTGGGTCATAACTACATATCCCTAACTACCAGATGAGCGAATAATTACGTTACTTTTAACTAATACGTAATTATTCGCTCATCTCGTAGTTAGGGATATGTAGTAATGACCCGAATAAAGTTATAATTATTATTATATTAACATTTGGGTCATTACTACATATCCCTAACTACCAGATGAGCGAATAATTACGTATTAGTTAAAAGTAACGTAAGTACTTCACTGCCTAATCTTGGTAACAGAATGGCTTAAAAAATATATAAGCTGAAATTGAATGCATTAAAGTATGAAGGAAATTATAATAAATATCAACGATTTGAAATACTTAGGTGTCATATTAGATTTGATAGCATGCTGATTGTACACAAAAAAATGAGAATACGATCTATTTTTTGGAAAAAATTCTTCAAAAAATTTCCACAGTAACTATTATCACCAAAACAACTCCATTATTGCTTAACATCTTAACAACTAATCAACGATTCTTTTCTTGTGTAACGACAGAGAATAAAATAAGTTGCAAAATCCTCAAAAGAGAGTGCACTTGGAGAAATTCTTGGGCGATAAACATTTTCAAATGGAACCAAAAATATAAGTGAGCTTACTTTTTAACCCAATGAAATTTACACAATAAACAACCGGTTACTATAGTAAAAAAAATCAAAAATTATATACAGCAAGGACATTCACAGACATAGCACAAGGACGTGCAACGAAATCAAACTACCTTAAAAGGACAAAACCCATACGCAAAACAGTTTATGGGAAGGAAGGACATATCATATATGCGCTGCCGGAAGCCATACAAAATACGCCGGTACGATACGTGTTGTTTTTTATTTATGTTTTTCTTCTTCTTGCTCAATACACCAAAAAATTATAAATTTAAATATAGATTATAAGTACCGCATTAATAAGGAAGATAAATTATAATAGTGTGTAACATAATGTAAAATAGGTACGTATAATTGTTATGATTAGTAATATGTTAACTTAAATGTAAAAATAATTACAATAAATGAAATAGATTTATAATGGTTTGTTTTTGGGGTATTATGCCGTGTTGCGCTATCTCCTTCTTTAGTCAACGTTTCAGAAAGCATTGCAGTGTCCATCATCAGGGCAGATGTGTAATCTAAGGTTGTGGTTCGTGTGTGCTTGTGTATGAAGATGCGATACCTTGTTACCAGCTCCAACCCTCTAAGAGCAGACATTAACATTTAATTTTAAAATGGTTTTCTGTGATTAGTTTTGGTGTAGCCGTCAATTACAGGATACCAAGAACTACTGAGCTTAGCTCTATCGTCTCTGTTAATATTTACGGGATTCTTATGAATATCAATTGCCTCCGTAATTAGTCGTGCTTTATATGTTTTGGATCTCCCCAGGACTTCAGGAACAAATCCAAAGTAATGTCCAATTTCAATTAAATGCTCGGCAATTGCCGATTTGTCAGGGTGGCCGAGCTCACATGCTTTGAAGTGTTCAGATATCCTTTTGGAGATTGTCCGTTCTGTCTGACCTACATAAACCTTGTCACATCCGGAACAGCTGAGTTTGTAATCTCCATCTGTTTCCAGAGGAAACTTAGTTTTTGCAGACCATGGTAAGTCTTGTATTTTTGTTGTGGTTCCGAAGACAGTCTTGATGCTTTATTTCCTTAGTATCCTGGCAATTCTGTCTGTCACATTGTGGACATAAGGTCAGAAAACGCATTATAAGCGTGGTAAGGCTTGTGAAAGTATAGCCATTCAAAGAATATGTGTGTACGAATGTAAAAGCTATATGATCAGACACTAAAGAATGTCCATTTTTTTTTTTTTTTTTTTTTACAGTTATACCGCACAAGAGTCCCAACTGCTCCCGTCTGGAGCCAGTGAGACTATGGCATCCCCAATTGGGGTATGTTGTGAGGCTGAGGGTATTGGGGAGGGGAGGGAGATGGGGAAGAGGAAGGTGGGGAAGTACCTGGCTATTCAGATCTGGTCACCAAACACGGCTAAAGCCATTTCAAGCAACGTTTCAATACTGAATGGTGGTCTTACACCAGGGCGATACTGAGAGTATCTTCCACTCTGAAAGTCCATTGGTCCCAGATGAGTGAAACCACGAGCCTCGCGTAAGTAAAGGTCTTTTGACTAACTGGTGCCCTTGAGGTGGTTTTTCTCCAAACCGGCATTTATTTATCACATATTAGGTCATTTTAAAGCCAGCCCTCCTACAGCTTACAGCCTTGTCTCGCGAGAAAGGTCTGCGTGGTCGGGCGGGTTTACAGGTAATTATTTGCCCACGTCGATTATTTTGGCCTGATGCCTGGTCTTGCTGCGAACCTTACTGCACAATGGCATGTGCAACATGTTTGAAGGATTCGCGTGGGATGAGGCCAAATAAAGTCGAAATTGTGTAAACGATGAAACAAAATGATGTAATTACATATGTGTCAAGTCCAAGTCCTTTTTATTCCAAGGTCTCAGACATGCTGATGAATTTGATGAAACTCTTCTAGAAAGAATTTCGGTATTTGAAAATTATTTGATTTCTTTCACTAAAAGTAAGGAAAATTAGAGCTTACTTTAATCACAAGGACACATCCACAAGATAATTCTATCGGTTGATCTCATCGGCAGATATAAGGATTCTTGCGTGTTTGTTTTTGTTATTATTTATTATGAATTAATATTTGAGAGATTCAAATTTTTTTTTAAATCTTTTATTTTTAGTTTTCGATAATTAAAAAAATGCTTTTAAAATTTATTCAATAAAATGATAATATATTCTTAAGTTTGCTGTTTATTTTATATGATTTCTTTTATTTCACAAGATTTACTGCGTGATACATAGATAAAAAGCGTTTTAAATGTTTAAATCGATAAAAAAAAAATTAAAAAGGGAACATAAAACGTGTTAGATATGTTAGATAGTCTACAATTTGGTAGGCGGGAATGGGTACCGCCGCCCTGGGAACCATTTATTAGATGACCAACACCTCTGCCACAGGTCACCCCAAGTGGTTCGCTACGTTTGGTGACTTAGCAGGGGTGCCCGGGTTCATGGGTTAAGGTTTGCCCGGGTCTTGGTGGCGGGTGCGTCGGCCCACCTTCTGCGTGGCGGGCCGGTTGGGAGATGCTGGTTGAGGGAGACCCTTTACAACCGGTTACCGCTGTCCGGGCCGCTCGATAGTACAGGGGCCCGACCCTCAGGCTCACGACTAAGGGTGGGCTGCCCCATCAGCGAGTGAAAAAACCCCGCCACTGCTGTTGTGCCGGTTCGTGACCGGAGGGGACCCAGCAGCAGCGTTTGGGGCGCATTGGATGCCCTCTCCAGCCGGACTCTCCCAGCCTATCGCCTAGCACCGCAGTGGGTGGGCTGGAACCAAACGCTCATCACTCCTGGACAGCCTGAACCCCAGATTCCTACCCACCCCTCATACCTTTCCTTTCCAGACCTTCCTTTCACCTCATACCCTTACAAAAAAAAAAAAAACCTAAAATCATGAATATACAAAATAAATTTAACATCAATACAGCGGCGAGTAGCAGGCGTCCCCGGTGCGGGCCAAAACTGTTGGTAAATTTTGCCAACATTCGCGGCCTGCACACAAATTTAAACTCTGCTCATCACCATCTTTTGTCCCAACGTCCCAACCTTCTTTTCCTATCCGAACTCAGATAGCCGAGCCGCCAGACTCCTCCTATCTGGACTGCCCGGGCTTTACCCTCGCAAGCAAGTTCCGACTCAAAGGAGGAGTCTGCCTCTATAGTCGAGCTGACGTCAACTGTGTACGACTATTGAGACTGGAAAACTCCAGATTCGACCTAATGTGGGTGCGCGTCAATCTTGCCTGTACGGCAAGATTCTACGCATGTTTATACCGCTCACCGAACCATAGCGAATCAGACACTTCCGAAATCTTCAAACATTTGAGCGATACTATTGATGATCTCTTGCCCCGCTACCCTTCGGCCGAGTTTATTGTTCTGGGGGACTTCAATGTTCATAACGAACCATGGTTGAAGTTTTCAGGCCCAACGGACTCTGCTGGCCGACAGGCGGAATCCTTTGCCATTTGCTACGGATTAGAGCAATTGGTTCAGGAGCCTAAAAGGGTTCCTGATGTCCAGACTCACCGCTCCAATCTGTTAGACCTATTCTTAACTACTGTGCCACACGGTTATAAGATTGACGTCACAGCGCCTCTGGGATCATCCGACCACTGCCTAGTGACGACATCAATTCCCGTTAACCTCAGACCAACCAATGAGAGGCTGAGGAGAAAAGAGTGGCACTATAGGTCAGCAGATTGGTTCGGTATGCGGGCCCATTTCAACGCTTTTCCGTGGTCAGCTGTTTGTTTTCGGACTTCGGATCCTTCAAGATGTGCCCAGGAGATTGGTGAAGTCATCAAATCGGCGATGGATGGCTTCATACAATCGACTACTAAAGAAACTGGTGTGGGCTCAAAGCCGTGGTTCAGTCGACAATGCTCCGAAGCAGTTCGACGAAAAAACGCGGCTTACCGAGCCTACAACACATTTCGAACGCCCGAAAGCAGATCAGCATACAACAAATCGGCAAAGGAATGCAAGAGAATCATTAATAGGTCAAAATTCGAACACGACCTGCAGATCAGCAAAAAGCTGGCTGCCTGCCCGCATGGCAGCAGATCATTCTGGTCGCTTGCGGGCTCAATAGGTCGATATTTTTGCAAACCCAGTTTGCCACCTCTTACCAGACCTGACGGCTCACTAGCAAACACCGCCACCGAAAAGGCAAACCTATTAGGGAAAATGTTTGCGGAAAACTCGACCCTCGACGACGGAGGTGCTGTTACGCCGTCGGTTCCTCACTGCGGCTTCTATATGAAAAAGCTGACGATCCGGCATCGGGATGTACTCCACGTCATACGGGGGCTCGATGTTAACAAAGCTAGTGGACCTGATGGAATACCTGCCCTGGTATTGCAGAGGTGTGCTGCGGAAATAGTTCCAGTTTTGACAAAGCTCTTCAAAATGTCCCTGAAGTGTGGCACTGTACCCTCTGGTTGGAAAAAAACAATCATTCACCCTATTCCCAAGAAAGGTGACCGCTCCAACCCGGCCAACTACCGCCCCATAGCGATCACATCAGTTCTGTCCAAAGTGATGGAACGTGTGATCAACGACAAACTGCTCACATACCTCGAGAAGAACAAAATTATCAACGACCGTCAATACGGATTCCGGCGGAACCGCTCGTGCGGTGATCTTCTCGCGTATGTGACGCACGTTTGGGGGCGGTGCCTGGAACGTCACGGTGAGACCCAAACGGTCGCACTAGACATATCCAAGGCCTTTGACCGGGTCTGGCACCGAGGACTGGTCAACAAATTGCATTCTTACGGACTTCCCGCATCCCTGTGTACGTGGATTGCTGACTTTTTAAGGGATAGGTCGATTCTGGCGGTTGCTGACGGTTTTACCTCTTCCTTGCACTCCATAAATGCTGGCGTCCCACAGGGATCGGTTCTGTCTCCGACTTTGTTTTTGTTGCACATCAATGACCTTTTGACATGTGCACCGATTCATTGTTACGCGGATGACAGTACAGTTCATGATAGCTTTTTGTTTGACAAGCCCCCAAAGGGCACACAAACTCCAACGGCTCGGAGGGCTTTGAAGCAGAGAATGGACGGTTATCTCGAGAGTATTTCCTCCTGGGGTAAAAATAATCTCGTCGAATTTAATGTTTCAAAGACCCAATCCTGTCTGATTACGTCTAAAAGGGATCCAAATTATAATCTAGTCTCCTTCAAAGGAAGCAATCTTCCGAACAGGCCTTCCATTGATATGCTTGGTATAACTATAAGTGACCAGCTCAGGTACGGGGGCTCCATCGAAGCCAGAGTAAAGATGGCCTCTCAGAAGCTGGGCGTACTGTACAGGGCCCGCAGATACTTTAATAATACACAACTGCTGACCCTGTACAAATCGCAAGTGCGCCCTACTGTCGAATTTGGCAGCCATCTCTGGTCCGGAGCCCCTAAATACCTGAAAAAAACCCTTGACTCTGTGCAAAAACGGGCGGTCCGTTTGATAGATTCCCCAATCTTAACAAACGGACTGCAATCTTTAGAGCACAGGCGTCAGGTAGGTATGCTGTCCTTGTTCTATCGGTATTACAATGGAAGATGCTCGAGGAACTAGCGTCATTGATCCCTTCGGCACCGGTGCGTAGTCGGGATACACGCCAAACGCGCGTCCAACATTTGTACATAGTTGACATTTGTCACATGAGAACGGGTCGCTTCTTAAGTTCTTAAGTTCAACAGCTCGGCTGTGGAACGAACTGCCGGCCTCTGTGTTTCCTCCCTCCTACAACATGGGACTCTTCAAGACCCATGTTCACTCCTTCCTCTCCACAAAAAGACCCTCCACACAGCATCCCCAAAGATGACATAGGCCCTGAGGGAAATTATTTTCTTCAGGGCCTCCTGTGTGGAGTTAATATAAAAAAAAAATTAAAAAAGATATTGTGCGTTTAAGCTAATACCCTATATTATTAATAATACCTCCAACTTCTGACGTTTCGCATACATTCTGATGGCAACATGCTATAACTAGCGCCTCCTAGCGGCATGAGTTGTGAGAATTGACTAGTTTAGATACATCAATGGTTGTACGCATTGATGTATTAACTTATTCAATGGTTGTCCGCCTTAATTTTTCTCTCATTAATTGGATTTTGTTTGAAATTATATTCTTTTTTACGTTAATAAAGTATCCTAATGAATTTATTTTTAAATTAAATATGCAACATACGACGTTACTGCTTTTTTGCTCGTACATTAAAATATATTAAAGCGGCTATTAACTCTGTATTTGATGGTTTAGAAAGGTAATAAGATACTTGTGATATATTTTACGCAAAGATACCAATATATATTTAATAATAGGAATGTACAAAAAAACTAATTATAGAATATTATATCTCAATATATTTATTATATTTGATAATTCAAAACATACAAAAAACTGTTTTAAATCCTTGATATAATTCGGGCCACTTCAAGACCCGCATTAATAAATCCTTTCCTACTGCCCCCACCTTAACCCGCTTCACAAGGCTGCCCAACCGGGAGGTGACATATACCCCTGCTTTTACACTGTACAGACTGGGGCGCTCATGTGAGGTGTAACATAAAAATAAAAATAAATGTGTTTTGAACATCAACTTTGACGATGATTATAACATCATCTTGAACACAAAATGCCTCATGGAACTAATGCTGCTTTGCTGAATTAACCTTAAAAAATTTATAACTATTTTGTGATGGTTTAATCCACATTTTAAGTGATCAAAAACATTTCAAACCATTTCACCAACTTGTCAACGTTTTTAAAAATCAAACGACTTGCTTGAATGTTTTTGCTTTTGTTCGTAAACTGAATCACGAAACCCATTTTTTAACATTTTTTTGTTTTTTATCCTAATTGATACAAATTAGAAAGCGTAAAACTCCGCCACCAAATAAATGTCATAGTCAACATGTTATACCAGCTCCCTCTAGCGGCTAGAGTTGTTGGCCACTATTTCACTTGAGTTGGACGTATATATAATCTATAAGAATCGAGAAAAAAGTTCATATCAGTTTTCCTATTGTAGATGGGATAAAAATAATAATGTAGGTTAATGATACATTATTTACAATCGATCGATAAAAAGAATAAAACAAATATGTTTGTCATGCTTCTAAATAAAAATATAATGCTAAATGAAAAATCATTTGAAATGTATGAACGCATATATGACACGTCTTTAAAACAATACTATACTTTTTCTCTTTGCGTAAAATTATTCACAAATTAAACAAAAAACACCTTTTCGCTAAAATCGAGCGTTTCTAGAAGCGATCGAAATGTCTATTATATTATTCGTCATGGTACAAGGCACAATAAAAATATACCCATGATTTATTATTGTAAGCCTTCTCTCTTAATCAATTCCCTTTGGAACTGATTGTATTATATTTAGGTATTAAAATGTATGTGGAAAACTTAAAACTATGTGGCTCCTTAGATCTAAAACGTAACTACAATATAATAGGTGTTAGAATCTGTAAATTCGGTATATGGTTGCATTATAATCATATTAGTAGACAGAGATTATGGGTAATTAAATATTATTTCCGGACACTGTTTCCAAATAACGTAAACATTGTTTTATGGGTCTTCATAAAAATCATCAAAAGCATTTAAACATTGATTCATAAATCGTTCTGTTTTATATGCGATAAAATAAACGGTTTTTATGTTTTTCATTTTATTTAATCCTGTAAAACAGTTCTCTAAAACACGCCATCTACTCCAGTCGAGAAAAGTAGGGCACTGCAGTAATAGAGCATAAATAACGCGTAACTTGATAGTCCATATCTACTGGAAATCTATACGTTTTTTACCAAACAACTACTGCAAGGAGCGGCACCACGATCGGCTATGCATACCACATGGCAGAACATACGTGCTGGCTCATCACAGCATGACGCGCGGTATGACGCTGCTAAATAACATGCCTCTTGATTTTTCAGGTTTCAAGAAAAATGCCAATAATTAATCTTAATTTATGCCATTCTAGTGAAGTTTTAAAGTGAAATAACACATTACTATATTTTATTAATTATTGGGCGCAGTCAGTATACAATAGTCAGTATACAGTATACAACGGGAGATTTCAATATCAACATTAACAAAAATAATGATAGTAAAATTAAACATGAATACTTAAATTGTATGACTGAAAATAATTTTAAATCGTGTACTAATGAAAACACGCGTGAAATTCAAGGTCAAAAACCATCCTGTCTAGATCATTTCTGGACAAATATTAACTTAAAGGATCTTCATAAAATTAAAACCATTGTATGGAAAAATGACATTACAGACCATCATACATGTATATTTTTATACGAAGATAGAAAAGAAATTCACACAAAAAACATGTCAGTAAAAAAATCATATACCAAATTAAACATAGAGAAATTAATTGAAAAATTGAAAACGGAAAATTGGAAACAAGTAATCGACTGTCAAGAGGTTGAATTATGCTCAAATAACTTTGAAAACATTCTAGCGATACATATAGAAAACTCTAAAACGGAAATTCCAAATCGAAATTTAGCTAAAAATAAATTCTTGAAACCGTGGATCACACAGGGATTATTAAATTCAATCAGAGAAAAAAGTAAACTTTACAAAAAAACAGTTAATTTCCCAAATGACAAAGAATTGGTTTGCAAATATAAAAAATACAAAAATAAACTGACACGCATAATTAAAATCAGTAAAGATGAGTATTATAAACATAAAATAATAAACTCCGAAAATAACCCAAAAATAATCTGGAAAACAATTAATTGTGCAATAGAAAATGATAAACAAAATAAACCAATCAATGAAATTGAAGATGAAAATAAAGTAAAAATAAACGCTAGTGTAAATCCAAAAAGATGGGCAAATGTATTCAACTCTTTCTTCGCAAAAGTTGGGCAAAACCTAGCCAAAAAAATTAACGTGACAAAAAGATCAACTACAAAACCAATTATTGAAGATATACAAAATATAAACTTATTGTCCCGATTTAAAATGACTAGTGAAGTAGATATTTTAAAAATAATTGAAAATATGAACGGAGGTTCGTCGCCAGGATATGATAATATAACGATCCAAATTCTAAAATCTATTAAAAACTATGTGATAAAACCATTAACTCACCTGATTAATCTGAGCCTTAAAAAAGGAATATTTCCATCAAATTATTAGAAAACAATTATCTCGCCTATATTTAAAAGTGGAAACACCCTTAATGTTACCAACTATCGACCAATTTCTCTAATCTCTAATATTGGAAAAATATTCGAAAAAATTGTAAAATCTCAACTCATGGAATTTATTGAAAACAACAAAATACTTCACAATAACCAATATGGATTCCGAAAAGCGCGCAGCACACAAGATGCAATTGCAAACGTTACTTCACGCATATACGAAAACCTAGATAAAAGTAAAAAAATGTTTAGGCATTTTCATAGACCTAAGAAAAGCATTTGACAGCATATCTCACTCAAAACTTATGGAAAAATTAGATAATCTGAACATTAAGGAGAATGTTGCAAATTGGATAAAAAGCTACTTAAAGAATCGCCCACAGTATGTCAAAATAAACAATATATACAGCTATGAAGAGACGTCTGAATATGAAATCCCACAAGGAACGGTACTGGGTCCATTACTATTTATCTTATATGTAAACGGGATATTCTCACAGTCAATTCTAGGTAGTATAACCTCATACGCGGACGATACAGTACTCATTGAAAGTGATAAAACATGGGAAGGAGTAAAACAAAAAGCAACAGAAGACATAAATCTACTCAAATACTGGTTTGATATAAACCTACTATCCCTAAATAGCGAAAAAACCCAAGTATTGCCATTCGCAATAATAGCAAACGATATTCCACAAAACTTTGACATAATTATACACGACAACTTTAAAGAACATAATACAAATCACTGTACAATAAATTGTTCCACACTACAAATTACAAATAAAATTAAATACTTAGGAATAATAATGGACAAAAACCTTAACTGGAAAGATCAAATTAACCTTACCATTAACAAAATAAGGAAATTAATTTATATTTTCTGAAACTGCGTAACTTTCTATCATTGGAAAATTTAACTTCAGTCTACTACGCATTAGTACAATCGAATCTCCAATACAGTGTAAGCAGTTGGGGATCCGCATACAAAACTAATCTCCTACCTATTGAAATTGTACAACGTCTGATTGTTAAAATAATATTAAAAAAACCGAGAGATTATCCAACTCAACTTATATTTGAAGAATTTAAAGTACTAAAATTTAATGATCTTATCCGAAAAAACATAATAATTCAAATAATAAAAGAAAAACAAAATCACAGTTTTTCAACTGAAAGACGTACTCGTCAAAAACATATATTTCCAATACAAAAATGTAACACCTCATTTGCACAACATCATTACACATTTCTAGGCAAAAAATACTTTAATAACCTACCTGATAATATCAGAAAAATCGAAGACGACAAAACCCTACTCAAAGCGATCAAAGAACATTTCAAGGTAAAAAATCAAAATAACGAAATTCGTCAATTAAATAATGTAACGTTATAAATCGTTAAATTGTACATTGTTGAACGTTGTTAATGTAACGTTATAAATCGTTAAATTGTACATTGTTGATATACACTTATATTTTTAATATTCTTAACTCCTTAAATCATTAATAAGAATACTTACATAAATAATGTTCATCTCGATACTCAACATCTCTTTTAAACACAAGCGTCTGCTTCCATAAAAGAGAATAATCAAAAAAAAAATGTGTTTACTAATTTTTATATATCATTATTGTTAGCAAATATTATTATACATTGTAAACTGTTTAATTATTACATAATAAAAAATAAAAAAAAAAAGAAAAAATAAAAAAATTAAAAAAAAACTAAACATAAATTTCACTTGATCGTTCCATGTCTTCCTCGGTCTTCTTTTTCCATTCTCTTTAAAATAAGTATATTTATATTAGTGACTAGGTATACATAAACCAGTAGCCTCGTATTTCCAACCTCCTCCACACAATTTATTTAGTTAACAAACAGTTAAGTTTTGTTATTGTAGATATCAGTTTTTTGTTAACAATTTCGCCTCAATGAATTAGTATGGCTTTTTAATTAATTAATCATTTCAAAGTAACTAAAAACAATATACCTTAATTAATTAATGACAGCCTTAATTAATCGAAAATTGCTTTCATTAATTAAAACTAGTTAAGGTCATAAGAATCCTCTGATGGGTGGAAATAAATACTTATATAAACAAAATCAAGATGAGGAATCTTTTATTGTTCTTTTGTAAGCTTTGAATTATTTTCGAGACCACTGTGGTCTTATTATTGTTTAAAATAGCAAGTACTTTGTTTCCAATTATCATGTGGTTTGATATGGGTTAATAATTGATTTAATTCAATAAAAGTACGCGTATAAACTATAATCAGTCAGTCACAATTTAATTTTCTTGCTCCTAAAATCTTCAAAAATTTACCAATAGAAATAAATTCAATTGCCAAATACGACAGTTTCAGGAAGACGCTTGGGGATTTCTTGATGAGTGAGTGGGATAGTGTAGGTAACCTGCTTCTCGAACTCAGATAGAGGTGTATATATTGTTTACATGTGTGAGGAAGAAGATACATGTATGCAAGTATGTGTATGTTGTGTGTATGTATGTATATGTATATGCATATATCCATGTATGTATGTATATATATTTACGTGTGCATCTGTATGTCTGTATGTACATATGTGTACTACTTTATATATTTGTGTTTATTTTACAGAAAACTTTTCAATTTTTAAGTTATTGAAAACATCTTTTTTTTATAATTCTACCAAAATATGTTTACACTAGACTTAAATTCAAACTAACCATTCCTCCATTGGGCACCATGAAACAGGCAGCTGCCTAGTATGGTGCTCTAATGTATCATCTCTAAATAAATGTATTAATCATGTAACATGTACTTATAAATAAATAATAGGCATAATGGAATGAAACAGTTGTCTTACGAACAACAGTTTTGGTTATTTATTTATAATTGTTTTTCAACAAAAGATGTTGCCCAAATCGAGTATTCATTTCTGCATAAAAATTTGCATATTTCCGATTTTAAAGTTAAATATAAAATTTTGTCTAAAATTTTCAGGTTCCCAAAACAACAATGCATATCAATCAAATAAATACTTTCGGGCATGTCTTGGAACCTGGAATACATTCCATAATTCATATAAAAACATCAAGATAAATATTGCATGAATGTACTATTTTAATTTGGAAATATTAATATTGTTTACCTGAAATCAACAGCAATTTGATTTTAGTTAAATTTCGATAAAATAGTAATGAATAAAATTTTTAAAAAACGAATAGGTACCTGCCTAGTTCTTTCGGCAGGAAACTGTATATCAGCAAAATACTTAATAAAGTAAGTGACGATCGTGAAGCTTTCTGAATTTGACGGTAGATGGCGTTGGTAAAATGATTATTAGTTCCTCACTATGCTTGTTTACAAAATCAAGGAAATAATTAAGTAATGTGTATATGTAAACTTTAGGAAAATCATGTAAAAATATATTTTTTTTGTAAAATTTTGTGGGTCTTCATAAAAAGCTTAGATTTATAATCATCGTGTCCACTTATGCAATAAAATTTTTGTCTAAATGAAAAAAAAAATTCTCCCACCACCACCACAAGCTTTCCCTGTCTGAAATTTCTAAGACAACAAAACTACTGTTTTTGTCATTAGCCAATTACAAAACTAAATTCGCATGGGTTTATTTTCCGTTTTCCAATTTTTTCAATGAGTCATGGTTGTTCTTTAATTTTTAAAAACTTCTTATCCTAATAATAGTGTTAACCTTTTTTTTTAAATATTATTCCCATTGTTTGGAGCCTGTAGGATTATGTCACACCCAAACAAGGAATCTTGTAGTAAGCTTGGCAAGGGCAATGCATTAGCGAATTAGCTAATGGAAGGCAAACGGATACAGTGAGCTGGAAATGCCTGGATAAACAAATATCATAACTAAACACAGCTAAAGCCATTTAAAGCAACGCGACGTTTCAATTCTGAATTTCGATTTTTCACCGGAACTGTGCAGTGATTATGTACACTTTCAAAATCATCTATTAAGCCAGTGACAGACCAGGCTATAATTGCGCTATATTGAGATAAAACTGAGATAAGTTATTTAGCATAAGGTAGGCGACACATTGCCCTATATGCTGAAATAGGCCAAGTCATGATGCGTGTAGCGTAATGTGTCTCCTACCGTATGCTAAATAACTTCTCTGAGTTTTGTATGTGGAAAAACTTAAAAGAATCGTCCACTAAATTAAAACATTATTGAACGCTGACTTAAAAATAATTTTGTAATAGGAACCTACCTTCTCATCCTAAGACAGAAAAAATAGCCTTCAGAAGCGTAATTCAAAGCCTTACACCACAAGTAATTAACGTAATTACAGAATAGTAATGCATTCATCAGAATCATAATATTGTGGCACAGCTTCTGAATAGGCTTGAATCACATAACCCCTCCTTGGACCAAAGAGCAGACCCCCACATATCTATTAGTTGATTTTGTACGTTGTGTACCGCGAGATAATGCGATGTTAGGCTTAGTAAGCTCCCTGGTCCTCGTTCTACCTGTGGTCCTAATATGGTCAGGCTAAATACACCTGGCCGAGAGATGTTGATGATGTGTGAGTCATGGTGTTATTTCTCTGAGAAGTACGAGTCATGGCCGAGTCTACAGATAGAGCCTTAGAGGGCTACCCGTGGCCCTACAGCCTCTAGATTGATAGGGTCATCAACGAACCATAATAAATTCTAACAAACGAATTTATTTTTTATTTAATTTTTATTTTTTATTTAGTAAAAGATTATACATTTATATACATTATTTAAGAAATGTTTTGACTGCCCAACTAGGAGGATTCCCGTTTTAGGACAGTCAAATTAGGATGAGTATTAACAGTATAGTATGCAAATAATAATGAAATAAAAGGAATTTTTACTTTTAACTGGTACCTAAGCCTACTAACATATTTTGTATAAATATGAATAACAAAGAGAAGAAATACAATAAAATAAAATATCCAATTAAACATAAGATTGACTGCTGCTTGGGTAGCATTCTAATTTAAAGGTACTAGGTAGGTACATATATACACATAATGATAAAGATTAGAACATAAAGGTATCTTTTACATGGTTTATTTTTTGTTGGTGTTTTTGTTGTTGTTTTTGGTTTGTGTTTGATTTCATTTTTTGTGTAGTAAAAGTTCACTCTCCTTTCTACCTAATTGATGCAACCAATTAGTGGTCAATTTATGAAGAATAGCTGTGTTTTCCTTTTTCCAAGCATCAGGCATGAAGTTGTATAGTTTTGGACCTAAGAATGAGAAGTGCCTTTGAGCGAGAGATGTTTTAGTTGTGAGTGGTACAATTGGATTTCTCCGTGAGTGGCGGGTGTCGTGAGAGTGGTTAATAGATGGGTAGAGGTGGTGTTGTTGATGGGTGTTTAAATATAATTTTCTCATGTGAATTAAATGGTTTATTTTAAAATTTTGGTTAGGTATATTTTTGAGTTTGAATGTAGGTATTCCTTTTTTATGTTACTACAGCACAAGAGTCCTAAATACCCGTAACTGGTAATTGCATTCCCATTTTGAAAAAAACGTTGAGGGGATTAACGGAAAAAATGAGTTATTAAGAATCTCAATTATTCAAATTATTGGTAATCCGGTTAAAAAATAAGGGTTTCTAATCCCGGGGTGCGCAAGTAAATTTTAATTGATTAATTTGTGTTACTTCACAAATAAGTCATTTCTAAAATATATAGTATATTTGCCGCACGTTCCAGAGTGGAAGACACTCTCAGTATCGCTTTGGTGTAAGATCACTGAAGGAAACGGCTTTGGCCGTGATTGGTGACCAGATCTGAATAGCCAGGTAATTCCACATCTTCCTCTTCCCCATCTCCTTCCCCTCCACACCACCTTAAGCCTCACAACATATCCTATTGAGGATGCCATAGTCTCTTTGGCTCCAGACGGTTCGGAGCAGTTGGGACTGTGTTTTCACATTATTTTGTTTTGTTTTAATCCTAATATATCGGAACACGTGTTCATGCACTTGACATCGTGATAATACATTCGTATTTTACTAAAAGTTTACAAACTTTCAATGGAGTTAATATAATAACCAAAAAAACGCATTTAAAAGGGTTAACGAAAAGAAGTTTCCTCAAAAAGTACCAACTAATAACTTCAAAATTAATCGTTCAATCAATTATTTTTCTAAAGTTTTCGGTTCCGAAATAAACGAGTCAATAAATATGTTTACAATAAAACAATAACTTTTTGGGTGAGTAGGTATGCGCGTTCAAAATTCACGATATAACGATTTTCTCGACACAAAAGATACTCTTAAACCACAATAGTAATTCTAAATAGAACTCTGAACTTTATAATTTTTTGATTTATGCTACCTTCAAAAATGCTCATTTCGGTTGTGTGTTTGTGACTATTTATTACTCTGGTTCAATAAACTCGGATATGATTTGAATTTAAGTGACATTTTCAAAATTGAAACTAGTGTGAAGATTTCAGACAAACGATAAAGTACCTACCTTCTCATAATATAACATTTCAATGGATAATATGTAATTTTAATAGACATTTTCAAAAATGAAACTGGTGTGTCAAGAATTCAAACACGCGCGATAAATTACATCAATATATATACATATTTTTTAACAGAAAACTGTTTTAATTCTGTATTTCTTTTGTTTAAATTAATTAGTGTTAAAAGCTAGATTTCTTAATATTTGAAGAGTGTACACGTTTTAGCATCATGTAATTATCAATCCTACAGTTACAAAGTTCTCTGATTTTAACATACATCCTTAAATTTTACTTACATAATTTCATGGCATAATTTAGTTGAAGTGTTTTCATAAATGTACAGGGATTTTACGAAATGGTTTTGATTTCCGCCTTAAATAAAAAAGCCATTTCTAAACCCGGTGGCGCTATAAAATCAAATAATTAAATTCAAGTGCAGAATAAGTATTTGGAAAAAAAGAGTGTTGGCAGAACCTGGATATTAGAATCCTAAAAGCCACTTTAAATAACATTAGAATATTCGAATGACGTTTTATTTTCGTTTGTTTTAGAATATTTATTTATATGTATGCAATGATGTTACAATAAAACTACTAGTACTCGATAGGTAGAAGCTGATATCAGTGCATTGTATATCATAGTCATCATAGGTACTATGATGTCTATGATATAGGTACTATGATGTCTAAAACTTTATCGGACTGGCAAGCAGTGTCGCACATTATTATACACGCGATTCTCCCGGTAGATTTACGTTATTTATTACTAGAGACCGGATTATATGCAACAAAAATAGCCCAAAATATGCATGCAAATATGCAATAAAAATAGCTAAAATATGCACGAAAATCCATAAAAAGGGTCAAAATATGCAACATGAAATAATACAGGAAGTCGTATTTTTACATATTTTTTTTATTATTTTAGTAAGCTATTAGTTCTCAAGGACAACAATTATATTTTCGAAAATATCAATTATAAAATGTATTTAACAATAAACTTTAGAATTTACCTTTAAAAACGTATATTACTAAGTACTGTTCTAAATGTTCCGTAGACAAATTGTGTCTACGATCGCTTAATATATTTTTGTAAGCGGAAAAGAAACGTTCTACGTCTACTGATGTGGCTGGACAGAATTTAAATTTGGGTGCGATTTTTGAACTAATTGTTCCGGGCAAAATTTCACCTGCCCCGTTGATGAAGTTATCAATTTGGCACAAAGGTTCAAACCCTGGGTTATTATTCAGTATGTTTTCAAATTTTTCTTTGAGTTTACTCGGGAATAGCTTTGGCAACGAGGAATTCATAAGGCGAATTTCCTTCATAACCTGAATAGATGCATTCAACGCCAATCGATGAGTTTCAAGCGTTTTTATACTTGCAGGTATGTAGGCGAAATGAGTGGTAATCATAGCTAGGTTTTTTTAATACTGGCGTCGTCAAACGATTCTTTGCACTGGAAAACTGCCAAAGCCTCTGCACTATCGAAGTCATTGATAACACCCTTGATGGCTTCAAAATGTTCATGGTAAAACATCGCAGCTTCGATCCATGTACCCTAACGTGTTATTACTGGCTCAGGAGGTAAAGGGATATTTGGCAGTTTTTCTTTGTAGGCCTTTATACGAGCAGGCGCCTTAAGAAACACTTTCTTTGCTGATGAAATCAGGTTATTTACATTCGCAAACGTGGATCTCACTTCTTCGGCGAGTCTGTGAATTCCGTGAGCAAAACACGTCACATAAATCAAATTGGGATAAAATACTTGGAGGGCTTTGCCTGCTTTGATCATATAGGGGGCAGCATCTGAGAGCAACACATACACATTTTCATCCGCAGAAGATTCAGGAAATATTTTTTTTATAACCTCATTCACAAATCTGGCGATCGTAGAATGATTTGCCTTTTCAAGTTCTCTGCAGGCCACCAAATAGGAAGGTGAAGGTTCAAGTTTTAATGCACCAACAATCAAATTTGCAATGTAACGGCCGCAAGTGTCAGTGGTTTCGTCAGCTTAAATCCATATGATGTTATTCTTGAGTTCATTGCGTATTTCTTCCAGCACATGTAGATAAATCGATGGTATGTAATTTTTACGTAAAGTAGATTCATCCGGTATATTTTGATTTATGCCATATTTTCTGAGAAAATCCTTCAAGGCAGGATTTGTCAGTTTGTATAGAGGGATATTGCTTGCAAGAAATGCTTCACATAGATCCATGCTAAAGTGATTTTGTTGTTTACATTTGGAGGTTACTTCACTGTTACTGCTACTTGCCACTGTAAAAACTTGTTGTTGTGGGCCCTTCTTCTGCACTCCTGCGATATGAACACTGGTTTTGACATGCTGGTCTATTTGGAACTTTTTTGTGCTAGAAATGTTTTTCTCGCAAACTCGGCAGTATAAAACTTTTCCGTCGTATGTAAATATTCCAGGATATTCATCTATCCACGTATGGGCACTTTTTTCATCAGGGGGCATGGTTCACTTTCACAATGTACAACTTCGTGCAAACAAACAAAACACTAGACGTAACTCTAAAGAACAACGCGTGCGACCAGTCAAAAACAAAATTCGCAATTCACTGAATTACCATAAAAATATACCAAATCACCCCTCATACGAATGAATGAATTGTTTTCGGCAATTAGCGCGAGCGCAGGCGAAGATGAGAGAGGTTCCCCCCCGCTCCGGCCGCCGGCCGTAGCGATCAGTAAGATCAGTTATCAGTTCTTCGCTCAGCTTCGCTGGCCGTGCGCCTTGCTGTCTGACGTCTATAGTGTCGCTATGTGAGGCATCTGAACGATATCAAGCGTAAATATGCAAGATCTCAAATTATTTGCTAAAATATGTAACTACCGCTGAAAAGGGTCTAAATATGCATTTGCATATGCAAATATGCAAATGCATATAATCCGGTCTCTATTTATTACTTTTGTTTCCTTTTCATATTATAACAGTATATATTTTATTCCTTTCATTTTCTAATAGTATATACCTTTCTAATATCTTTTATTTTATTTTTTACAAACTCTTAATGCCTTTTAGACATTTTATAAGCACTTCATTCTTCCTTATACTACTTTATTGTATATTATTACATATAATTTCTTACTTTGACTTATTACTATACTACAGATTGCTACTTATATTATATTTATATCTCTTTGTTTTTTCATACTTTTAACCTTACTTACTATTTACTGATTATACCATTATACTTACATTTATATTGTTGCATTCCTTATGTTAGGAATGAATGGCACATGTTGTGCCGTATATGTGAAATAAATAAATAAATACATCTAGACTCGTTATTGTCTAACAAACTCAAGATAAAACGTGCAAGTAGGAAACACTCTTATGTTTCCAGTAAATTCTTAATTCAAACGATGTCGAAATCAACGATGGCGGGCGGCTTTTCCGTATTTCGTCGAATACTACATTCTACATCTCGGGTGTGACCGAGATAATATAATAGGCTCACTCGCTTACACTATAAGACGAACACGGAATACTGTATGAGACGACCTACTACTATTAGAAATAATTGTATTTTTATAATAAGAAGGTAATTTATGTGTATATTTATCTTATTTCTAGAATTTTACTGGTGTTTGCCGAGTAATAAAAACAATTACGCATCACACGATGGCATTGTGGCTCTTTTTTATTCAATATAATTATTGCATAAGCTAGCACACGACCTTATGTGTGGCAGTTTAGTACTAAAACTACGAAATCGAAAGCAATACAATTGTCTTATCTTTAGCTTGCCACGGAAATGTTTCTACAGCGCTTCTATATAAATTGTAACGTCATTGGATGTATGCTTTTGTTTTACATCACAGTTCACAGTTGCGATACTAATAGTATACTCAACTCTTTTTAGTTCGTAAACTAAAACAGCCTCTGTTCACCCACGCTGCTAGTCGTTTGTTGGGAAACGAGGATTATTCAACTGACCTTACAGAATGGATGACATTTATTTTCCATCCGTGTTATCCCTTTTACAGATAATCTTGACCCACATCCTTGTTTGCTTAATGCGTTTTACCTACAATTGTTTTGTGCGTTTTCATGATGATCGAAAAATGAATGATGATCATCCATTCTTGCCGACATTTTTTTACATACGTTTATTTGAATTTTTATTTTTCTGATGTTACCGTTAAGAACCAAACAATATGCGTACTGAATTATTCTTTACATTTAAATCGAGTTTTACAAGTTTCATAGCACATGATGATTTTTTTTATGGTCATAATTAAAGACATCTCCTATCATCGGCCTTTACCGGTGCACACATCCAAATTCGCAGTTATTGATGCAACCTAATTTTTTATTTTTTATTATTTATTGTATAAGTACATTTTTGTTTATTTGTTACAATATATGATCAAATATTTCAAGACCCCTCTTCCATAGAAGCATTAGCTTGTGGCTGGAAGAGGAGTGTAAATTGTTTTATTACAATAAGTAAGTAATTAAAAATAAAATGATTTTAAACTTATTTGTATTTTCATATAATTGTAGGTATATTATTAGGACTATAAACGAACTTGGTAAATGATGTATTGATATTGATGCTACCTAACTATTGAGTGTTCGTATTTTTATATAATTGTTGGTACGTTATAGTACTATAAATAAACTTGGTAGATAGCTGCCTCAACACAGGCTAAGCTTAGTGAGGCGGGCTATGATAAACCTTAACATATAACTACATTAACATTTCTATTATTTACATTTATTTTACCTACTGTTTATATATCACTTTCCGTTGATAAAATTATATACTCATCTAATTTATAAACCAATGTACACAAAACAGTCAATCTTCAATTTCTATAGTTATAGTTTGAAAATTTGTCACAATAAAGATATTATATTATTAATAACATACACTGAATCTCAAATACATGATTTATAACTGTATTTGTCCAATACCTTCCAAATTTAAATTAAATTGTAATTTTTTTGCATTTTTACGTCAGTTAAACATTTAAATGGTTTCGTCAGAAATATTCTCAGTTTAAAAGGCACGAAGCTTTGCATTAAAGATTTTCACTCAGATTACAAAAGCTGCATAATGTTACCAGATACAATAATAATTTCCTGTTTCGTTCATTGCATTTGGGACCGGTTTTCGTATTATTTTTGTCGATATCCTTTGACCTAAAATCCCGGAGTTCTTGGCTCCGATCCTCCCACGTGCACTTTGAATTTCAAAGCAAGAATAATCAATATTCTACCCGCAAATCAGCTTTAACACTAGATTACAAACTTATGTATATTTGATTAAGCTGAAAGCATAGTATTTTTTTAACACGTTGACAGACGTTTTAATGTTTTTGTAATCTCATTCGGCATCTTTAACTAGTAGTTCTATTGACAGTAGGCCTTGATTCCAGTAATTTTTTTCTAATTTTAATTTTTAATTTCCTCTGAAATCACCATATACTAAAAACATTATATCTAAAAAAGCGAATGATTAAGTCCAAACAAGTACCACAATTTAACGTGTAAAAAAGAATTTTTTACTGAACCATTAAAACGGCTATCAATTTAAAGCGGAAATGGAACGTCTAATGACAATACAGACAGACATGAAATGCAAAACGGTCGAGTTAAAATCCACTAGATGCTCCATTTTATTTAGCTGCTTCTCTCACTAATTTTATGTGTATTTATTGTTCTGAGAGATGGCATCCTGTGAGAAATGAAACGTGCTCTGTCGATATATTTAATTTCAATAAAATAAGTCATTTAAAAAGCAAATAAACGCATATATATATAATATGTAATCATATATCAGTTAGTTATTATGTAAATAGGATTGGTTTTGGTTTGGGTTTCGATAGTTGTCTATTCTAGAAACGCCTCCGTACTAGATTAATTTTACTTAGAAACGCGTGGGTTATGAGGCATAGTATTACCCGTTCTTAACCTTTTCACCGCTTGATGTTTCAATGTAAGCAATGAATTTATTGTAGAATTTAATATTTACTTTTAAATTTGAAAATAATGTAAACAATAAAAGCATATGGACAGACATTATTTCCCTGCTTCAAAATCATTCAAACCACAAACATAAATTGTTTAAGTAAACAGACAAAAGCAGTGATATCAATATCATTAAATCTACATTTTTGGTCAAACCTATTTTGTACATAGAGCGTTCAGCTGATATAATCTTTACCATATTTCTATTTTAATTTATTATTTTTAGTATGACTGTTAATAGTTATATTTTTTACTTATTTATTTACGTGTTAACGGGTTTGGTACTTTATGTAGGTATCTAATTTGCCTTATTTTTATTTATTGTAATGATAAACTAATGTTTATAAGATAACGTCTTATGCATAGCATAACATTTTTTTTTTATACTTCCGATTTTGTTGTCCGGGTTAAATCTTCCCCATAGGAAAAACTAAACCCTTCCACACACTTTTCCACAAATGATTATCTAGTCAATCAACATTATGCAAGTGCATTATATAAGTAAAATAAATACAAAACAATACAAGAACAACAACACGTCAAATCACCAGAGATCAAATGGGAAAAAAAAATTCACCGACTCCAGATATTTTCATATCAGAGGGTTCGGCTCGGTAGAACTCCTAATAGGGCCTATAAATCCTACTGATCCCTCAATATAAATATTTAAAAAATCTTTCATTATCCTACATGTATTCAAAATGACCGACTTTTGCATCTTTATATATAAATTTTTTGATAGATCTAATACGCCTAAATTTTTAAAGAGAGAGCTAGGTATAATGCCAGTAGCCGAAATAACGAATGGTAATATTTTTATAGTCTGAGAATGCCAAATTCTTTTAATCTCATTTCCTAAATCTGTGTATTTTCTTATTTTTTCATTAACAGATTTTTGAATATTACAGGAATTTGGAAGAGCGACATCAATGATATAAGTTATTCTTTTAATTTTGTCATGTAAAACTATATCGGGTCTATTATGTCTAATCGTTCGGTCTGTTAGTATAGTTTTAACATAATATTTTTTTTTTTTTTTTTTTTATAGTGAATACCTCACAAGAGTCCCAACTGCTCCCGTCTGGAGCCAGTGAGACTATGGCATCCCCAATTGGGGGATGTTGTGAGGCTGAAGGTAAGTGGGGAAGGGAAAGAGGAAGGTGGGGAAGTACCTGGCTATTCAGATCTAGTCACTAAACACGGCTAAAGCCATTTGGAGCAACGTTTCAATTCTGAATGGTGGTCTTACACCAGGGCGATACTGGTAGTATCTTCCACTCTGGAACGTGCCGCAAATATACTATATATTATTTTAATTAATTAATTGTGAAATAACACAAATTAATCAAATAAAATTTATTTTCGCACGCCGGGTTCGAACCCGCGACCTTCGGAATGGCAGTCCAATGAGTTACCACTGGACTATGCCGGCCGTCATAACATAATATATTTTATAAAATTCGTTTTCTAAAAATGAATTAGGTTCGTATTCATAATATGGTATTATATTACGGCAGTCAATCAAGTTATGTTTAATTACCAAACTTTGGTGAATTATTTTTAAAACTTGATTGTGCCTAAATGTATACTCGGACGGTGCTAATATAGAACATCTCGATATAATATGTTCTATAGTTTCCGGAAAAGCCAAACATTTTCTACATAAATCATCAATTTGATTTGTATCTTTGATTATATGCTTCCTATAATTTTTAGTATTAATGACTCTATCCTGAATGGCAAGCATAAATCCTTCTATTTCTGCGCTCAACTCTCCAATACTCAACCATTTGTTTGACGAAAATTTGTCAACATACGTTTGGTTGAGATAATTGAAGTGTTTTGCGTGTAAAATTTTATTTGACCAGGAATCTAATAATTCCTGGTTGGGATTTATAAAAATTTTGGCATTCTCATCGTATAAATTTAAAGGTGTAATATTTCTATCTGCCTTGCAAATTATTTTGTGCATTTCTGAGCTATGAGCTTTCCTATGGAAAAAAGTTCTTAGCATTTCTACCTGATTATGTTTCAAAGAAGTTATTTTGACTATACCTCTACCTCCTAAATTTCTAGTTAAATTAATTCGTTCTATAGCTGAATTTGGATGATGGCAATTAAACTTTGTTAGCGTAGTTCTAATTAATCTTTCTAAGTTATCTAAATCTGTATTGGACCATTTAATTATGCCAAATGAGTACGTTAATAGAGGTATTGCCCAAGTATTTATTGCTTTTACTAAATTTTTAACAGATAGATTGCATTTTAAAATTTTCCTGATCCTAGTTTGAAATTTAATCCTTATATCATTTTTAATACTAGTATGGTCTAATCTATTTGATTGTGGGTATCCTAAATACTTATAAACCTCATCCCTTTTCATACTAGTAATTTGAAATTTTCTAAATATACTCTCGTCCCCATCTACAATTTTGCCTTTCTCTATATGGATCGTTCTACATTTATCTAAACCAAAAGTCATTTTGATATCATCTGAAGCAATATATATATAAGCAATAATTAGTCGCCTGAAATATCATTACAAATTGAAAATATCTCCCGAGTTTAAATAAATGCCGCCAACGGGAATTGAACCCGTGTCTTCTGATGTCCGGTCAGGTGCTCTGAAACCACTGAGCTATATCGGCTTATTTCCAACCCGCCAAATGATTCAATATGTACTAGTACCTCAATCAACAATTACTGCTAATTATATTTGTTCCACCTGTAAACAACCAACTTTATTTTTGTAGGAAAGGCTTGGTTAGGCGAAATTTCTCACTAGATGGCGTCGAGACATATAATATCTTCATTTATTGGTGAAATATTTTTGACTTGTCAAATAATAATCCAATATTTTTTCAATATACATGATAAAGACTTTAATTGCGTCAGTGAAATTATTGACCTAGGTATATTGTTCGATAGCAAACTAACTTTTGTGTTTCATATTAATAACATTATCAATAAGGCTCTTAAGACTCTTGGATTTGTTTTGAGAGTTTCAAAAGACTTCAATAATTTAGGCACATTTATCATGTTGTACAAAACCCTTGTTAGATGCCAACTAGAGTATAACTCTACGTTATGGTCTCACTTTTACAATATTCATTCCGATAACATTGAAAAGATTCAACATAAGTTCCTGAAGTATATAAACTATAAATTGCATAGTCCTGTAGAAAACATTGATTATAACTACTTACTAGATAAATTGTCCCTATTAAAACTTTCTGAAAGAAGAATAAACACAGATTTAATCACAGACATAGGAATTAATAGACGAGAAGATAATGGCGAGGGGTAAAATCAACTGTTGAAGAACGAAGGGAGTAAGGCTGACTGTGATTCGTCAATAAATCAATCTGACAGTAAATAGGCATCTCGCATTATAATATCACCATTTAGTTCTTAAAAGTAAAATCTGCTTTTGAATGAATAGACATTTCTACATGGGAGCGCAAATTACTCGCCACGTTATGAACTAATTTGCGAAGTCCAAATTCGGCAAAGTAAGGCAGCTTCTATTTTTAGAGTCGTAGTTAGTTTCAGAGTATTTAGTTAAGACACTTTTACAAATGTCTCATAATTTACTTACCCCAGTAAACAACGATGAGCACACTTGAGAATCGCTACATTGTGATGTGATAGTATATGTTTCTAAAACTGATCCATATAATACGGTGTGAATAAGCTTAAAATAAAGTAAAATAATGCTTACTTATGGAATGTAATACGACAATTGGGTTTATTCTCTTTTTCACATCTATTTTTACAAGTTTTCATAGTACAAGTCAACATTTTTCCGTGTTATTTCGTAAAATGAACCGATGATGCCTCGACCATAGTTCGCACAAGAATGATGACGTCACGTTTTCAAATTTCACTTGAGGCCATATGCGAGCCCAGCCGGCTCAATTGAACCGGTATGGGGAGTGGGGATAATACGCTTTTAATCACTTAGGGCAGGTCTACTAATATTCATATGTCTATGGATTTAATAGTATTACATAAAATACTTCATTACAAAATTGACTGTCCTGAGTTACTCCAATTAATCAGCATCCACATACCCAAAAGATCTTGCCGAAATTTACTACCCTTTTATTTTTACAACACCAGGACACTGTCTTATCAAAATTCCCCGATTCCAAGACTTTACAGTCTCGGAAATAAATATTCTGATCTGGGAGATATATTTCATCTTAAAAATATTCAATATAAATATTGTTTATTTCAATTTTTTTATATATCGAGATACAAATAGACATCTATAATTTTCGCAATATATATATTTTTATTTTGAATATCTATTTATGTGAGACTTCTTATCATTTTTACTAATGTATCTTATTTTATTATATGCTTTTGTTGTAACATTTAATATTTTTTTCTTTTTTCGTTGTATTATGTTTCCTTTATTGTTTTAATTTTGTAGAATTTATAATAACTGTGATTCTCAACTATTAAACTTTGTAGTGTGTAAAAGCTCATTAGGGCGTGTAATAAATAAATAAATATTATTATTTTTAATGATAAACTAATGTTTATAAGACAAGGTTTTATGCATAGCATAAAGGATAACAAATAATTTCAGGCAAATAATTATTTCTTAACCTTTCTCTGAAAAACTGAATGTGAAACTCCGTGGATCGTATTTGCGACAGTCGCGCATGGGGAACGCCGTCAAAATCTTACAGCCGCTTGCATCAGGTTAACACAGGTTTGCAAGGAATTATGTCGCACAGAAAATCACTGCCATTCGTCATAATTTTTACGATACAATGCGGGAAAGCCTTCCTGACAAGGTTCTTGCAATAAATTAATGGCAGTAATCACCAATTAAAACATTACTTCAAGTAGTAATGAGAAATAATGCTTCCATTAGAACTCTCGACATTTATCTATATTATCTAATGGCATGAAATAATGCATAATTAATTCCCTTTAGTAAACAATGTAGGTACTTTTCAATGATATTTTAGTTATTTCTTCTTAAAGTTATACAACTATCAATACTTTCTGGAACTTTTCCATTCTTGGTAATGCGTATCCCTTAAACAAAATGAAAAATGGCAAACCCAAGTTTATAAAATGTGGTTAAGCTGAATAAATTAGGAAGAAGAAGAGGAAAAATGGTTATGAAGTATCCACCTAGCCAATAGGATCTTTCTGAACTATTCGTTATATTATAGGTATTTCCAGTTCAATATTCAGGCGTACCTACTTGAATGGTGAAATTGTCATCCATCGCATCAGTTCGAAGTCTCTGTAAGTATTTCTCTCATATTCGGACGACTTCAGCTACTCCAGCGACGTGCTTTTGCATTTCTTAACGCCATTTATCTATTTTTTCATTAATCTCTTCCTGGTAATCCTTTCCACGATTAATCTTCGGCACATCATTTTTATAAAAGACCCCTTTTTAAGGCGTCCGAAGAACACTGCCATTGACCTCTGGCGTTCTTAAGAGGGAGGCTTAGTATCCATAGGACGGGTTGTACAATACATATTTGCGCAAGGCTCTATGAGTAACATGTCCATTTACTTTCTGAGTATAAACAATAATTTCAATGTAATCATTGAATTAATCAGACTTCCAGTAAGTAATATTGCGTGATTTCACCAACCGGTACTATAAACCATAAATCTGTTTTTCGACGCAGCAAAATCTCTAATTTTTTCGAATGTTCTGGCTTCTGGCCTTGTTCTAGAATTCTAGACCATAATTTCAAATTATGGGGAGAGGGGAGGTGAATTTAAGTCTTAATTTTGTTTAAATTGGAAAAGTTCAAAATTGTATGGAAGATTGGAGTCGAATCCAGACTTAGAAGAGACGAGTTGTTGAATAGAGGGATTTGCTATATTGTTTTTTACAACGATCGATTCAATTTTATAACGTCCATTTTATTAACCAAAAATAATACAGCCAGAGGTTCGTGTCTTACGCTTCAAATTTTAGCTTAGAAAAAGTGCCTACTGAAGTTCGGGCTGAAGTCGGTTTGTAAAAGAACTAAATTATAAAAAAAAATCATACTCCCAAAGCCTAATGTTATATGATCTCATCGATAGCATATAAATCAACACACGATGAATATTAACATAGATAAACAGCTACATATTATAGCGAAGAGTTGACAGTAAAGTGGATAGAATGAATTATGATATGATTAACGTATTCTCATGTTCTTTTGGTCTGAGCACGGCCAAATGTGGTTCAACATTTTTTTAAATTTTTATAAGCAATAATTATTAGCCTGAAACACTCATCCACATTGAAAAATCTCCTGATAAAAGGTACATGACGCCAACGGGACTTTAACCCGTGTCCTTTCGATTTCCGGTCGACAGCTCTGACCACTGAGCAACTTTTAATAATAATTAAGATTTGACAAGTTCTAGTATTTTCACCAAAAAATGTAGACAATTTGTCTCGACGCCATCTAGTGAGAGAGTTAGCACTTACAATGCCCTTCTCATATAAAATAAAGTTGGTTGTTTCAGGTGAAAAAAATGTAACAAGCAGTAATTGTTGAATGAAACACTAGTATACATTGAATTATTTCGCGGATCAGAGATAAGCCGCCATAACTCAGAGGTCAGAGCTGTCGACCGGAAATCGAAAGGACACGGGTTCAAGTCCCGTTGGCGTCATGTATCTTTTATCAGGAGATTTTTCAATGTGGATGAGTGTTTCAGGCTAATAATTATTGCTTATAAAAATAATTGTTACCCTTTGTGCTATGCATAAAAAATCTTGTCTTAAACATTAGTTTACCAAAAAAATAATCATTAATAATTTTTTTCCACACTGATTGAGTATACAAGACTATAACGCGATTGCAATAAATAACTTGGTGAGTAGAGCTATAACATAACATAGAGGCATAACAAGTATAGTTTAGTTTAGTTAAGTATTGAATAAATGAGGATTATATTACTAACAAGTACATATTTTTGGTTGATTAGAACATTACACTTGTTTTCTTTTATGGCTTGTCAGGAAATATGACGTGGGATAAATCTGTTTTACGGATAGGCAGTAGGTAGCTCTAATCCAACTTACGAAGTATTTATACAGTATTAATAAAGCACGGAAGTATGTTTGCATGATTCAAATTTCAACCCACAAAAAAGAAATATGATAGAATATATTGTTATTTTTTAGCATTATTAAGTAGCAGAACATCTGTTACATACTGCTTTGAAATTGTTTCATTGGTCGAATCATTTTCTTTACAAAAATAACACGAGTACTATCGTGAAATTTTGTAAGAAAAACCATAACAGGCGACAAGTAGGTGATTCACGTAAAAGGGCAAACCGCTTCACTTCGTAAGGTAACTAGATTCTATTGGTAATGTTGTAAGTGGCAAGTGAAATGTTAACAAACCAGCTGTTGGTAATAATACTGAAAATTCTTGGAAAAAAAACTAAAAACACATGGAAGCACATATTTATTGTGAGAGTTCTAAATCCTTGATTCTTCTTCTGCAGATAGTTGCCGAACAGTTGTATACTCTATAATAAACTCTATATTCTACTAAAACAAACCATATAAGATCTCAGATCGAATACTTTCTCATGGCGACAACGCTTCGTCTCTTACTAATCAAGTCAACGGATAGTATTGGTTAGTTTTTCACCCCGCCACTCTGGCTTACAGGTGTGATCCCTAGAAGGAATTTCACAGATGTGATGACCGATAGAAGGTCATGTTTGGCTCAAGAAATTTAAGTTACCTAACTGACTCAAGCGACGCTTTGTAAATCGTTGCGTTCAGAGTTTAATTAACCCTGTGGGAGGATGTATCTACTCATTCAAATCCTTTTGGTAGAACAGACGGTTAAGGGAAGAGAACATATTACGGTAGGAACGGTACAGGTGTAAGCTGTTTCCTCACTGAACACATAAAGGGATTGTTAAAGTTTATTACACTGTCTTACTATTGGTAAACTGCTATAAATACTTATCATTCTTGCAAATTGATTGTGCCCAAAGATATTAGAAGAACGAGATATGCTATGTTGGCCGCCGGACCGTAGGCGGAGTACTACCTAATTAGGGTACTTTGAATACTATCGGGACGTGTACGCACAGAAATGTGTTCTATGTATTAGTGCGGATACCTTAGCGTAAGCGAAGGTGTGCAGTAGTATTGGTGAACAAAACCGGCGACACTGGGCAAAACAATTCCACACAGTATGAACTGCTCATAGCACATCTCGTTCTTCTAATATCTTTGATTGTGCCCAAAATAATGACTTGTTGTCACCGTTAAAATGTCCATGTATTTAATTTTCCCGTTACACTACAAATATTTGGGTTTTATCAAAATCAGTAAATTAATTTCATGTTTAACCGATTTATGTAAGTAAATTATTACAGTTCAAAAATGGGTTTGACTCTTTGAATAAAGCCTTAGACACATTATGCTATATTATAAGCGCATAAATTGGACGTGGCATGTAGGTATTATGTGTCGGGTTGACACATTACGCTATAATCTTCCTCAGTAGAGGGGGTCAGATAAATTAAGGGACTGCCGCGGAATATCATTTTTTCTGTGGGATCTGTCACCTTGACAGATGACAGCCGCGTAATTACCATGCTTCAATTGTTCCGACCCCTTCTCGTGCCGTAGATTTCAAATATAGCCTGGCTTGCAGATCACAGCGCATATCGTCGCCACGCCCACAGGTGTAACAGGTCTGTATGGGATTGTATGACGAGCAATATGGAGTTATATAAAACACTTTGCACTTATAGCGTAATCTGTCACCTCGTTATTTATAAATTTCTTCCATTAAAAAAAACATTATTTAAGTTGATAATAAATTGTTTAACAGTGTATAGTAATTACCCTTTACTTAAAAGACTTAGAGCACCAACGCAAATCGCAGAACAATGAAGACTTAATATTACATCATTCAAACTGCAAACAATACAAAGTGCTTTATGAAGTGTTGTTATAAATGCTCGCTGTAAACATTAAAGCATGAAATACTGTTCCAAGATATGTGTATATACCTCCTAACATCAATTCTCTGCCATCAGCACCGCCTCTCTCCTAGTAGAACGCCTTTATTCGGACGATAGACGTATTATGATGAAAATGGATGAAAACTTGGAAAAGGTTTATAAGATTAAGTGTTTGGGAGTAATTGTGGACTCAAGATATCACTTGAAGAAAACGCATATTTTATTGCGAAAAATTATAAAAATTTTTTGCAACAAACATAGACTGCTGTTCTAGTATACTAGTTTTTTGTAATTTGGTAATTTAGGTAGATTATAAATCAATTGTTGCACCAAACACAGACTGCTGTTCTAGTATACTAGTTTTTTGTAATTTGGTAATTTAGGTAGATTATAAATCAATTGTTGCACCAAACACAGACTGCTGTTCTAGTATACTAGTTTTTTGTAATTTGGTAATTTAGGTAGATTATAAATCAATTGTTGCACCAAACACAGACTGCTGTTCTAGTATACTAGTTTTCTGTAATTTGGTAATGTAGGTAGATTATAAAACAATTGTTGCACCAAAAATAGACTGCTGTTCTACTATACTAGATTTCTGTATCTTGGTAAAGTTGGTAGATTAAAAAAACGTCTATTCCATAATAGAGCAATGAGACAAATTTTGAAGCATAATAAATATAAATCAATACAGAAAATGCTTATGAAATTTGATGTAATGAGTGAAAGAATTTTCTATAACGTTTTAATTTTTATCTACAGTTTTTAACAATTTACTCCAAACTAGCATTAGAGATAAACTACGATAAACACCATATAAGCAGAAAGATAAAATCAGACAAAAAAAATATCAAAACAAACACACATAATTGTTTAGTGTATAGAGGAATCCAAATATATGGCTTAAGTTCTAGTGAAATTAAAATTTACCTTGTTTATGAAAATTTAAATAAAAATGTATGTTATAAGAATTAGAAGTGTAAGTTGGAACGAAACTATGTTAATATTAGATTAGTAAATAAAAAAGTAAGCGTAATAAAATCAATGAAATAATGGGTAATTTTCTTATGTTCCTTCCTTTCCCAATAGAGTCTTTCCGTTGACATACAATACGTACTCGTACATACACAATACACTATTCACGCGCTACAGGGCGCTATCCGGCCTCCGTTGGCGATGCAGCGCATGGCAGATGATCGCAAAGGGAAGGGTGCGCGGGTTCGGTGCTTTGATGCGCCACAGAGTAGCCGGTACGAATCAGCGCTACCGGAAATCGGAAAACACTCTCGTCCAGGCCGTCGCCCGGGGGCACTTCGCGCCGCTGTATTACAAGTGTATTTTATTTTATTTATTCTGTATTCAATTTTATATCTTGTAATTCATTTATATTTATGTCTCACTAATTATTTTTGCTACCGTAATGTACTGGACGGGAGTCCGCACAAGACTGTAGATTTAGGCGCCGGGTCCAAACCGTGTCTTCAACCGATGAGATGCTCCTTTACGGCCGATGATGATGATAGTAGTTGATATTGATGATAAATCTGCCTCCCGCACCCAGTGCTTGGTGAATGTCGGGTACTGGGTGTGCTGTCGTCTCTGCTCGCTTCTGGTGTTGGCGGTTTTCCAGAGGAGGGCCGGCTTGTCTTGAAGAGGTAACACCAGAAGATCTTGGAGCAGAAGACTTGAGCGAGGTGAGGCAGATGTTGGGCAGGAGTCACTTGTAGATAATAAAACGCTTGGTTTCGGTGGTAAAGATGAACTAATTTTATTTTATTATTTGGCTGCTTATATTCAATAAGCATGACTAGCACCCGACATTGGGCTTTGAGTCAAAAAGTGGTGGGGGATTGTACCCGCGCCAGATATGTGTTTATAGCCTCCGACAAGATGTTGAATATTCATTTTGTCGGTAGTACTGGTGATAGTAGTCGCTTAAATTTGAGAGTTAGAAAAGATTTTGAGCGCTTACATGAATGATAATTACATAGTTTAAATGCATAGTAGTTATAGGAATGTGTATCTTGACAACTAGATTTTTTGTTTGTCAAGATACGACAAAAAATAAGAAATGTTTGTAAAATAAATGTGTAAAAATGATCTCAAGCGATCAAATTTGTAAAACATGTTAAGTTAGTATTTTTCCGAGGTCCCCCGTAACATAGCGCTCAGAAAGAGATAAGATTCACTATGCTACGAGGTTCCTGGATTTTTGTACACGCAAAAAGGGTAAAAAATATTGTTCAAAAATGGGTTTACATATGGGTGAAAAACAGCTTTTTTAATATCTCCTCAGCGGTAGTATATCGAAAATAGTGTTTATTTGACTACCGCCGAGGGGATGAACAAGTAAAATATACATATTTGCAATGTTTAAAAATTGATTTTTCTATGTAAAATTTACATAGAAAAAATGCTGGACATCGATCCACGCGGCAGGTAAGCCGGCGATGCGGTATCGATGCCGTTCGTAGACAAAGTTTTTCAAGCGGCCGGGAACAAAATGGCCAGTGGCGGGGAGTGATGATTTCGCCAGTGGCGTGGGGTAGGCACATTTTATAAATGTAAAAACAGATTTTATAAAATTGAATAATGTGATCAACTACGTCCGTTACACGTAAGGTAGTTTAAATTTTTTTGAAATACCGCAAAATAGGGGATCCCCAATATTGGGGAAAGATTTGGTACTCTTAGGACGGGTTGTTTCGGAGAATTTGAACAATTCATCAAATTTCAACGTTCATTTTCGGGTTTTGTGAAAGTCCTATTCAAGTTCTGTTATTTTATCATTGTAAGTTGCTTGACAAAACTGAAATAAAAACAGAACATGAAAAATCTTTCACAGAACTTGAAAGTGAACGTTGAAATTTGATGAATTGTTCAAATTCTCCGAAACAACCCGTCCTTATTATTTCGATTAGTGCTCTTTCACCTCTTTTGTTCTGGTAAACCAAGCGTAAAAGCCAGATCGAAGCATGGTTTTATGATAAACTTAATACCTACCTACCTTTTTTATAAAATCTGGTATCTTATTAATGAACAAGGATTCGCTCCTCCGTAGCGTAGTGGACTACGCATTTGTTCTTTAGCAGGGAGCCTGCGTTCATAATTCCCTATCAATTACCAAAATATATCATTGCTTTAAAAAAAGCCTACTCATAAGTGCTATCAAGTGTGGCAGTTAAAATCATCGCTGAGTTGGATGCACTCTACGTAAAATTAATTCATTAACGGACTAATATTTTGCGGCTTGAGGGTGATTTTTGGGCTTTGATTTTAAGATATATACGTTAAAAATACGTTCATCTATATCTACGTCACATTTACAAACATTTGCATGAGCATTTTGAGGCGTGTAAGTAGGTTTGACAAAGAACAATGCTGAGAAATGCAAAATCGACATTTACAACACAGCACCATCCTCCTTATCAATATAATAAGATTCTTGGCTCTGGGCCCAGAGGGCGCGGTATCAAAACCCGGCTTAGCACAAATAAAATTAATTAGATTCATAACACGTGCATTGTACAAGCTAAACCAGAAATAAGTAAATCCGTTTATGTGTTTCACTGAAAACGTGCCAACGGTGAGCTCAAAAGTTATGAATTTTGCCCATCTTTTTTCTGGTATAACTACTTACGTATATTCAAATTGCAACGTCATTTCTATTACAAGCTTTGAGGAATTATTCAACTATTAAAAAAAATACCAGATTACGACAAATACACAACAGTAGAAATAACACGGAGAAAAATGAGTATAGCTTTTTATTAAGAATCTCTTCAAATTATTGGTAATCAGATTAAAAACGTGATTGTAAGCCATTTTTACTGATAAACTTTTAACAAATTCGTAGTAATATCCGAACACGTGTTCGTGAACCTGCGTTTGTCTTGATAATATTAAAAATATAACACGTATTCAAACATGGGGACAATACATTGGTATTTTACTAAAAGATTATCAGGAAACCTACAAGGTCCTGCAATCCCGTTTTTAACCGGATTACGAATAATTTGAAGATATTTTAATATTTAGCTGTATACCTACCGTTAAAAGTATTCCATATGTTTTTGTGAATTGGTAAAGAAAAGGTATCGCAAAATATTGTGTTGGAACTTCTGTTGTGCCGGGTATCTACTATAAAATCAAATAACAAGAGTGAACGACATTTTCAGTATTGCCTTTTCAGAAGCAATAAGTTTTTTTTGTGGTTCCATACACCCGAGGCATAGGGACAAAACTTTTGGGTGATATTTAAGTTTATATATTTCTGCAATGGATTGGAAAATTTTATTATTTTTAAGGTATGTACTTAACTTACTTATATTTATACAACCCGAAAACATTAAAAATCATGCAATTATTATCAATTTAATTAAATTTTGCGGTCGTAAAAGGCTAAAGCCCACAAAACAACAGACATTAGCCGCAATTATTTCAGCAAAGTTATTCAGTAAACTAATTTAAAGCTCATTATTCAAAACAAGGGCATTAAAGTCCCACACGAAAGTTCAGAAACAAACACAACATCAATAATAATCGAGTGTCGCATCTCATTCTACCGTTAGTTAGGCCCCACTACAGCACAACTAGTTTACTAAACATAAGCGGAGGATAGTACGTAATACCTGCCAGGTAAACTATACCACTGAGAAGAAAAGTCAAAAGATAATGGATTGTTTGATCTGGGATACGAGTACAAATGGATTGTTTTGCGATGAGGTGCCCTGAATTTAAGTCTATTTTCAGCTCTTTCAAGTAAGCTGTACCATTGAGTAGAAATGTGTAAAAATAATACCCGGCTCGGTCTCGTATTTCGGTGTAAATGTTTGGATTTTTTGACGAGGTGCCGTGTTGTTTTAGTCTACTTGCGACTCTACCGGGTCAAGCAAAATCCGTGACCGCCCACTCACAGAAAAGCTCGAAGGTAAAAGAACCTGGTTGAATTTCAAGAAGAAAGATACAAGATTATGTCATTGTGGTAGAATAAATATTACGCGCGTATTCATGTATTAAATAGGTAAACAAAAAGTGATGAAGTCATTTCTATCATGGGCTATGCATCCAAATATTTCATTGTTATCATATGTTTTGAGATTTGAATACTCCTAGTTCCTATAAGACGTATTTTCCTTTTTTGAAAATGGTTTTCTGCTATCAAATTTAATTTGTAGAATTCCATTTTAACTGTAACTTTTTCTTTTATGTATTCATTAATAACAGTTTGTTTTTGAATGTCTTAAAGGCGAAACAGCTGTCACGCATAATAATAATAATTACACAGTAGAACATATTTATAAATAAAAAGTATTTTTTTTCATAAAATTAATAATAATATTATTGAAAATGATCTGCTCGTATAAAAGAAAAGCTCAAAATTCAAATGCTATGAGAATACATTGAGAATTTTCTTCGTAGGTAGGTACAAAACTGTTTTATAATCAAAATGGGGGTCAAAAAGTAAATATAGGTAAGTACCTACACGGAGAAAACGTAATGATATTGCTAACTTATTAAAAAACTTATCAAATTATTCGTAATTCGGTTAAAAACGTGATTGTAGACCATTAACGAATAAATTGATCGGTTTCCTAATAAACTTTCAGTGAAACATGAATGTGTTATCGCGATGTTGGAACACGTGTTCTTAAAAATTCAAATATTTTCGCAGTTCGTCACTTTATATTGTCAGGAGAAATGCAGGTGCATAAACATGTGTTCCGAATGTATTATTTTTTTTACAGGAAACGCCCTGCAATCCCTTTTTTAACGGGATTTTAATAAATAAACATTTTTCTCCGTGTGTCTATGACTACTTTTACATGCTCAAAACTTAACTACGCTGATTTAAGGATATATATATATATAGGATGTTAAATTTGTCACGAAACATTATCATATGCAACATAGGAACTTTGTCTACATATTTGCATTTTAAAAGAAGGCACAAACCGGTTTCATTTGTTTTTATTTGAGTTTTATATCTCTCCGTGCAAAAGTACGGTTGTAATGAAAAATTTTGTCAAATTATTCTAAATCTATGTCTAAAGACTAGTAGTTTCACAGAACTTGAACAATTCATCAAATTTCTATGTTTATTTTCAAGTTCTGTTATTATTGCAGCTATGTAAAACAACTGGCCAGTAATGATATGATAACATAGGTGACCTGATAAATCATCACAATGATAATTCATCATATCTTTTAAAAGGTATGTAAAGTCATGGAAAGTGATGAAACAAAAACTTTATTAACTGGGTTAAGTAGGTTAGGTTATGTTAGGTTATGTTAGGTTAGGTTAGGTTTAATTTATTTTTTTCATCATTTCTAATGACTTTATATCACTTTTTGAAAGTGTGTTGAATTGTTAACTGTGTTGAGTTATCATGGAACCGATAACAGAACTTGAATAGAACCTTTACAGACCTTGAAAAGCAATAATGAAATTTGATTAATTATTAAAATATGGTAATCTTTTTAGTGATAACATGACCGCAAGGGTGCTTTACATTTCAATATAATGATATGTTTGTTAATTAGAATAGTAGTGGTTTTATCCAAATGTATCCTTTGCATACAGCGCCAATTCACGTATCTACCTTGACGCCCGCGATTCGATGACTCGATTCAATCCTATTCGAGTCATCGAGTCATTTGGCCAAAGGTTCGCGCGGTAAGCCCCGTTCAGAGACATTCGAACACTCGATCAGCGTGGTCGGCCGCCGAGCTCTAATATACTCAAACAACATTCCATTTTCCAACACGAATCTAATAAATTAACCCATTTCCATTTAAGACACCGAAGTTTAGAGCATAATTTATACGAAAATACTAACTATAACTAGCCAACGCTAAACGGAAACGAACACGAAGCTTTTGACGCGATCTTCGGCAGAATTTCTTTCAGTTTTCTAACGAAACGCATGAAAAATCGCGCACCTGTGCTTCATGTGTGGATTATTGAGGGGATAACGAGAACTTAACACGAAGGTAAGATATTTTATTTATTGTTAATGTTATTACTTATCGTGTATCATAAAAATGATCTTTCTGTCGTTTTTTAAATGTTGAAAAAATAATGTATTTCTAAGAAATCGAATAAGAAGCTGTTATTTTCTTTGGTGTGGTAAATTTTACAAGGTTTTTAAATGGTGTTATGAATTATTTGTCCTAAGTCAAGAAGGTTTTTCACTTTTCCTTTTTTAATTCTTCTTTGTTTGTTCTAATTATCCTCCCTTTTTTGTAGGTGAAACTTAAAATCATGATTATTTTTGTACTGTTTCTCATTTGAAACCTTTAATTTTCATATAAAATACCAATATGAAATTGTACCTATTAGCTCCCACCTATGTATTGTAAGTTCCTTTCATCTTATAATGAGTTTTGTAACTCATCGGTATTGCTAGAGAAAAAAAAAATAAATACTACACTTTTTTATTCCCACTAATGAATTTAGTAACCGTTTTCATCATATTTTTGGTTGGATTGATATTAAGCGTGTAAAACAATTAGTATTATTATTTTCCTAACTAAACAACCATATGACAAATATCATTAGCTTGTATTAATAGCACATGCACATTGCACACATCGATACTGATATGTGCAATACAACAATGAAAAGGTGCTATTTCTTATTTGTTTTTCTTTCATTTCGCACATCCATGTAAATTAAAAAGCCAGGGCTATTAAATTTACGTTCTTAAATTGTTTTCCTGATTTGTGAAAATATTTTGTGTGATTATTAGTACCTATATTTTGTAAACAGAAAAAATATATAATTTACATTGCTTTAAAATAAAGGAATCATATTCTCTACATTACATATTATTTTACCAGCGTAATTTCTAAATTTGTTAAATTTTATTTATTAATTAGACTTGTTACTCAAACTTGCCACTGATCAAAAATGAACCGATAAAAACAATTACTTTATTTTGTATTGCGACGGTAATCGAATCAGTAGAGTCTTGACTTGATGTAAAATGCGTAGACCGTACAAAATAATATATGTATTTTGTATTTTAGCTAATTAGTAGGGTTTAAAAAAATATATATCTGAAGCCAGTGTGACTGTGGCATCCCCGATTGGGGTATGTTGTGAGGCTAAAGGTAGTGAGGATGGGAAGGAGATAGGGAAGAGGAAGGTGGAGAAGTCTGAATTCAGATCTGGTCACTGCAAAAGCCATTTTAAGCCACGTTCTAATTCTGAATAGTGGTCTTACACCAGGGTGATTCTGAGAGTATTTTCGACTCTGGAACGAGCCGCAAATATACCTTATATAACTTATATTAATTTGAATTGATAAATTGGGAATCACACAAATTAATCAAATAAAATTTACTTGCGCACGCCGGGATTTGGTCAAGAATCACATGGGTTACGTTAAAATATTTTAAATTTTCTGAACTTGAAAGCTAAATAATAAAATTATGCATTTTATTTGAAAACATACTGCAATGCAACTAAATATAGACTATTAAATTTTACCCGCGGCTTCGCTCGAATGGTATTGTGTAGAAATTCCTTTACAAGGGATTTTCCCACGGGAATAAAATAATTTTTCCTATATCACTTCCCAGTTTTCTAATTATCCCTATGTAGAAAATCACGTCGATCGGTCGCACTGTTGCGACGTGAAAGAAGGACAAACAAAAAAACAAGTTAAAATAAGGATTAGAATTTATAAATCATGAAGTCAGCGCGCACTTATATGTACGTTCAGAAATAAAAAATACTAAACAAGTTTCAATGACTGACAATATTAATTACCTATTGAAAAAAGTTGCATTCATTGCCTATCGTGGAATATGATAATTAATACCTTATGTTAAATGGTAGACATTTATATTAGTTTCAACTTTTATCACAAACGGGGTAAAATTACATTTCACATATTAGAACTTCTAAACATTTCAGTAGAATTAGGACAAATGGAAACCACTTGTACACTCAATATTAGCATTCTGCAACTACCGTTTGTTTACTCTATTGAAGCAGACAGACAACTGCTGCGAAGAGATAAAACAATTAAGGATATCCGTAACGTTAATAATATTATTAGCTATCTATCAACTGCAGCCATAATACCATGTCATTTTAAAAAGAGAAAATAGAAACTTGAATCACACTTTCTTTTATCTCGTTATGATTTCCCACCGACTCTTCAAAACCTACAACAAACAATCGCAATTATTATCGTCAGATATTTACGTTTCCTGACTTTTTATCGGAAAATTGCTCTTCAAACTATCCGATTTACATAGGTAGATAAAAAAACACCTCATTCATTAATTTGTCAATGTTTCTGACGGCAGCTATAAAACTATTTTTGGAAACTCGAACTTAACAATCAATATAATAGCACGCAAACCTAGGAAAATCAAAATAAACTTGAAAAATATTACAAAATTACACATCAATATATGTTTATTTGAATATAATGAATCGCTCCATCAACTTCTAGACTGCCAAAATCTTTTACCGTTACATCATTGAAACTTAGATTTGGGTGATCTTTTATAGATTGTATCGTATAATATGAATTTAAGTCAATTTTCAGATTGACATGTATGTAATAAAATAATGTTCTGATATTAAAAAGCTGTTAATTTGTGGCGGGATTCCATCACATGTTCACAGCTATCTCCTGACCAATCTGAAAATGCCCGAAGCAGGGTAACCGGTTCGGTATAAAAATTACTGGGACAAAGTATTAAGATTTATAAATAAAACAATATTATATAAGTGCTAGGATAGAAAGTTGAAGACCAACTTAGTTGTTCTGGGCTGCTGTGACTGCATTGTGAAGATTGCTTTGATGATAGCTTATCTCCGATATGAGAGGGCAACAGAAGATGAAGGAGTGAAAAATTACTCATGTAAACATCTTATTGTCATGCCTGTAGAACTGTACGTGCCCTTCGCTTTTAGAGATTGTCTTTCTTTTAATTTGTCTATTATCAGTTAGCACATTCAAAAGACAAATTGTTAAAAATCGTAACATAATTAAATTAAATTATTGCTGACATTTTTTATTAACTCTGTTTAAAAAACAGGGCTTTGAGACAGTAATTTAATTTTCAGTCGCTATAGACAGCCCGTCGAAGTGTTAGCAATAATTTGCAATAACACCGACACGAAAGTCAACCCATTTAACCTTCGCATCCCACACAACTCAATTTATTTATTGATGGTTTAAATGTAACATTGGAAAACAGTGTAGGACGGACAATAGACGCACGTTACATTGTTATTTCATCTCCTTATCGCCGTCTATGTTAGTAATTTATTTAATGGCGTTATTTATGACTGCAAACATAAATCTATGTTTACATTATCAAGTAAATAATTATAACAAACTTGAAGTACTGCCAACGATGATCTCTTGCTTGAGACATTTTTTGTCAATCTAGAGTCACGGAAGTCAAATTTTATACCCACATACAAAACAATTCTGTTTTCGTTTTACATTATTTTATAGTTTGCACTAAGTTTGTTAACTTTACTTTTACTTACGTTTGTACTGTTAACTTTACCTACTAAGTTAACTAAGCTATAAAAATATCAATTATTAAAATGTGTGTATTCATATATTATGTAATCTACCTATTTCCTTCAAATTCAGTTTAGGATAAATCATTAACTTCACTTGCCGACTTAATTTATCCTCGAATTATGAATCTGATTCTGCCGTTACCTTCAACAATTCTTTCAATGGACTTTTCTTCATGCCAATACATTATTCCAGACCGACTTTTATTTTCGTACTAGCTATACCCCTCCCCGCGTTGCTGTGTAGATAGAGAAACAATAGCGCATTTTGCTTTTACGTCCAACAGATGGCGCTGTTTAAAAAAAAAGTTTTTACCTTTCACAGGTAACATCTATATAATATAGGTATATAAAAACATACGCGCTTTCTGTCAAAATTTCAAAGCAATTAGTGAAGAACTTTAAGAGGATATTGATATTTTGAACAAACGAACATTTACATTTTTATTTATCTAGATAGATTAATACTTCTATATGTTGTATAAAATTTCGGTTGGTGTGAGTACCTACACAAGCAAATAATAAAGTAAAAACCGATCAATGTGTCATAGGAGTATATATAATAAGACAAAAAGAATGTTATGAGTTAATATGTATTTATTTGAGAAGACTTGTTAACATTCTAAATTTGTATTTAATAGACCCGTGTACACAAGACGGTGATTTTCATTACTTACTGTTTATTTAACTCAATAACGAGTAATTTACAGCGACGTGTTTAAAATGATTTCAGATTGAAATTTGGTTAAATTCCAAAATTTTTTTTATTAAATTCCTGAAACCTGGCTTCCAATAGTTTTATAAAAAGAAAAACTCTGTTTTTTTTTTTTAAATTTTAAACATCGAAAAAATGCAATGCAAGGCACTGGTAACAGGTTAAAGTGACCCTACATTGACAGATAGTTATTCCATGTAAATTTCCTGTTCAATTATGTAGACCAACTGTTATTGTAAATTAACATAAAATGAATCTGCCCTCAGGCGAAAGAGCGGTATAAATAAATCCGTTTAAAGTGATTAATAACTTGGACATAACGAGTAAATAATTACTACATAATCCGTAACCTACAATGGCGTAATTGTGTGCCCGGTAGATTCAGAAATACGGCCACGTTAGTCTGTTTTACTTTTTTTTAGATAAAGGTAGACTAAAATAAACATTACGATGACGACCGTGAACATTGCGGGTCGTTTGTTTTTCTCAGAACTCCTCAAACTTTAAAAATAAACATCACGTATATATTAATATTTTTTACCGATTGCGAAAGGGAAGAAGGGAATAATCCAAGTTTACGAAAACGGTTGGAATGTAATATATCGTGACTTTAATATAATTAAGTCTATAATATAACTGTTAATAAGTTCAAATATGCCAAGTAAACGTTCATTTCAATGGGGCGATGAAGCCAACAATCACCAGGTTTTTTGAATCTATATTATGGTTTAGTGGCGATGGACGTAAAAGAAATGCTTCAAAATATCCAATTCTAAAACATTATTATCGAAAAAAATAATTACCCCTTAGAATAAGATAAAATCAGATCTAGCTAATAAACCCTTATTCTTACTAATAAACGTGTTTTAAATTTTACACAACTGATAAGTAACCAATTACGATATATGAATAGTTGTTTTTCAAATTCAAAAGCAAAACCCTTGATGTTTTCTGCCATGGCGTGATTTTGAAATGGAGGTGACAACATAATTATTTTTATCATGCTTTGTGGATTTTGAGCTCTATTTTCCTTTTCTTTGATTTGTATTTTGGCATGAAGAATTTTATGAAGCAACAAAGTAGTTTAGCAAAAAGTTGAGGAATTTTCATAACCTTCTGTCTAGAAGTTAAATGCGTTGACCGAGAATATCTCGATTCCAAGACCATAACATTAAAAAGGCCTTCCAATGATTTCCATATTCCGTGGTCACTGCAGCGTGATGTAACATACAAAGAACAAAAGTTCATACCAAATAATGACATCACCATAAATAGGAAATTAAGTTGTACAATTTTTACTGTATACATCTATGAACAGTTCAAGATTCTTTCTGATGTCACGATGATCTAACTACAAATATTATAGCTGCAAGAAATGAAAGAATCAATCACTCATTTTGTGACGTGAATAGTATTAATCTGGTTGACCTCTCCCGGCACCTGATGGTAGATGGTATCAAATGTTATTTTAATTAATCAACTATTCGAGAATATTCGCTGAGGAGGAAACACAAAAGGTCCACGCGTACACTTAACACGTTGCACAGTTTCAAGTTTATAACTTTGCTGAATTGTGACACGGAAATATAAATAATAAAATTGAAAACAATAACAGAACCACAGAGTTGTATTTTTATACTATCTTGTACACATGATATATGTGGTGATGCGCGGTTCTTCAACACTTTTTCAGTTCTTCAACACTTCAACAAAGTTCTTCAACAGTTCATCATACTTTCGTATGATCTGATACGATGATAATTAGATCTGATATCAATATTGCTGATCTTTGATTTAAAATGTGTGCAGGTTGATTATGGATATATATAACTGAAGCACAACCACATGGTACCTTTTTTAATAACATCTATTTGAAATTCGATTTTGTTTTCGTGAACGAATGAATGCAAATCTTGGAAGTCGAAATTTACCCACTTCTCGGCTTCCGATCGAGCTGAAACTTAGCAGATAGACTCGTTGTGGATAAAAATGCATTCTATCAACTTCACGCATACACGCGTTTATCTTAAATTGAATGACATTGCAGAAGTTAATATACGACATAATTGTTGGTCCTATCCAATCGACTCAGTTCTTAGCGTGATTGACTCCAGTTTTTGGGGATGAAGGTTCAAACCACAGTAAAACCGAAAAAAAAATATTAATATGTAAAAAACTTTATTTTTTGCGGGATGATTTTTTAAAAAGATTTATTGATAACAATTATCATTTTATTTAGGTTGGGAACTACTCACATCTAGGCATCGAACATAGCGATCGTAATTTTTAGAAAAGAGTATGTTTTTATTTTTGATTCTGAATTGTAAACTCAAATCAGGCATTTGAATAATTCATCAAACTTCAACGTTTATTTTCGGGTTCTGTGAAGATCCTATTCAAGTTCTGTTATTATATCATAATAGGCTAGTTTGACAGAACTGAAATAATAACAGAACTTGAAAAAATCTTTCACAGAACTTTAAAATTAACTTTGAAATTTAAAGAATCCTTCGAGTTTTCCGAAACAACCCGTCCTAAGAGTGCTTGCCTTGCACTTCGGAACGACGACAAAACATACTTTATTACAATATATTCTACCTCGGTATTAAATTTTTACGAGCAAAGAAGACTGACGTTCTGTGACCTCAATGATTGGAAATTGTAATATAATTATATGTAAGCACAAGTTTGCAAGTTGCAACTATTTTCGATTGATCATACATAATATTATAATGTATGGGTACCTACGCTACTATAAAGATAGATGCCAATAAAATGACATACATACATAATACGGTTAAATATGAGCCAACGAAATATGGTCCCATTAGCTCAGTTGGTAGAGCATTCGGTGCCCCGGCAAGTCGAGGGTACTGGGTTCGAGTCCCAGATGTGACCGTATCTTTTTCTGATTTTTCTGTTTCATATTTTCGTTTGGGAATCGCTAATATTGTCTTCAATAATTAAATATTACAATTTGATGTTTTACTCATTAAGTTATTCCAAAAAAATAAATGTTTTATTTTTCTCTTAATACATATTAAGATCACTGAGCAAATCTACTTGGCAATGCTGCAAAACAGGTATTCATACACGCCTGATGCACTGCCGATATATTTAATCATGACGAAACTAGTGCGTTCTTCACTTCGTTTTATGAACTTCAATTTTTTGTTTGCTCTATAAATATAAAGTGTGTCACTGTATGTTTGGCATTCCAACGGCTCGAAAACTGTACATAAGAAAACGACGTAACGTTAAAATTCGGCTGTTGTACATTGATGACCGCTTTCACCAATCAAACTTGAAAACTTTGTTAAATTTGACTCAACTAAGATTCAAATTTTAACTAAGAACAGCTTGAGATTTGAGAAGCTGTTGTTTTCATAAGTACAAATGAGGAAATAACAAACGATTTTTTTTAATCTGTTGTTTTCGGGTATCCACAAAATCAAACCAATGATGACACAGACTGCAAAGTTAAGCATGTCGAGTTGTAGATTTATTTTCTGAAAGCGACCGTTAGTTATTATTTGCGAATACCAGCAAATATTTTACACTCTCGGAAACATAATATATCGTAAAAAAGTTGGCATAGGTATTATAAAGATTCAAATTTGAATGTGTTTCATTTTTAAAGAACGTTTAGCAAAGAATAAAAACTTGGTTTTGATTAATGAATGTTGCAGACGAAGGAGTTGTACAAAAAAAAGAAGTAGAGAGAACATAAATATTCACAGATAACATTGATGGGCAGAATGTTAGAAGGAGAAACGTGGATTTATTAGTTAGAACCGTGTATGTTCTTCAACTCTTAGTCAGGCACCCTGGTACATTTACAAGAATCCCAAATGCTCTTAAACGTCTTGATCCATTGTGACTATGGCATCCCGATCGGGGTATGTTATGAGGCTGCAGGTAGTGGGGAGGGGACGGAGATGGGGAAGAGGAATGTGATAAAGTACGTGGATATTCAGATCTGGTCACCAAACACTGCTAAATACATTTTCAATTTTGTATTATGGTCTTAGACTAGGGCAATATTGAGAGTATCACATACTCTGGAAAGTGCCACAAGTATACTATAAATTATTTTAAATGAATAATTTATGAAATAACACAAATTAATCAAATAAAATTTACTTACGCACGCCGGCATTTCAACCCCCGACCTTCGTCTTGCTAGTAGAGAGCCTCACCCCTGGCCGTGCTTCGAATATGGAATTTTGCCATTCCTAAACGGGAAATTGCTTCTGGACATCCCATAATATTTTGAAATTAGGATAGAGAATATATTGTACATGTATTGCAAACCACATGAATTCTTATCATTATTATTATGTTACAGCTGCGTAAAGTAGTTAGTTCATGTTTCGTGATTACTCTAAATCGATTATAGTGAATTCAAAATTCCTCTACTAAGTCCGGTAAATATTAATTATTGCAAGATATCTTAAAATTTTCAGTTCTGCCTTCGAAATAACATCAGTTTTTTGTTTTTGTGCATTATCAAATTATGAACAGTTGATGAGTTATGTTTAACTTTTTGATATGAGACTAAAGGTTTGTAACCTTTACTGGGCAAGGGAATTAATATATCCCATACGTGTTTGTGCATGAAATTTGTTTAAGTTCGTATATGCACATTAGAAAAAAAAATTTAATTATTGGACGTAATTATTATTTGAATTATGTGATATATTCGTAAACGTTCTGCTATATAACTAAATGATTAATGTCTTTAGAATTGTGTTCGCATCGATGAGCAAATATTATTTTTACACATTTGCTCATTTCATTTCAAATACCTATCTATTTACTCACGCTCTGACAAGGAATTTAAAATTACTGTATCAATAATTCTTTAAAAACATACATTTTGAATATGTCTCGGTACCTACATAGCTATCTGTAGCTTACCTATGTATTAATATTGACATATTTCTTACAAATAAATTTATTTAAAATTACACTTATGTAAGTATTTTTTCGATGGTTTCTTTTTTAGATCAGTAAGCCATTTGTTTGGTATCAGCGAAAATAAACATTTGCTCACAAAAGTTGAGGTCAAGTCTGAAATTATTCAGCGAATCTTAAACGGTGAATAACAACTCAATAAGTGCATTTATAAGAATACTTCAGGTTAATTACAAGATGTAAAGCAACAAAATTATTGTGAATATATATTTTTTATTCATTTAATATTTAGTAAGTAATGTAAATTTCTAATTTAACACCTGTTTACAAAGTTAGTAATCTTGATAAATGCTTTACAAAACACGTAATTGTTTTTACTTAAAACTGCACATAAGACGTGTGTGCGCTAGGCCATTGATATGCAAATTTCTAGTAAATAATACTAGAACATTCGTGCATAAAACAATGCTACGTAGAATACATCAGCTATTTAAAAATGCAATACGACGAGCCATCAATTATTTAGTCTATAGTTCTGTCGCGGTTTCTTCCCAACGCGCCCGCAAACGGGGCAATAATAAGGAGGAATAATCATTGGTCCATATATTATTCATGCGATCAGATAAAGTTGCGGTTGCATGTGGCGACTGGCGACACTCAATCTCTTCTCTTCATCTATACCCGTGGGAGTTGCAGATTGCATTCAACTGCATTGTCCTTGACTGGTAATGCATTGAGATTATTCCGTCTGCCGCTAAACTGTCGTAGGTGATGCGTATGTAGTCACAGTATACCTTACTAACTAGGTGAGGTAGATAGATGGGTGAGATATATATAACGGTTAAATAAAAAAAGGCTGTAATACAATACAGACTGGAAATATCAATTTATTTAACTTTGTTGTTGTAAAACGCATATCAGAGCCATATTTTCAATGAAATTTTCCTCCAATCTAACGCGCCATCAATGAATTTATAATACGATGGACGTTTCTATTTTCAAATTTCTTTTATACAATTTTACGACTCTGATAAAAAAAGGTCCAATGTTTTTCACTTATTATTTTGCACTTTTCAAAATCAAATCATTTTGCCTATAATATAAGTAATAATAATTTGCTTTCGAGTTTATCTAATGTTAATTAAACACACGAAAAAAAATACTATTTTATGAGTGATTTATTGAAGTCCTGTAAAAAAAGTGATTTCATTCCATTATCCAATAAAATATTAGTCTATTCAGAATACATCGGAACACGTGTTCATGCAGGTATCGTTTTCCTGACTTTTAAGGACGAAATTTTACAATGTTAGAACATTTTTATGAACTGTTTGTAAGGAAACCTGTCAATTCATTCTTGCCTGCAATCCCGTTTTTAACAGGAATGCGAAAAATTTTACTAGATTTTTAGTAAAATAGCAATATTTTAGATCTCCAAATTTTGTGAAGTTTGAAATCGTAAGATTTTGACTTTCACCTTTATTTTAATAAACGGTTAAAAAATTAACCAATAAAAATCAAAATAATATGTTGAAGTGTAGCGTAATGCTGTAGGCCAAATCAATTAAAATATTATGTTTAAGTGTAGCGTAATGCTGTAGGCCATATTAATTAAAATAATATGTTGAAGTGTAGCGTAATGCTGTAGGCCAAATCAATTAAAATATTATGTTTAAGTGTAGCGTAATGCTGTAGGCCATATTAATTAAAATAATATGTTGAAGTGTAGCGTAATGCTGTAGGCCAAATCAATTAAAATATTATGTTTAAGTGTAGCGTAATGCTCTAGGCCATATTAATTAAAATAATATGTTGAAGTGTAGCGTAATGCTGTAGGCCAAATCAATTAAAATATTATGTTTAAGTGTAGCGTAATGCTGTAGGCCATATTAATTAAAATAATATGTTGAAGTGTAGCGTAATGCTGTAGGCCAAATCAATTAAAATATTATGTTTAAGTGTAGCGTAATGCTGTAGGCCATATTAATTAAAATAATATGTTGAAGTGTAGCGTAATGCTGTAGGCCAAATCAATTAAAATATTATGTTTAAGTGTAGCGTAATGCTGTAGGCCATATTAATTAAAATAATATGTTGAAGTGTAGCGTAATGCTGTAGGCCAAATCAATTAAAATATTATGTTTAAGTGTAGCGTAATGCTGTAGGCCATATTAATTAAAATAATATGTTGAAGTGTAGCGTAATGCTGTAGGCCAAATCAATTAAAATATTATGTTTAAGTGTAGCGTAATGCTGTAGGCCATATTAATTAAAATAATATGTTGAAGTGTAGCGTAATGCTGTAGGCCAAATCAATTAAAATATTATGTTTAAGTGTAGCGTAATGCTGTAGGCCATATTAATTAAAATAATATGTTGAAGTGTAGCGTAATGCTGTAGGCCAAATCAATTAAAATATTATGTTTAAGTGTAGCGTAATGCTCTAGGCCATATTAATTAAAATAATATGTTGAAGTGTAGCGTAATGCTGTAGGCCAAATCAATTAAAATATTATGTTTAAGTGTAGCGTAATGCTGTAGGCCATATTAATTAAAATAATATGTTGAAGTGTAGCGTAATGCTGTAGGCCAAATCAATTAAAATATTATGTTTAAGTGTAGCGTAATGCTGTAGGCCATATTAATTAAAATAATATGTTGAAGTGTAGCGTAATGCTGTAGGCCAAATCAATTAAAATATTATGTTTAAGTGTAGCGTAATGCTGTAGGCCATATTAATTAAAATAATATGTTGAACTGTAGCGTAATGCTGTAGGCCAAATCAATTAAAATATTATGTTTAAGTGTAGCGTAATGCTGTAGGCCATATTAATTAAAATAATATGTTGAAGTGTAGCGTAATGCTGTAGGCCAAATCAATTAAAATATTATGTTTAAGTGTAGCGTAATGCTGTAGGCCATATTAATTAAAATAATATGTTGAAGTGTAGCGTAATGCTGTAGGCCAAATCAATTAAAATATTATGTTTAAGTGTAGCGTAATGCTGTAGGCCATATTAATTAAAATAATATGTTGAAGTGTAGCGTAATGCTGTAGGCCAAATCAATTAAAATATTATGTTTAAGTGTAGCGTAATGCTGTAGGCCATATTAATTAAAATAATATGTTGAAGTGTAGCGTAATGCTGTAGGCCAAATCAATTAAAATATTATGTTTAAGTGTAGCGTAATGCTGTAGGCCATATTAATTAAAATAATATGTTGAAGTGTAGCGTAATGCTGTAGGCCAAATCAATTAAAATATTATGTTTAAGTGTAGCGTAATGCTGTAGGCCATATTAATTAAAATAATATGTTGAAGTGTAGCGTAATGCTGTAGGCCAAATCAATTAAAATATTATGTTTAAGTGTAGCGTAATGCTGTAGGCCATATTAATTAAAATAATATGATGAAGTATAGCGTAATGCTGTAGGCGAAATTAATTAATATTATTGTAGAAAGCAATCACTTTGTGGTTTGACATATTTAATAAAATAAAATACTTTTTTGTTTTAAAACCACGATATTTATTAATTTAAGAACTGACCGGTTTCGCTTTACTTAAGCATCATCATCGTCGGTGATCATAATCGGAGCACCATCATCATCGGTGCTAACATCTTACATAAAAACGGGCATGGTAACAGACTAAACAACTTAGAGGCACTAGAAATTAAAAAAGCTGTAAAAACCAAAAGTCAGATACTTAATAATCAATTAGACATATCAAGTAGTCCAATATTAAGTCTGTTTCCAATAAACCCATAAAAAATTCCCAGTTCTCCTTACCTCCTTACCACCATGCCAGTTGATGCTTTGTTTCTCCCGATTTATTGGTATAACCCATTAGTCTACATAATTATCTGGCGGTTTTTTCCGTTTTTTCCATTACCTGTGCACTTATGTTAATGTATTTTATGACCGTCTTTGTGTTGCTTATATTTGTATCATGTTGTCTCCCTCTATAATATATTTGTATCATGTTGTCTCCCTCTATATTTTGTTATATATATGCACACATTATGTACTTCTTGTTTAGTATTAATTTGTACCCTGATGATGCTTAAGTAAAGCGAAACCGGTCGGTTCTTAAATTAATAAATATCGTGGTTTTAAAACAAAAAAGTATTTTATTTTATGAAATTAATTAAAATAATAATGTGAAGTGTAGCTTAATGCTGTAGGCCAAATTAATTAAATATCATGTTGAAGTGTAGCGTAATGCTGTAGGCCATATTAATTAGCTTTTATTTGTTGTACTTTGCTTGATTAGATATTATTATTTTATAGATAAATAATGTACCTCATTATTTATACAAAAATTATGATCTTCAATCACGTCGCCATTTATTTTCTAAAAACAAGTTTAAATCAACAAATACAGCTTCTGTTTCTCGACCAAGCCAGTTTCCATGTATCAAACGGACGCTTCTTCTTGTTTCGTACTCTCGGATAACTTAATAATGCTGTTCCGTATAATCAACGACACCCACGCTCTTGATACCAGTGAGATGAAAACCTCAAACTCTGTAGTCACCTACAAATCAACCAGTCATAAACTTTTCCATCGACAATTAACAGACGTTCTTATGGCTCATCACAGATTTGAAATGGGAAGTTTGCATATTTTTGCAGTAAATATCAATCGGCCGGTAATATCACAGCATTTAATTATGTAAAGCGATTTAACTTGTAAAGATAGCTGTATATTTATATCTCGTGCATGTGATAAATTTTCTTGATTTATTTTATACGAACTTCATTAATGAGCTTTTGTTTTTCAAATTGCTTGTTGAGTAAGAATTTATTGGTTGTGGAATTTCCTCAACTCTCGTTATAGAGAGGTCTAAAATGGTTCTAAAAAATACAAAATTTTTGGAAAAGTTGACGAATTCCGTGGTGAATGGTTCGCATCATTAATTTACTATATTTGCACAACGTTCCACTATAGGAGATGTTTACAGTATCGTACTGGTTAGCGACCACTATTCAAATCAATACTCATTTTAACTGCCTATGTTTAGTGACTAGATCTGATTAGCCAGCTATTTCGGAACCTTTTCCTACTTTACCTCGAACTCACCATTTGATTTAGCGTCACAATATTCCCCCAAATGTGGATTCCATCATCCCATCAGCACTGGGCAGTTGGTCTCTTGTGTGGTTTCACAATAATAATTTGATCAAGAAAATCAAAGTTTAACTCCGAGTGAAATGGGTTACACATACATACGTTACTTCTTAGGTATTCTACCAACGTACCTACTGGGTAATTTTTCCACACCTTCGTACCTAGACTAGTGAAATATAATCGGTAAAATCTAAATATTTGTATTTCAAAATAGAAATATGAGCAGGTAAGCAAACATCTAGGAAGTATTAAAAACACCGCAGTTCTTTGGCGTCCTAGAAATTGGAGCTTATTTCTCCATAAAGGCATGTTAGAAAGCCGTTTTGCCTAACTTGGATTGACAGGCCATGGAGATAAAGAATCTACATAGAGCAACATTAATGAACTCACCAAATGGTCTGCTCGTCAATTACCCACGATAATAACAGGAAACATTTCGGGATATAATACCTATCGGGTTGGGCGCAACGTCTAATCAAGCGATTTCCAATAAACAACGCTAATATACCTTATCGCTTCAACCAAATAAAAATAACACAGATTGGTCAAATAATATCTGATCGAGACTTTTTTATTGGTTAAAAATGATACATTTATAATGACAATAATGTACGATACTAACCGAATTGGTTATTTATTTAGTAATGGACTTGCGTTCAGTTTACGAAATCAGTAACACGAAATTAAATAAAAATGTAAATTATAAGAGTGAAGGATGGTGTATGAAAGCAAAGAGAAAAGGCAGAGATAAATATAAGAAAATAGAAGCGAACAAGTCAAAGTAAGGACATCGCTAGAAGACGATTAAAAACTAACCTATAAACCTAATCTACGTAACTTATTTAACCTAGCTTTTGTTTCATCACTTTTCATAACTTTATATCATTTTTTAAAGGTGTGTTGAATTGTTATTTTGATGCGTTATCTGTCCACAAAGTTAATCAGCTCGTGTAATTTTTATTTTTTGTTTATACGTTAGAATATTTTTTAATAAAATATTATTTGGTAATGTGCGCCTCTGAGTAATATTATATACATTTACCTCCAGTAATATTATAAACATTTTATTTATTTCTATTCCCGTAAATACATTTTACATACGATTACAATTTGCATACATAATAAGTTCCTGTAATACACAAAATGTTAATTATCACTATAATCAGTAACTATATGTAAATATGTTAGTAGTAGTGTTGTTGAAAATCTACTAGGAGAACCTGTGCTGAGGCATCATAAGTAAAACACACAGTATCGTCGTTGAGACTCTCGAGGAGGTCTCTGTTTCCACACATGGAGGGAGTGTTGTGTAATAGGTTTGTATTAAGTAAGATGATTTAAAGATATAGTAAGAATGTAGTGAAAAGAAAAGGATAATACATGAACTGAACTTAAGAGGAAGCTACAAGCCAAAAATGTGTATATTCTTGGTATACCTTATACCTTATATTGTAGGAAATAGGCATTAAAAGCGCTTGACAAACGAAGTCTAGAAACGTTCGATTTCAAGAACAAAACTGGTTTTTATTTATTTTGTAAATAATTTTATAAGAAAACAAAAAAGTCAATCAAGTGAAACTGTCACAGATAATTTTAGCTAAAATACTGTATTTTTTTAAGTTGTCTCCTTTACGCGTTCATATTTTTCTATTGAAAAAAAATTTTTTTTAGTAGTTTACATTTATATTTTTTATTGAGTATTTTTTTTTCATTTGTATTCTATTCAAGCAAAACGATAGGAAAACCTTAAATTTATATAAAGCATATTTTTTGGTAATCATAATGTACACCAATTTGTTATAAAGATTAATCAAAATAGTGATTTAGCAGCTTCGCCTTAATGAAGCAGTCAAGACGAAAAGAGAGTAAAACAAAACTAAAAGTAGATGATAATAATTAATGACAGTATTTTAAAACATTACCAAATAATAATATATTTGTGTATATAATTTAAATTTCGAGTGAATAGGTTTCGAAAAAATTATGTATGAATAAAATCAATCGTAATAATTAATAATTATTATATGTTTATCCTGACGAAGAAACCATTGGTTTAGAAACATGTCGATTATTTTGATTGATTAGTAGTTTTACATGGAGTAATTTATTTTCATTATTAATATTGTGTTCAAATTCATTGATATTTATTTAATTTGTGGATCAAGTTCAATAGTTCAGACCTTTTCTTATCTGATTACTTCAATAAAACTATGTCAGAGACGTTCACTTAAGAAGATAAATTAGATGATAAGAATCAGCAAGAAAGTCAAGCAAAACGCCTCCGGAGTAATTTCAAGAATTTAATGTGGTATTTTGATCATATAATTTGATTCAGAAGTCGGAATTATCTCAGATGACCTAGTGTATACGCCCGTGGCTCGTTTAGTATAATTTACATTCATAGGTAGCCGGATGATTATTCAAAAATGTTATTTATATACAATGACGATCTCTGACCTCCGTTATGTGATATAATGTTTATATCTACGTGGTAACAATGAATTCAGAACAGTTAATGTATTATTGTGAATACTGACTGTGTCAAATAACATAACGGTTGCTTTACACGGAGAAAAGTGAGTACTGCTGATTTATAAAAATCCTGGTAAAAACGTGATGATAAGCCATTTCCTAGTAAAATATTAGTCCCTTCAGAATATCGGAACACGTGTTCATGCAGCTGCGCTTTTCCTGATAAATATAATGACGAAATGCGACAGTATTCAATTTTTTAAGAACGCGTTTTCCGTCATCCTCACACACATAATACAGATAGTTTGTTAGGAAATCTGTCAATTCGAAATTCGTTAAAGGTCTCGTATTTAACAGGAAAACGAATATTTTGACCAGGTAAGTAAATTAGCATTATTTTATATCAGTAAGTTTTGTGTTAGTTACAATATTTCCAATATACAATACTTTTATTATTGAAGAAGGTAATTTTGTTTTTTTTCTATTCATATGTCAAAGCCCCTAAAAATGGTTAAAGTTATCGTTGTATCGTTTTACCTGATGGCATCTTCAATTTTTCATTCATTTTGAAGGTCACTGAACGTAAGCCTTATGTATCTACACAATTTTTGATTTTTGAATCAAATTAATCGTTTGACTAAAATGGTAACTGGATACGAAAAAAACCTTGGCACACTTAACTTTACAGTCGATGGTGTCGCTATAGTAAGTTTTAAAGATAAATAAAAATCTAACGTTTTTTTTATTAGTTCTTTTTTAGTTCTCCTTTTGGCCGCTTGCAAAGATAAGTGGACCATGCTGCATTTATTATTATAATTTGTTTATCTAGTTTGTCGTATAAAGCCTGGTTCTCACGTGATAATGAATAATATTTATATCATGTTATTTGTGGTTGGACGTTGAATAATGAGACGAGATAAGAAGATATTGAAAGGTTAGGAAATAAGTTTCGCAAAACCATTTCAAATCCATATATATAAAAATGTTGTTAGTTTGTTTGTTTTCTATACACTGAAAAAACTACCGTACCGATTTCACTGAAAATTTCAAAATTAATTATATTATTTCCAGGAGTGTTTAGATAGTGATTTGAATGGTAGAAGAAGTCAGGGACGCCCGGGAAGACTTCTCATTATCTACGCACTGGAATGAGATACAGAGTTGAATGAAAGTCGATAATTTGTAGTTTTTTTAGTAGTACCAATGTGGTATACAGAGGGGAATGATGGAAGTCAGGCACGCCCGAGGAAGACGTGGCACGATAAAGTGAAACAGAAACTTATAATAAGAAAAAAAAATCAGAATAACTTTATCTCCACCTTAAAAATATACCTAGTTTTCGTGTACACAAGAATTCACAACCCCAAAACTCCAAACATTCATAACCCCGAGCAATTCCGGGTACACTTAAGGGTAAGCAGAGAGGACAGGCCGCCACACAACACTTATACGAATCGTCTTATTCTCTCTCTCTCTCTCTCTCGACTCTTGACCTGATCCGACTTAACTTCATCACAAAAATACTAATTTTGGTTTCTGTGATTGTAATGCTGGTTCAATGAATCGGATTTGTTTTGAATTTAAGTGTCATTTTAAAAATTTGAACAGATTGTTTAAAGAATTCAGACAAGCGATAATGTACCTATCAATAATATAATTTTTCAAAAGAAAATTATTTTAATTGTCATTTTCAAAATTCAAACTCATATATCAAGAATTCAGACAAGCGAAAGGGCTTACAATAAAATATTTTTTACTTGAAAAGTATTTTAATTCTATATTTGAAATGTGTATCTTGACATCAACAAATAAAGGAGTTCTTTTTGTTTGCATATTTTAGTTTGTCAAAGTTTATTATTTGGTATTCGTACCTAAGAATAAAACGTTATCCTAAGGATAAACTATCGATACGATAGGATAACAGGATAGTGAAATATCCTCATATTCGATTTCTTAAAATTATTATAATATACAGTGATTTTTCAGTGGTCTGCGCTAGAGTAATATAATATTATATTCTAATGATATATTATCGCGTTCTTACAGATATAATATGTATTTATTCTATTTATGATTCCTAAACAATTAAATCAATTAAAATTAAACAGTGTCCTGTTTTTTATAAAAGTCATATAAATCATAATGTTCAGTTTTCACACAACTTGACTGGTCACAAAAGTCTTGATAAAGCGTTCAATTAAATGCAAATGCAGTGCTTTAATGCAACTTGTGCAAGAATGTATTCATCGATGCCTATACCTACTGCAACTGCAAATGCAATAGCAGAATGTGCAATTACGACTTTTTTAAATGTTCCTATTTCGATAGATTCTTTAGTTTGATGAAACCGTTAATTGATTAGCGTTTATACAAACCATATCTAGAATAAAACCCATATCACGGACTTTAATAAAATAAAACCTATTTTCGGACTTGGTAACGTTTAAGTATAAACACTGGTTATTATGAAAAATGAGTAGTGCTCATTTATTAAGAATCGCTTTAAATGATTTGTAATCTGGCTAAAAACGGGATATCAGGCCTTTAACGATTGAATTAATAGGTTTCCCGATAAAATTTTGGTTTATTTCCAGTACATGAAAATATTATCGAAATGTACTAAAATTTTTTTAATAACTTAGCAATACCTATTTTTTCTGTTGGAAATTTAAGGGGTTTTAATGATATGTTTATCAAACACAAGTGGTGACAAATTTAACTCGAATGTTTATGAATTCTTTAAACTTTTTACAGAATAAACGTGTTTATGCCAGCCTCATGTTGTTGGGATTACGTCATTTTTGATCTACCGCTTCAAATACCTTAGTGGTCATCTAAACTGTAAAGCATACATTCATTTTGCTTGTCCCACAAAAGTCTTACAGAAAGTTATGGCGTCTAGATTTTCTGTCTATAATTTACAGGTCAACGCCATTGACAACAGGTCAACACACCTATTTTAAGCTTGCGACATAATTTCCAGCACGAGCTATGGAACTTTAAAACATTTGTTTGTTCCATATATTCATAGACATTCAAATGAATAGATTTGTAACATCAAATCTGGGTATCATTTCGATGAACTGGAAGTAACCACGTGATTTTTTTTTGCATCAGGAGGCTTCAAGATTGCTTTGAATAAATTATGACATCAGTCGTACATTGACGTAAGGCAAAGGTTAGCAGCACTGTCCATTGTCCATAATCTGAAAGTTCGTTCTTAAACGAACCGTCTGGCGTAGCGACGCTAAAATTGAGTGAGTTTGCTTAATTATAACATATTTGTAAATTTTTTTAAATATAATGTCTAATGTAACTAAATAGTCTAAAGAAATATTAAAATTTGGAAACAAACCCGAATTTTTGTTTACCCTATTTGTGATATTTGCGCGCTACTATAAAAAGTTCTATTAATTCGTCGGGAGATTTTATTTTGGAGGAGTTAATGGTGACACTACAATCTGAGTTGCCTGTAAACTGGCAGATTCATTTATTGACAAATTACCGAAAGTGGGGCGGTCCGCGGGCCGCGCAAGTTTGTTGTTCCCTTTTCCCAATTTGGCTCGTCTAATAATTTGAATGTAAATGCATATATTTGAATTATTAACAACAAAAAAATATTTTTAATCTAATAGAAAAATAGATTTCAACCTTCCAGTACTTTCAAAACTTTTGTACAATGTTTTCTGTGTATTTTAAATGCGGTATATAAATCTTATTTTTTAATTTTCGTATAAAAAATACTTTTTAAGTATGTATTGCATGCATTTAAAATAAACATTACTATTTCTAAATAATAAAATATAATATCAATTTTTACTCCAATCATAGAAAAATTGAGAGAACTCGATATTTCGAAAACACGTTCGTTTTGTTTGGGGAATTATTTGGTCTTTTAACCCTCCAGCAAGTCCTCATTTCGGAGGCTTATTTGAGGCAGGGATAAAATCTGTAAAATACCATTATCTTTTATCAGTTATTACAGGGCCGGCACTGGCACTTATACAATCATTGCCTCTTATCGAAGAGAATTATGACATTGCCTGGAATATTCTGGTAAATCAATACCAAAATTCTAGAATTCTTTTCACGCATTATGTTGATGAAATTCTTAATTTCAAAATATTACAAAACGAGTCTGCGTCAGGTATAGCGCGGTTACTCAGTACGTTTCAAGAGAATTGCGCCGCTATAAAGGCGATGAAGATAGAAAATATCTTTGATAAATTCATTGGTCATTCGAGCCTGATAATTTATATTAATTGAAAAAATTGTGGTTAATTTAATTATTTCAAGGTTAAATTGTTCATAAAAGTTGATCTATGTGTAAAATTCGCGTCAGCCGTGCTGTTAGCGAAAATTGCCTGTAGGTAGTAAAAAAAATACTTAACTGGTGACAAATTTGTTAACATTTAAAATAAATTGTTGTACTCGGCATTTTTGTGCAGATTAATTTCTCAATACAATGGCTGAGAAAAAAGTACTTTTGTTGCAATCCCGACGTGAGCGAATAGTATCTCGTATTCGTATTACGCAAGAGCTCATAGCGAGCATTTATGATGATAGTAAGAAAAAAGATACGTTTCTTGCTAGATGTGAAAAGTTAAAAGATTGGTTACAAGAATTTGAATCAGTTCAAAACGAGATTGAGGAACAATTACTGTCATTAGACAAGATTACAGAAATGTCAGAACTAGGAAACATTGCGAATAATGTTGATTTTCTACATTAGTATATGCATTGCTGTCATGTATAAGACTTTTAAATAATGAATGAAATGAGCACCAACTTTTAATTTTACTATCAAAAGTGGGCAGCTTTATCACTGGTGCACGAATCACCGAATTACTTGCCGTTTTTGGAATTGAATTTTCATTATTACTAGTGATAACGCTTTTCATTTGCATGATCTCGAAATACATTGAATCGTATTTTTTATTATTGTATATTTTCGATATTGTTTTGTTTGGGGAATTTGTAAGAAAACTATACCTTCACTTTTATCTCGTTCATATAATAAAAATATATTTTCAGGTTAAACCGATTGTTATGATAGCGGCGCGAAATATGAATTATTCATTTTGGCTATATTTAAGATTTTATGAATGGATTCCAGTAGAGATATTTGAGGCAAACTGGAAAGAATTATTATTTCTCTTTGCAACGTCCAAAAATTAAATATTTTCGTATGATAGAAAAAATACTTAAAAATGTGGACTCCAGGTCATATACGACCCTAAAACGCTGTAATATCATTAAAATTTTCCAACATAAATTTACAGTTCAAATTGAAAAGTTTATTTTAAAGAAACACTACTTAATCAATATTTTGGAAGATAGGTAGGTACCTAGTTAATTGTAGATGTTTATATTTAAGTATAGGTTAACTTCACTTTAAAATAGCAGCCAGAACAAGCGTTGGACGATTGAAAACTGTATCGAAACGCTACGGTACCTACTAGCTACAAGCTTGACAAGTTAAACTTTGCATTCGTTAGCGTAGTTAGTGCAGATTTTATTTTGATGCCTGCAAAGTTACACAAAAAGTTGAATAATGAAGAAACGCAATATCTTCTGTTAATTTCTATTTATCCAAGACAAAAAGGGCAAAAACTATTACTTTGCAGAAAAAGTAATTCACATATGGGTAGATTTGTTCTCTTGATAAGAAGCGGTTATTACTTACACTTCTTTTGCTTTGAATGATGATTGTGCATGTTTTATTAGGCTTGCGGATTTATCAAGTACCCCACATGCTAAAATCTTTATTCGTGCAATAAACAAAAAATCAATTTACCTTCTAAATATGTAGGGCACGCTTGATTAGACGATGACATGACAAGTTTATATAATAGTATCCTCAGATTCCTTGATACAACAATATTACAAGCAGACGGTGCAACGTTACGAAATGTCCAGGTACAGAATAGCACAGACATCAGTCTATGTAGATATAGGACAGAGCTTTCTGTGGTTATCGATTCAAATGTGGAACAGGCTGCAGTTGGGGTGGAGTAGCTACGTGCTAGTCTAGAAGGCTCTGTCTACCCCCGTACCAGTCTGATCACGTCTCGGAAAAACGGACGCTTTTCAAGGCTTTCATTTTCAGGACTTTCCCTATAAAGTTTCGGGCTTGAAGCTCGAAGCTTATGATGCGAGGATTGGCATACACACAACGCGGTTTTTTTTAATGATTGGATTGTCATATTGTCATGCCTCATAATCGTCTCATCGATTCAATTGTATATCAACTCTTTCTTATAAATTTGAAAACTCATCTATAAGAGCATTAAAATTATAAATTAGTCAAGAACAAAAGAACTATTATTAAAATCATTTAATATATGTAACGCACGTTTCCAAAAAAGCAGAAAATCACTGCGTATTTTTTTAAAATTAAATTAATAGGTAATTAAATAGAATTTTCTCAGCTTTTACTGGGTGGAATTTCAATGTCAGCGTAACTATTTTTTAGAACGTATCTAATATTACTTCCATCACAGGCTACGGAGTTGTGAAATATGAAGCCGGGTAGAAAAGCCAGGAATGTATAGATCAGTTGCCATTTGTGTTGGAGTTTTTATTGTAAACATAATAATAATTGTGTGTACCAGTGGGATATATGCACAAATAACTTTGAATTACTTTGTTTTCAGATTGATTTATACAAACATTTACAACTGAAATGATTTATTACAATGACATGAGTAAGGTATGACTAGCGAGTAACGTTTTGATAAGAAAAATCCTTCCTTATAATGTCGATAACGACAGAAAAGAGGTTTGATTTGTTATTCAAAAATATGCACAATATTTTCGATAGGCACAGAATTTTACAATAAATTTAGCTTTACGGTTGGAAATATTATAATTATTTTTTATCAGTTTGTGCCTAAACAGTGGGCTGCAGGAATTCATTTTCATTATTAATTATAACAACACCACATTATGATTCTTATATATTGATTGTAAGAAATATCATGTAAAAATGACTGTTTTTAAATACATTCATCTATTTGAATTTCACTATTATTTTCGGAAATGAATTAATGAAAATCTTGGAAGCGGAAATTAACCCACTTCCCGACATCCGATCAAGCTGAAACTCGGCAAATAGACTTGTTGTTGGTGACAATGTACTGTATTAACTTTTGGTGATAATAACGTATACACACGCGGACAGAAGCGCATTTATCTGAAATCCGATGACATTACAGCAGTTTAATTATTTCGAAGGAAATAAATGTCCCTCCTAACCGATCCCCATTTGCGTAGTTTATCAACTCCAGTTCCTGGGTAGGAAGGTTCAATCTTCAGTTAGAACAATATAAAAAATTAAGTTTAAAAGACATTTAAAAATAGGTATATTATAGTAAACAGACCTTGTTTTTTACAGGCTGTGTTTTTTTTTTAACATTGAATTTCTAACAATCTTGCAAATATGGATAATTGGAAAGTTGTGCGGTTAATGTTGACAAAGGAAGTATCATTATAATAACTTTAAAAAAACAAAAGAGAAACTTTAATGATGCGGTAAATAACAAATAAAACGTCCTACTCGTTATCATTATTAATGGCATATTTTCTATTTTGTCTAATGTTTAAAGTGTTGTCAATTTATCAAAGTATTAAAGTTAATGTGGCAAACAGTTTTAATTATGTTATCTCGATAAATAAATAATAGTAGCTACACTTTTCGCAACTTTTACGATAACACTGACGCAAAACACACTTGTTTATACCGCTATAAATGTTTGGACCTAATCTCGCCAAACCAGTCAGTCTTCTATGTGTTATAAAGAAGGATTGTTCATGTTCATTCTTACAAAAGTGGTTGTTGTTAACATTTAAGGTGTGAAATTGAATACATAAAAAGTTTAAAAATAAATTGCACACCTTGAAGATGATTTCGAAAACATTTTAAATTGATAAGTGCATCTAATTACGTGAGATTACTATCGGTGAAGATATTTTGGTGAATATTTTACATTTAGATATTATACTTGACTGTCTGAGTTGTACCCGTCTCAACTTTTCTCTGCGCTCTATAAATATATAATACATGTTATACATTTATAAACCTTCCAGAAGAAATTCTCCAAATGCTAGTGAACACTCTGTCAAAATCCGTTGGGTAGTTTAGAAGAATTAAGCGCACAAACAGACAAACGCGAATATCGACTTTGTTTTAAACTATTTTAGAATGATGATGAGTTCTTTTAAATTATTCTTATTTTTAAACCGGAGGGAAATGAAGCAATCAATTCTGATGCAATAAAATGCAAGGCAAATTTTTATTTAATCCTTTATGTTATTTTTATTCAGTTTAGTATATTTTTGAAGGACATATTGTACAGCTTCAGAATCTTATTTATGGCAAAATAAAGAGTGCCCGAACTTACTATGCATTTTTGCCTCTGTTTCCACATAAGATAATAGGTACAGGTTGTAATCCTCATCTTAATATATAAATATTCAGCCTGTATGTTTTGCTCGCAAACTTGTATAGTAGTGGACCGGTATCGCTGAAAATTTTGTACTTATTAGTGTTTAGAGGGGGTTTGAATTGTAGATGAAGTCGGGAATGCCCGAGGACTTAACTTAATATCTCTGCTCCGGGATGAGATATGGAGTCTTGTTGAGTCTATTTCATCACTTTCCATGACTTTATATAACTTTTTAAAGATGTGATGAATTATCAGCTGACCGGATAAATCATCACAATGATAATTCATCACATCTTTAAAAAGTTATATAAAGTCATTGAAAGTGATGAAACAAAAACTTTATTAACTGGGTTAAGTAGGTTAGGTTAGGTTAGGTTAGGTTAGGTTAGGTTAGGTTAGGTTAGGTTAGGTTAATTTTTTTTTGTTCATCTTTTCTAATGACTTTATATCACTTTTTAAAAGTGTGTTGAATTGTCACTGTGTTGAGTTATCATGGAACCGAATTATCATTGTGATGATTTATCCGGTCACCGTGAAATACATAAGCAATAGCGAAGCATTGCTAGTCCGTATAACAAAGTTTTTCATAGAGTACATCACAACTTTGGTCTTGTGGTCTTTGAAGTCTTGTTTTTTTTTGCGTGGCATGCGTTTTTAAAGCATTATTTCAGAAATTAAAAATAAACGAAAAATTATTCAACGTTTATGTTATTTGATAAAGCTTTTAAAATTAGCATTAATGTTTTATTTCGAATGTTGGTGTCTTGTTGATAAAACAATACGAGGTTAGCGATATAACACATAATTATTACGAGAGAATGATGTCATATTGTATTGCAGTCAATATTATGCACGTCTATTTCGATAATCACATTATCTTGTGACTTGTGAGTATTTTTTTAGACACTCAAATATCATTCCCAAGTATTTCTAGTTAAATATTTAGCTTATGCGATCATCTATGGAATTGAAAACAATGTGAAACATAATAGTTTAAATTTCAAACCATACAAACACATATCGGTGGGTTATTGTTAAATAAACAAATAAAACAGATTTTTTTTCACACTGCTGTCAAAATATTAATATTGTAGACGTCAATTAAGAAACGGGACGACGCTATTGCACAGAACGACGAATTTCGTTCGGACTTTCGACTCGTCGACTCTTTTCGCCGGGCCGCCAAAACTCTGTGCGGTATATGTCCTTCTATTTTCACAAAAAAATGACAGTGAATCTATTTCAAATGATGATTATCAAAAATTATAAAGAATCGTTTGACAATTTCGATTAAAGGGCTATTTATAAATTTTAAAAAATGTATGTAATGCGTAGTATTGCGCAGTAAAGTGAGTTCGCTTTTTTATGCAGGAGTTTCGATTTCATACCAATTTATGGTTTCCAAAGCTTTGAGTTCTACTAGAATCCACTGCTTTGGAATCCAGAACCGTTCTAGAGCTAGAACCGTTCTAGTAAATTTTAGGTTACCTTTTTCAAATGTGATACTGCCGTAGAAGATTTCAATCTCTCCGGAACAATAGCACTCCAGTTTTTGCAGAATATTGTGTGAGACGATATTACATTTATTTAATTGAAGAAACGTTTCAATTCGTTCAGAGAGTTCTCTCTTTCAGATGCCATTTATTTCCATTTTACTGTAAATTATTTAGTTATCTATAAATTAACAATTATTTTCTTTCCATTCCAGAATCTTCTTCACCCGAGATCGTGAAAGGCTATTACCAAGATCCTCATTGACCCTTCAGAGATCATCATAGGTTAAGCAGACAAGATGGTGGGAATAAAGCAGAATCCTTGGACTCCGACGAAGAGGCGCGGTCCTATAGCGGCGGAAAGCAGCAGCCCGGGCCCAGCGGCCGTGGCACTGCCCTCACTCATAGGTAATAATAATTAAGATAAATACACATATTAAATAGGTCGGTATGTGCTAATCATTTTAAAGATGTAACGTTTGAATGTATTTGTGCATACCGATAGTATCAGAAGTTTGGAAAATGGTTTTTTAACTAGTTTGAAAAACCCGTCCGCAGTCCCCTTTTACCCTGCAGATATTGGGTATACGTATATACGTTTAACAATTCCGTTTAAATTTAGACTATCGATTCAATTCAAAAATGTTATTATTAAATATAATTTGATTCATTCTTCAGCTGTCAGCTTCAGCAAAAAAAACTAACGCAGACACGTGAAAAATCAGGGGATATTATGATTGTAGATTTTGTGATGCGGAAAGTATTTATAAAAAAATATTTGCCTTTCAAAAACAAACCTTGTAAATTTTAGAGTCGATCAGAAATTTACCTTGCGAATGAAAACCGTTAGTAAACATTAAAAATTGCGACATCTGTCATAAAATGAAACAAAAGAAATACAAATTTATCGCTTGTCTAAATGGTTCCCAAAATCAGTTCTAATTTTAAAAATCAAAGAAAGCCCATTCCTGGAGTTCGTTCAACCGGAGTTACAGGCACAGAGCCACACCACCGGATTAGTATTTTCAATGTGTTTCTGTGCCTTATATTAATAAGTAGGTACTACAAGTATAATCATTCAATTATTCTATTCTCCATTATATTTGTTAGGCAACATTTCCATTCGGATAAAATTAAAACACGCACACATATATGGACACATCACCGTTGTTCCACTTTACGCAGTCTCTATAAATAATTGTGTAGTTTCGCTCAGAAATTCAATGGCGTCATTGATTGTTCAGTTTCCATGGTAACTTCCTTTCAGTCTCAGAATAATGGATTTGAATGTTTTATCGCGCATTTCCCTGAATAATTCTGATGTAAATTTCACAGGCAGAATTTATATTAGCGACATTAATATTGGATGTGCCAATAGTTTTTTTTTAACAATTGACTATTTATGAGCGTAAATATTTTTGCCATGATATTTTTAGTTGCAATAAATATGTAAAAATGATTAATAACATTTTATATTTACACATATTTTACCACAAAAATAATGCAGAAATCATTTCACAGATTATTCCATCATGAGCTAATTATCGGATATGCAAACTAATTATTCAGACAAACTAGTAGTTTTGTGAACAGTAAACCTCGCGTCTATATTAGGATTTTTCTAATTTTCTCTTAGGTACGTATTTAATAAATCAATACCAAAATTTTCTCCTTAATCATAAGATTTGTAAGTAGGTTTTATATACCTACATACCTAAAATTATAAATCACATCTTTCAGGTTATTAAAATAAAATTTAAATTAAGAATTATGTAATTTGTCCAAATAGAGGTCATTTTCTCAACGGCACTTCTTTTTTTAAACTGCATTCATGAAGGTAGGTACCATAATATTGAAAAATTGTAGTTAAGAAAGTCCAAATAAATACGAAAATTTTAGTTTTGAAAAAAAAATCTTTGCTCAACTCAGTAATCATCTTGAACTGGAAACGGAACGCACAAATAAATTTACAGACAAATGAAATGCAAAACGGTTGATTTAAAAGAGTGCTACTCTTGCGAAGTCGGGTAAAAAATACAAAAATTGAACTACCTTATATGTGTAGTCGTTGCGTCGCTAGCTGCTGCTACAAAAATATTGTAAATATAGTGCAAAAAAAAATTCACTTTGTTAGTGAGTGAGAAAATGTTAGTAATGTTAGTAGTAAATACAGTTAAAAAAAATCACTTTGTTAGTGAGTGAGAAAATGTTAGTAATGCACTATGTCTGTAGATGCCAATGTATAGACCGAAATACTTAACTTTGCAGTCGATAGTGTAGATTTTGTGAAGAATATTTTCTTTGGTTAGTTCCTCCTTTGACAACCTGAAAGAAAAAAATATTGTGTTGTTGTCCACAGATTTTAATTTATGAACTGAGAACACAGTAATCATCATTCAATACACAGTAACTCAGCAGTATGTACATACATTCAATGGGGAAACAAACACAACAACTTCACACGAGAAATAAAATGGATATATTGTCGTTATTGCAATTATTGTTTCAGTGTGGGAGAGGTGTTGTGTAGGCAAAGCTATTTTAGGACCGGTGTCATATGTTTACTTTCACTAATTATTAATAAAAAAAATCTCGCGAATAATAATTGCGTAGGTAAATTGAATTTAATAAAATGTTTCTCATTATCTCATTCCTTCTAGAAATTTAGGTAACCTTCGAGAAGATTCGACGTGTGCGAATAGTGAAAAAATATCACTATTAGAATATAATAATGATAGATCATATAAATGGACACATGTCATTGCGCCACGCTTTCTAAATGTCATACTTGATTCTACAGACGTGTGGTCAATATTTTTTCTTCTTAAATTTTCCCTTTTTTATCTGTTTGGTAGGCTGTCGACGGCCTCCGTGGTCTAGTGGTAAGGCTCTCGACTAGCAAGCTGGAGGTCGCGGGTTCAAATCTCGGCGTGCGCAAGCACATTTTATTTATTGCATATTGCGGCATATTCCAGAGTGGGAGATACTCCCAGTATCGCCCTGTTGTATGACCACCATTCAGAAATCAAACGTTTCTTGAAATGGCTTTAGCCGTGTTTGATGGCCATATCTGAATAGCTAGGGACTTTCCCACCTTCCTCCTTCCCTTCCACACACCTTCAACCTCACAACATATCACGATGGGGGATGGCATAGTCTCACTGGCTTCAGCAGATTGGGAGTTTTGTTGGGACTATTGTGCGGTTTCATATAAAAATAAAACTTTTTTATTGGTTTGAAACTTGGCTAAATATTTTTATGTTCCCTACTTTCCAGGCAAAACGCCTAACGAATCTCAGAGGGCGCGCGCACCGGCTTTCACGTTTGGCGGAAAGTATTCCAACAGCGATAAGGCGCAAGGACCGGGGCCTGCCTCCTATAACACCGAGGGCATGACCGCTAAAGGTAAGTTAACAAATCTCTGCTTCAGACTACTAAAATATTACTAAAAGCATACCGCTGATAGCTCCGTTGTAACCGTTCATTCCTCACAAAAGACGCACGTACCATCTAACAGAATGAGAGGTTACACCGGAGCTCTCAGAAAGAAGGACATTAGATAATTTATTATCTATGACTAGGAATACATCACTAGCTTTTGGGTAGTCAAATTGTTAGTTAATTTTTGTCAGTAAGAGATGATATTTTGCGCCTTCTATGGTATAAGGCTTCCAAAACCGGTGATGTCATCTAATTTGTTGCAGGCCCATAACGAATGAATTGATAGGTTTCCTGAAAAACTTGATTTTGAAAATGCAAATGTATGATCACGATGTCGGAACACGTGTTCAGAAAAATTATACCATTTTCGCATTTAGTCATTATATATAATCAAGTCAAATGCAGGTGTATGAACACGTGTTCCGATATATTTTGAATTTACTAAAAGTTTATTAGGAAACGGCCAAAAATTTGAAGAGATTCTTAATAAATTTGCATTACTCATTTTTATCCTTGTATAATAACAAGTTTCCATAAGATTTAAATATTTTAACAAATTGTATCTGGAAACTGTTGGAAACCATTTTTGATGACAGCACTGACTAAAACTATATTTTTTTAGAACTTTTTAACTGAATTCTGTAAAATTTTCAAAACATAATATTTTGAAACTTCTTTCTCTGATATTTTTGCTTACACAACCATGCACATTAAAAATAATCAATTTAAAAAAAGGTGTGATGGGTTCACGTAGCAAAGCTATAAATTATACTATGTATTTCGGCTTTGGAAGTGTAATAATAATTAGCTGTTGAAAACTTCGCTTATTCGTTTATTCATTCAAAGTGTTGAAAGGAGAGGAAAAATGGACGGCATAACAGCAAATAATTGACAGTTAATGAATGACCAAGACAAATATGGGATATGGCACGAACGAGTGAAGCTAATGGTGAAATATATTTTACCGGGCATCTTAAAAGTTACAACATTACGTATCGAAGATTAAATATACTAAAGGAGTTCGTTAGAAATAGTCAGATGGCAATGATTGATTGCATTTAGCTAACAGAAATGTGGATCTTATCTCAAGAAGCATGTTAGGAAGAGAATGGAAGCATGATTAAAACCCTAGCAATTCGTTGTAGATAATTTTAGAATTGCATTTCAATTAAGATATTGCATGAGAAAAGCATCAATGATTGACTAATTCAGGGTATTATTATAAGACAGCGAATGCAAAATTATGGTTAAAATTGTGGTAATATAAATAAATTAGCAGAAAATGTGAAGAAGGAGGAAGAACGCTGAAAATGGCGTATAATGGCGCTCCTGTCTTGTACAATGTAAAGGCAAGGGAACTATGTCGCCAGCTGGGCAGCGTTGTGGGGCAGGTTAAGTTAGGGGCTATAGGAAGGGATTTATTAATGTGGGGCCCGGATTATTCAAAGGAGATGCCGGTAGCTCGTTCCACATACGAGTCGTCTTACACCAAAAACTAGTCGATGAAGTGGCACGTTCTCATGAAGCGAACATCAACTGTGAACGGGTGTTCCGCTCGTGTACCGGTGCACCGGGGATCAATGCTGCTAGCTCCTTAGAGCATGTTCAATCAGACGGACCGCCCTCCTTTGCACAAAATCAAGTAGGTTTATCAAGTATTGCGGGGCTCCAGCCCGGAGGTGGCTCCCAAATTCAATTGTCGGGCGTACTTGAGATTTACATAAGGTTAGCAGCTGGTCATTATTAAAGAATCTGCAAGCCATTTACAAGACGCCCAGTATTTCTGTCACATTTGCTGATTTTGACTCGTCGTTTATTAGAACATTACTTTAATAAAATTGTGACATCCAATTATAACATAAATGCCTAAGTAGCCAATTTGAACGTGGATCAAAACCACTATATAGATAATAATATATATTTCTCATATTTGCAAGTTTTGACTAAATCATGCGTTCAAATTTTTGTTGCATAAAATCAATTAGTATTCAAAATGTGACCACCTTTAGCAAGATATGCTTGATCTAATACCCGTTTCTTCATCTCATTACTACCGAGTTCAAAAATATAACTGTTGTTATTATTGTCATATGTGACGTCATTTGCTTTGATTTTCACCTTTCCCGCTTGCCAAATCTGTCCATGCAAAATGCAAATGACTCAGCCATCGGCATCAGAACAGAAACCCAATATTAAATTCATTATTCGTTGCATTATAAAGGCAGCAGGCAGCATTCATGCTGTTAGCGAGACGCTGGATCAATCGATGCCGTAGATACGTAACGTGTACCGTAGACGTAGGAGTCAGTGGTAGTTATTAGAACCGAGCCATATGCGGCAACCGGCTGCGACTGTGACTGTTTATTGGGTTATTGTGGTCTGCCCACAGTTGTTGCTCCGAGTCTCAACTCCCCCCTGCTACGTCACCATGGCATATGGTGGATCATGTCCTAATTGGAAGTCGCGTTACCGACCGACGGATTTATTGATGCAGAATTCAAATAAATCACTTAGGCGAAATCTTCGAGGAAGCCATAAATTAAAAGATAAAGCAAATTACAAACAAGTTACCACTGTCAAAATTTTCGTCGATTCGCCAAGATTTTGGTTGCGAAATTGCTTAAAAATAAGATGAATCCGTTTTTTCTTGAGGGTTTTGTAAGAAGAAGTCAACGGCTCTCTAGATTTGTGTCAAATTCTTTAATGACGTTTTACCAGTTATAGATCGCAGAAAGATCGAACTTGGAATTCTGCTACACCTTTCTAAAGATTTTGAAACAATAATGAATACTAGGGGCGTTAGGTAATTCGGCAAAATGTATTTATATTGAAGTATGTCCAGTGTTTAAACGAAATAAAATAGATGTAGGTACGAATGATGTTCATTGTACATGGTTTACGTAGGTATGATTCTACTGTATGAGATATTTTATTAGACGATTCATTATGACAATCAAACTACAAAACCAAAACTTTCGCACATTATTACATTTCCACGCCATTGTTATATAACCTTTTTATAACTAATATCAGTATCTTTGATATGGTATTACAATACTTGAGCTTTTCAATACCAACACAAGCTTTCTTTAACCCAAAATATTGAATGAATTAACCAATCGTAACCTACCAGATCTAATAATGTTTAACGATATTAAGTTAGCGAGCTTTAATGGGTCTTGGTCAAATGACCAAATATTTAAAACAATAACTTTTAAAAACCTATAACCACGAACTTTGCCCAACCTAATCTGGGCTGTAATTGATTTTTTCTACAGATCACAATGTTGAGCTCAGAAACTGTATAAACATACCGTTGATAGCTGCATTAAAACAACCCCCTTTTTTCTTATGAACAACGCGTGCAATAGAAAGAAATAAGGTGGATCCAAAGTAAGTGGTTCCTGGGCATTATTCGAACTGGTGTCTAGGTGTACCGCTGATAGCTACGCTATATCCTCTCCGTCGTTCTCGTAGGCGAAGCATGCAACAAAAATAGAATTATCCTCTCATTACGGAGCTGTCAGCGTTAGGACAACATGAGGTCACCATTGTAACCCGTGGAATCATCAAATGCAATCCCGACCCATGAAGCGTTATTAGATCGGTGAGGAAACGATTCAAACAGATTAAAGTTGATCAACGATTGGTTTCTACATTTCACAACACCTAGTCTGGAATGTTTCTCCTAGCCTCCGGAATGTTACCCCTAGGTTTTAGTGGGATTTTACTTATAGTTTTGGCGGGCAGGTAAGGCGAACGGCACGAGCGCATCGCTCCACGCTCGCCCCCGATCGCCCAAGACCACGCGCACACCCGCCCCCGGGGACTACGAGGCCCACGCAGCCTCCAAGGTGGTGAAGGAAGCAGCCCCTAAATATACCTTCGGCATCAAGCCTCCAGCAAGGGCGGTGACATCACAATCACCCGGTAGGAAGCTACATAACAACTATTTAAGTAAAGGAAAACACAAAATCACCGGCTCCAATCAGGACATTCTCGGCAGAACTGTACCAAGAGTCAAAAGGCTCCTAGAACGTCACACATTTAGTAATTTTCACAAAAAAACTTGCTATACTCATTATTTTAGATATTTTCTTAATTGTAGCTTTTAGCAGTAGTAAAGTTTTGCAAACTGTGTGGTCGGTAATGCAATTTATTTAATAACACGAACAGGTACTTCAAATTACTTCGTTATACTTCAAAGGCTGTAGTTCTGCTCTATTGGCTTAGCATAATAATACTCGAGATACAGATGTATTTGACTTAGCCAGAAGGTTACGGGTTTGATTCCCGCACGGTATTATTTCTCGAACCCACATGATTTAAAACCTATCAAACAAGTTTCCTATTTTGATATATGATATTATTCATGATTGAATGGTTCATTGAACAGACCACCAATATTTTTTAAATGATCGTTTTAAGTGTATTAGAAAATTTTGCCTTCGTTTTTATCTCAAATTTCTTGCTAGCCTGGAGCGCTATTGTCTATAAGTGTAGGAAATCGATTATGTACGAATACGGTTCTTATAAACATGATTCCAGGTGAAAAAGTAGATTAACGTAGATTTATCTATACAAGATCCTAGTCATTGTATATGTACACAATGCCCACATAAACTTGGGCGTTATTCTTTATAAATGTGGCGATCATTTGAGTGCATGTGGATGGTAAATAGACGGAAATAAGTCTAAGGTCATAAACACTTCCCACGAATTGAAAAAAAAACTGTATCGCAAATTGTCGTCAATCCCACACACGGTTTGATGGTCAGAATCCACGCCCGACCAAGACCTTGTATATTTGTCCCCATACAAACATTTATTCAGATCAATTTATCGAAGGTCGATCTCGTAAGGTCTTGCATTATTTAATTGGTGATGGAAAACTACTAAATTGCAGATATCTGGCATGTTCAAAACATAATAATAGTTATGGTAAATAATATAAAATGACAGAAAAATGCATTATATAACAATAACAACACGCCAGTGCACTCTTTAACAACATTATGATATTTTTCGCCTGCATTTTTTGATGAAATTTGAAATATTACAGGTGAATTACTACAAGTCATTTACAACATAGATTACACTAAACTTTCAATTAACTGTATACCTAAATAAAATGTTACTTGCAACATGGATTACTATAAATTGGAATTGCATTTTAATTTTTGAAGCATAATAATATATTGTGCAATGTCCGTAGAATAGTGTCAATTGAAACGAAATATTACACATACTTCAATATATCACATTCTCATTGCATTCAATAAAGTTCTTATTACATAATTTTGAATAGAATAAAGAATGTAAATTGAATCATAATGATTTTTTAACTTAATTTTTTGTTATATGATTACAATGTTGATTAAAATGTTGATTACAGGATTGATTATTAAATTATTGATTACAATGTTGGTTACAACAATTACGGTGTTGATTACAATGTATATTACAATTTTGATTACAACAATTACAGTGTTGATTACAATGTAGATTATAATGTTGATTACAACATCAATTACAAACTAATTTACAAAACCTTGCTTCAACGAATTCCAGCCCCGAACGTGTACCACGTGGGCAGCTGCAACGGCGGCGGTTCGCCCGCCTACAGCATGAGCGGGCGCGCGCGCGAGGCGGTCCCGCCCGGCGCGCTGCTGCCCGGCCCCGGCACGTATGAGGGCACCTGCCTCGAGGCCGTCAACCGCCGCCCTCCCTCGTACACCATGGCGTCCCGCCCTAAACGCACGGACGACACTCAAACGCCCGGGCCCGGAAATTATTCGCCCGAGAAGGTAACGAATATTTTTTTTATGTTTCGGTGGCACTTTCTACTGTTCAATTCTATTTTTCATGCATTGAGCATTTTTATAATTTTTGTCACAATCTATACTCATTATTTTAATCTTGATCACAAAAATGCCTATAAGTTAAATTTAATCTGCATCTTATACCTTCTGTAGTAATATCTAATATCATAAATATTCTAAAATGTTATTTACCAAATAATCAACATGCTTTTCAAAGACATTTTTTTTCCAAATAAAACCAGCATCTTTATGCATATAACGAATGCAATATACCTTTTCTGTCGGAGATAAGCTTTCTGCATGGCTAAGCATGTGATTTATCACGAAAACTATGCTTTATAAAAAACATAATTTATATTAACTACTTATATTAATTAACAGCTATTTAATGAATGTTTCGAACTTCAACTGAACCATTCTCGAAAGTTTCTTTGTTAGGTTACTATCCAGGGAAACTGCGGCCGCACGCATAATGTGTGCGTGCCACAGAGGCGGCCGATCTTAGAGGCGTAATTTAGTTGGAGGCGGAATTTTTCAATTTTAGCAAATACGCACACAAGTGGCAGAATCTGTCGCGGCGCCCCTGATAATATATTCAATAATAAATGTCAAAAGTGATTGTTTCTTGAATGAACACTTGTAGAATTTTGTATGAATTTGTATTAGAATGTATTGCATGAACTAACAGGGCTATTGACACTACTTGCTTCAGGTTTATGTGAACACGAGGTCTTCTCCCGCCCATACGTTTGGTATTAAACACTCTTGCTACCTCGGCACTCAGATATCAGATCTGACGACCGAAGCAGAACTTTATTAGCTTTTGCTAAACACAACAGGTTAGTGAACTGAGCTTAGCTCTTTATTCTAATGGGTTGTTGAGTGTTTTATTTGATTCGTGAAATCTGTCATTTTTGGCGTACTAGATTAGCTGGTATGTCAGTTTCTATTAATTCCTGTGTTGCAAAGAATCATGGAGAATTTTCTAGTAGCACAAGATGATACTAAAATAGCTACCTTAAATATTTATTTCAATAATAATACTATTCAAGATACCCTTGTTTGATTTTTCGGGAAAATCTTTGAAGTTTTATAAACTTTATAGAAATCCATCAAAAACTCGATTTTTAAATATCCAATAGTATTTTGGATACCTATTATATTTACATTTATTATGCAGGTGTTAAGAGTTGCACTTAACACTTTGGTCTCCGGTGACAACAATAAAACAACATCTTCCACACTGTCCAATACCTACTGATTTTCTGTGTTTTTAGTTAAAAACTTCGAAATTTCATTTACATTTTGTATTCTCTAATAATGCCAGGAATCACTGGTAAGTCAAGTACGTCCCTTAACACCTGTATATATTTTTTTCTTTTGTCTGTGCTTTTTCGCTATCTAACATCAATCATTTCATTTTCAGTGCAAACCTGCAACATTTCTTCGCTTCGTCATTACTAACCCAAACTCTTCTCTGACATCTAACTTCTGCCGCCTACAATGGGTTTCAGGAATAAACTTAAGCATACTCTATTAACTTCTTAATTAGTATATTTAATATTTAATGCCATTAATACTGTTAAAATATTGTGATTGTGCATCATCTACTAATATGGCCATTTCAATATTAGTAAAGGTGTTTGTGATATTATGATTATGTACACAATTATTTACATTTCTTTGATAAAAATGTATTAAAATAATATTATTAATTATTACTAACTGTTGCCATCTTTGATTATTATATAACCTTAGTTATTGTATAATGTTTTCTTTGTTGTTAAAAGGAATGCATTTTGTACTTAGATATTTATTTGTGAATAATGCGTATTAAATAAATTTAACACCTCTTACATTATTTTGTTTTTCTGTTTAAATAGGCTGATAAAGTAATGCTCGACCATGCACCGAAGTATTCGATGGCCTGCAAACTGGCTACTGAAAGACCAGTAGAAACACCCGCTCCTAATGCATATTCCATGGATAATTCCGATAAAGCCCAACATGATAGATCTCCCGCTTACTCCTTCAGAGTTAAAGGTAACTTGCAGAAACCAAACGAAAACCCAGGTCCTAATGTTTACAGTTTAGAAAAAGCCACAAAGGTTTTGGAAGCAGCACCGATGTACTCTTTCGGTACTAAAGCTGCTTGTGAAAAGCCGTTTGATACTCCAGCCCCAAACGCATACAACCATGAAAGGGCCGATAAAGCCATCCTTGAAAGTTCTCCAGCATATTCCTTCAGAATCCGAGGGCAAGATCATAAGCCCGACAACACACCGGGACCAAATGTGTACGCTCCAGAAAAGTCCGACAAAGCTCTGGACACAACTCCAATGTACTCTTTTGGTTCAAGAACCGCTGGTGAAAAGCCTTTCATTACCCCAGGACCTAGTGTCTATGCCCCAGAAAAGGCTGACGTTCTGGACAGTGCTCCAATGTATTCTTTCGGATCAAGAACTCCAGGGGAAAAGGCATTTAATACACCAGGACCCAATGAGTATAATCCCGAGAAGTCTGATAAAATTTTAGATCAGGCGCCAATGTATTCATTCGGATCAAGAACCCCTGGTGAGAAGCCATTTATTACCCCTGGGCCCAATGCGTACAATCACGATAAGGCTGACAAGGCGATTCTAGATAGCGCTCCGTCCTATTCATTCAGAATTAGAGGGCAAGATCACAAACCTGACAACACACCTGGGCCCAATGTATATTCACGAGATGTTCCTGACTCAGCTCCGAGGTATTCGTTCGGATTGAAGGGAGCAGACGGCAAACCATTAGACACGCCCGGTCCAAATGCCTATAACCCAGAGAAGGCTGATAGAGTTATGAGTGAAGGTTCACCAGCTTATACAATGAGGCCTAAAGGTCATGATGATAAACCCAATAATAATCCTGGGCCGAATGCTTACGATCCATTGGCGCTCGATAATACCCCTAGATATTCTTTCGGATTGAAAGGACCAGATGGCAAACCATTAGACACACCCGGGCCGAATGCTTACAACCCCGAGAAGGCTGACAGAGTAATGAGTGAAGGTTCCCCAGCATACACAATGAGGCCTAAAGGTCACGACGATAAACCAAACTCAAATCCTGGTCCAAATGCTTACGATCCATTAGCATTAGACAATACCCCTAAGTATTCCTTCGGTTTAAAGGGCCCTGATGGAAAGCCATTAGATACGCCTGGACCAAATGCATATAACCCAGAGAAGGCCGATAGAGTAATGAGTGAATGTTCCCCAGCCTACACAATGAGGCCTAAAGGTCACGATGATAAACCAAACTCAAATCCTGGTCCAAATGCTTATGATCCATTAGCTTTAGACAACACTCCCAAATATTCCTTTGGAATGAAGGGACCCGATGGAAAGCCATTAGATACGCCTGGACCAAACGCGTACAACCCAGAAAAGGCTGACAGAGTAATGAGTGAAGGTTCCCCAGCTTACACTATGCGGCCTAAAGGACACGATGAAAAACCCAATACAAATCCTGGTCCAAATGCTTATGATCCGTTAGCTTTAGACAACACTCCCAAATATTCCTTTGGAATGAAGGGACCTGACGGTAAACCATTAGACACACCTGGTCCAAACGCATATAACCCAGAAAAGGCCGACAAAGTAATGAGTGAAGGTTCCCCAGCTTACACAATGAGGCCTAAAGGTCACGACGATAAACCAAACTCAAATCCTGGTCCGAATGCTTATGATCCATTAGCATTAGACAATACCCCTAAGTATTCCTTCGGATTAAAGGGACCCGATGGAAAACCATTAGATACGCCTGGACCAAACGCGTATAACCCAGAGAAGGCCGACAGAGTTATGAGTGAATGTTCCCCAGCCTACACTATGAGGCCCAAAGGCCATGATGAAAAACCGAATTCCAACCCTGGCCCGGATGCTTATAAGCCTGAAAACGCTGACAAGCTCTTTGACAGTTCCCCTGCCTACAGCTTCAGGACTAAGGCTCATCCAGATAAACCGACCGACAACCCTGCCCCCAACGCGTACAGCCCAGAGAAAGGAGACATTGTCACAATGGATGGAGCTCCTAAGTACACATTTGGAATCAAGAGCTTCCCGGAAAAAGCATTCAACACCCCAGGTTTGTAACAAAAAGGCATATTAATAACATTCTCAGGTGGGTGGGATTATATATAAAAATATAAATCAACTTGTGATCTCTGAAAAAAATGGTAAGTAAACCAAATAGATATTACCCAAACCGCATAGAGATTTTATTAGCTTCCTACTAACAGAACCCAAACGAGAATAAATTGGTTTCAAGAAAAATAAATAATGGGGAACTAGCGAAGAGAAATAGGTATTAGTTTGGGAAAACTTCGCTAGATGGCTAGATGAATTTATTCCGAGAGAAATTAAAAACATTGAATATTGTGACCACATCCTCTAGTCCTAGTCCGACAAGGAATGCTAACGATTTTGACGGAATATGTTTTTGGGTAAAAGGATCACCTCTGAACCAGAAATCTTGTGTTCATCCAAAAATATCAACATAGGTACTATCAGAAAAATTCAGGAGTATGGATATTGAAATTGTCGGACATACGTGTGGTGTGTTACGTTCAAATCCACCCAGGCAAGGAAAGTAGTAGAATCATGAATAGGCCTGAGGATAATAAACATAATTACTTAAAACAGCTTTAGTTTTTTTCCTGTACGGTCCAATGACTGATAACAGTGATAACTTTCTTTATCATCTGCATAAACGAAAACTTTTGAGTTTATCTAGACTATGTTATTTTTGTGAAAATGAAATGTTGTTTATCATAACATAACACGAATTCTGCTGCATTCTCAAATTAAACGATATCAAAAGCAGATATAAATATAAATGTTTCGCCTGCTTCGTATCACTCGGAAAGATAAACTGTTTCCTGTTGATAAGTCAAATCAACCACAATATTGTGAGACCGCCGCACTAACTGCGCCGTTTTAAAATCAGTAACCTCGTTCAGTTAGTGGTAAATATTTTAATAATAATATAAGGACACGCAGTAAGATATGAGTATTTTTGAATCGAGATATGTTTTATTTGATAGCACAAAAGTGCCGAATTCCCGGAGCCTGTGGAACTATGGTAACCCCACATGATATGGATCGTGACTCCTACTCTAATGTCCACCGACTTACCGGATGCAAGTGATACTTGGTCACTCCATTTCTTAATAGCATAATATTTTGCGTTCCTTTTCCTCAAATTTGTCTGGGGTAAGCATTTAGTCGTCCTTCCTCTCAAGTCACAAATATGGTTTTTGTTGGTATATCTACTCATATAGTGGAACTTCAAAGTAATTCCAACAGCATACCCTCTCTTCTTAACGACCTTTTAATCTAATACCTTAACCATTTATTGATCAGGTGACCTCAAGTGGTTCGCTACGTTTGGTAACTTAGCAGGGGTGCCCGGGTTCATGGTGTGAAGTTTTTAGTTGCATGGCAAGCCGGATCGGCTGAGACTGGTTGAGAGAAACCTTTTGACATCTACAGCAGGACTCTCTCGGAGCATCGTCTTGCACCGCAGTGAAAGAGATACCGACCCCCAGATTCCTACCCACCCTTATACATTTTCCTTCCCAGAACTTTCTCTCTTACTTTTCCTAAAAATACCCTTATCACAGCATCCTCAAATATGACATAGGCCCCGAAGAGAATTAAATTCCTCGGGGTCTCCTGTGACGAGCTAATGAAAAAAAGAAATTCAATATAATTTCAAAACAATTTCCCCAGAGTATCCTCTGACCTCTTCTATTGATGGTTGACTATTATTATGTCAATTTTTTATTCACCATTTGCTGAAGAACCTCTACAATGGTCACTCTCCCATCTCCCTAGGGTTTTTTTAGGGTTCACCTACTTCGTGTATTATTTAAATCTTTTGCGAAATTGCTTGGTTTGGTTTTAATAACGCTATGTTATATCTCACATGTATAGTAGTAGTAGGTAGATACCTACATACATAAATGCTAGCCCATCTAAAATAATATTTAATCTCTATCGCCAGTACAATGTAATCAATACTAACATTAAAAGTACCTAACGTAAATGAAAAACGGGTGGGTTCAGTGTCGGGCAATAGTTCAATCAATTTGACCAATTGTAACCATTAATACCCCTACAACTTAAGTTGTAACTGTCAATTAACTGCGAATGGAGGAAGTGAATGTTTCTGAACAACGTTTAATAAAGAAGTCGTTATAATAAGCCAATAGTTATATCTATTCAACAAGATATATCCAATAATAATAATACTTTAACGTTGACAGTGCCAACTAACGCTCAACGCTAAATAACAAGTGATGATGGTAAAGACCCGAATAATGAAAACAAAATTTAAAAATCAAATAATTAGGAACCGTTTAATAATATCGGCAAAGATTTCAAGTTCACTTTGATGTTATTTTAGGTATCGGTTCATATTTATCCCTAACATGAACGTCAAATAACTTCGAATGGAGATGGTAACGAAAACCAGTAACGAATAAGGAACATCAACAAATTTGTTTAACAATAAGTAAACGAATAACGCAGCCATAACAATATGGGTGAATATTTCAATTTACTTAACTATTTTAAACAAATTGGAATAACCCATAACCTACATGTTTATCCCAAACGTTAATAACTTCCAATTTAATGGTTATTGACAACGCACAAAGAAAAACGCGTATCGAAAAAAATAACAATATTTGTAAGCAATAACTCAGCCGCAACAATATTGGACAATAGTTCAATGTATTGGCGAAGTATACAGTTATTTACTTATATGTTTATTAACATGACACACTCTAACTGCCAAAGGAAATGGTAACGATAACGATTAACGAAATAACAATAATAATTATGAATATCGTTGTAATGATTAACGCAACCGTAACAAAATGGGCGAATAGTTTAATAGATTATTTGCTTAGCAAAAATTAAATAACTACCAATGGGGATGGTAAAAAAACTTTAACGATAAAGAAACGAAATTTTGGCAAATAATTCGAAAATTGAACGAATTTCAGCGCCAAACGTATACATAATGCCTTCCGTCCTGAACACGCCCCTGTACACCATATCCGGGAGGCACAAGCTTCCTATCGACGACCGGATCTCGATGCCCGGACCCGGAAATTATTCGCCTGAGAAGTTCGTGCTCACGTGCTCCCCCAAGCACTCATTCGGGATCAAGATTCAAACGGAAAAGTTCTCTGATACCCCCGGTAAGAATACCACGAAAGTAATATTCGTACAAATAATTGACATGGTACAAACCCTTAAACTCATCTTCTGATAGAACTACAACCTAGCATTATAATTTCATCTACGAATAAATAAATAACATTGAATCTCAAGGCCAAAAACATATCCAACAAGCAACTACAAATACAACATTCCATTCCAAAATAGCTTCCTAAACTATGGTACTAAACACTACAGCAGAATCCCATTCTCATTCAAAACACTCTTAACAATATTGTAACCTTTAAATCTCAAATAAAAAACTCGACACAAATCTAGGAAGATCAGAAATAGATAATTTACAGACACCAAATACAGACTGAAAACGAATCCACTAAGCTGAACAAAAAAAAAACACCATGTGATATATTTATAATTATTTTTTTTTTAAATACTACTTAATATATTTATAATTACTTCATATTATCTATAATACCAAATTTTAATAATACGTAAATGAAATCCTCAGCACGGGAGATCCAAGTGAGGATATTATTATCTCTATTTGTTACAAAAAAGAAGATAATGAAGCAAATATTTTTTATATTTTTTAAATTATTTAACACCTTTTTCTGTGATTTGCCAAATGTCATTCATTTAACAATTTCCGGAACTTTTTTCAAGTGTTCAAATCTTTCCATTAAAAACAAACACTAGAGTTGAATCATACATTTTATATGTACGATACTGTTCATTTTTTAATTTTTTTCCTGAAAAACATAATTTTTATGATAAAAGAAATATTATAGTGATTCAGATTTTTACTATTTTTCCTGTCATGAGCGCACACATGAATAACAAAATATACAACTTTTTATTTTAAAAATTCATGCATTTAATATCCCTAGGAGTGCCTAATATAAATATTATTTTAAAAAAGGTCGCAGTACATACAATGGAAAAAGACTAACAACAATCTATAGCAGAAAATCTTTTTAAAAATAATCGCATTCGGTCTCAGAAACAAATGAGATGGGTCATTCTCTATTGTTTTTGCCAACATCGTTTACCCATACTGCAAATTGAAATTTCCGCCTTTGGATCTACCTAGATACCAAATGCATAAGTTTCATTGACTCCGCCACTTTGGTAGTCCGTGCAGTTTGATATTAACTCAGCGACGGTAGGCACACTTCTATAAAATCTTTGATGGGCGGACATAACAGTATAACTGCATTTTTGACCATTTAACGATTTATATGAGAAAATGCTTCTTGTATACAAGACACATTTTCTCATATAAATCGTTAAATGGTCAAAAATGCAGTTATACTGTTATGTCCGCCCATCAAAGAAATATACTAATAATAATTAGATAATTTGCAGAGCGCCGTTTTTGTGAAAAAAATATCTCCGTTTACTTCTATTATCTATATTTCAAACGGGCTCTAGCGCCATGTAATTTCTGGGTCAATACAACTTTTAGTTCGCTAAGTCATTTCTATTTTGAGCCATTGAGTTTTGAAATATTGTACATGTTTAGAAATTCATACATTTGATGAAAACTTGATCGGTGGAAATTTACTAAAATAAATTGTTACAATTAATCGCTTCCGATTTGGGTTACTTGATATTTTAAAAAATATGTGTTTTTCTGTAGAATTATGTCAATACGAATTCACCTCAATTAACCTACCTGTAGATATATAAAAAAAAATATATATATATATCTACTTCTCTACTACCGAACCGTGTGTACCTACTTAGATAAATTAAATTATTACGCAGTTCATATAAAACGCATAATCGGTAATAACAAACGCCCTCCATGTTGGAAACATTGTGGGAAAACTATTTATAAAATAGAAATAACTATTATCAGAATGTGATATAAACCAATTTTAGTATTGTTTCCTACATTCTAGCTAACACACTGCTATGATAACATTTACATTTGCGATAATCGTGTGAACGAAAAATTGTAAAGCTCAAATTATGTTGTTGTTGCTTCTTCAACACCTCAATAGGAGAACACATTACGAGGTGTCCAAGTGTATTTCAAGTGCCTTTAAAATATTTATTGGGTGCATTCATGTGTCTAGATTGCATTTTTATAAACATCTTTTACACCTTTTTCAGCGCCCTTGAGGTGATTTTGCACAAAAACGGCGCTATACAAGTCATCCAATTATTATTATTATTATTAGGTGTACATTAATGTTGGACTAAAATGTTCCGATTTCGTCAACTGGGGGGTCTTGCGGGATTTGATTTCCTTAGATCGAGATAACCATTTGTTTTGTTCTGTTAATTAATTTGAATCTTTTTTCCTAGCGCCAAATGTGTACCGCATTCCATCAGTACTGGACACCCCCATGTACACCATCTCAGGGAGAACGAAGTTACCAGAAGACGATAGAGTGAAGGTGCCGGGAGCGGGCACTTATTCCCCTGAAAAGGTCAGTGATCCAGAACATTGTATAAATAGTATATATAGTTTAAATTCAAAAAAGTTTCGCTTATCCACGAATTCAACAAATTTTAATATTTTTAATCCTTATAGGTGGTTTTGGACAACAAACCAGCCCACAGCTTTGGAATCCGTCATTCCCCTTACGTCAGTCAACTCAGGCCAGACCAAACCACTTTCGAAACCCAAGACCTTCGCCAAGCAACAGTACAGTCACAAGCACACGTGCAACAGACCCGCACCACAACCACATACTTAGAACCCAGAGAAACAAATACAACCTACACTGTCCAATCCGTCAGGGAACCGGAGGAAAATAAAAGTCTTCCATCTTCTGTGGAAATCACAGAAGTGAGGAATGTTACTCGTCCTGTTACGCCAACTCAAGTTATGAATGGAAATGTCTTCGATAGGAAAACAAGGGTGGAGAACAACGCTACACAAAACAATCAAGTTACAACTTTCAGCAGACAAGTGAAGCCAAGCAGCGAAACCACAGTCACTCGCACAGTCGAAAACTACAACTCAACCAAACCAAGCAATGATGTCAGGACAACAACAACATACGAAGTGCTGCCAGCCGTGAATGGATCTACCACAAGGACAACGAAAACATACTGCACAGAAGTACAACCAGTCCAAAACAACGTCACAAGAACCGTCAAGACTTACTCAGTATCACCAAACCAGACACAGACAATCACCACTCAGAGAATTGTGCAACCCACTCAAGTCTCCCGGTCTTCCACTACTTCCCAATCCACTCAACAAAGTATCAAAGGTCAACAGACTCAAGTCAGATCGCAAACTCAATCCAAAACACAAACCCAGAACGGAACTGTTGTTCAGAAAAGCATTTGCGCGTAATTAGCTTTAATCTTTCATTTAAAACACTTATATTGATGCTAACGAAAATAATTATTAACTTACATAATGTATAAATTAAAAATGTAATAAGCTTTATATTATTACTACCTATATATCGCCAATTGAAAGCTTCGATATCGGAAATTACCATGACTGAAGCAAATATTCCTATATCTATTTTTGTTAACAATGAATAAGTTTTCCTTGCTTCTCATTACATTTAATATTTTTGAGAGCTTCATTTTCATATTATTATATTTTTTTATATTTAAATATTTCCTTTTAATAACAATGCCTCCCCTAACTGCCAAAACAAAAGAAGAAAAACCAAAAAAAAAATCGAATAAAATATAACATGACAACATTACTCTGGTAGGTACCTACCTGAGTAAATCCACGCACAATTATCTTAAGTTCATAAACCATTTAGAATAAGTGCATCAATGTATCGAGAAAATTATCAGAAATTTGTTACCTATTTTTTAGGTAAGATTTTATTCAAAATATGGCGATTATTTTGTTACTAATAAAAGCTTTTGAAAAAAAAAACATTTTTTAATTATTTGTCCGTTATTTCACTGTTCAAAATTCGTGATAGATCGGTAAGCAGCATCAACCTCCACACAGCATCCCCAGATATGTTGTAAAACTATCTATTTTATAAATATTTAAAAAAAAATACAATTTTGGTGACTATCTCAACTACCATACTAGGCTCATGCCCGTATCATGTTTGTGAGTATTTCATAAAAAAAATATAGTAGATATATTTGCACCGCATTCCAGAGTAGACGATTCACTATACACTTAGTGTCGTCTGGATGAGCTATGACCATTTAGATTCGAGGCTTAGCTTGACATGGCTTTAGTAGTGTTTAATGATCATATAAACAAGGAATAGCATGGTACTTTTTAACGTACCTTATCCATACAGCCTCCAAACATGCTTTACATTGGCTTCATCGAACAGATGGAATTCTTTCGCGGTGTTAGACAAAACAATATATGAAAATAATTCAATCACATTTCTTGAAGATGTTAAATCTCCTAGAGATTCTTTTTAACTACATTTATTGGAAAAGTTAAGAAAAATGAGCTTAAAATAAAATGAAGACATGATATTTTTTAAATTGACGACAAACTCACAAAGGTTAAGTGATTATAACTAATTAAGGCAAGTATTGTTTAATGCGGGGGTTGGGGGGTTGGAGAGTGTAGGAGTGGGGGTGGTGGGGGGACACCGCACCCTTAACCACCAATCATCCCGCCCGCGTCATCACACCATTACCACCATCTTATCTTTCGGGGAATTCCATTCTAATACGACAATCGCCGTTCACCATTTGCCATTATATCAATTAACTGGCATTTATGGTAACATTTAACATGTTACTATCTGTAATTAAACTATATAGATTAATTGTGTGCATTTCCGGGAACTTAGTACTCGTGTAGTGGGAAAGTTCATCCGATTTGATATATTATTATGACAATTGTGAAAACAATTTATGATTCACATTAAATTGTACAACTAAAAACGATGAGAGTGGAACAAAGAATTAATTGATTAACAATAAATACTCCAATAAATATCCAAAAACGAGAGTTTGCTTTGGCTGTATTTAGAGAGCAGATCTTCTTTCAGCCGGGTATTTACCAACCTTCCCAACCTTTCTCTTACCATCTTTCACATTGTAGATGAAAAGAAAAAAGCGTATTTGTCCGCGTGTTCAAAAGTTGACAAAATGCACTGTCATCGACATCTAGTCACCGATTTTCAGCTCGAACGAATGTTAGGAAGTGGGTTAATTTATATCTCCAAGATTCCACATCTTTCATACATTCATTCAAGAAAACAAAAATGACTTCATAATAATATCATAATATAATTGATATTATTACATAAAGATATTGAGAAAAAAAAAATTATACGAAAAATAATATAATGCTTATCGTAATTTATTTCTTTGGCATTATTCCGTGTTGCTATTCCTCCTTCTTTAGCCAACCTTTCGGTCACCATTTCATTGTCCATCATCAGGTCAGATGATTGTATAGATTTTAGTGAAGTGTGTGTATATTGTATCACTTCTGCATACAAAAAACACACACTTCATAACAGAAATCTCAATACGAATCAAAAAATGTCGATCGAGTCATTAAATTATCATATTATATATCATCATTTAACAAAATCTAAGTTAAAATTGTTCGTTACGAGCAATTCAACTTTACACTTTCATAAAGATTGTACTTCAAATAACAGATCATCTACATGATTCAATTAATTAGATAAAAAATATAAAAATAATTATTTGGTGAATGATGTCAAAATTGTTTTCATTCAGGAGTGGCAAAAACATAACTTTGAATTATTTATTACAGAATTGGTATAATTATCTTTTAGAAAAATAATAATGTTGGTGGCATGATAAAGTTATACAGTTCAGGTTATTTTACACACGTGTGATTTTCACAGAAGTGTCACGCCTACTAATAAATTATTACCCTATCGTTTTAACAACGCTCCCAATTTTATTCTTGTTCACCGAAATGAAAATACAAGAGTTGTCATTGAAATATTTGAATATTTTATCGGCTGTGGTTTGGTAAAATCCTCCAAGCCACAAAATGAAAAAATCATAAGAGACGATAAAAACGAATATTTACGGATTCGTAAAACGAATTAAAAATCTTAAGGTTTTTATGAAAGGGATTTTTGGTTTCTAAAAATATTGATGTAAAATATTGCAATTCTATTCATAATTTTTAGAAATTTGAGGGTAATTTCATCTACGGTTTTCTGGAAATAACTTTAAACTTTCACAATTGAAGAAATAATCATGTATTGGTTCGTAGTGCTATCACACAAATGAAGTATTTAATTCTTTAAGTCTAAACATAAACTTTAGAGTGCATAGTTTACACCCGCGCTGTTCAAGCGGATTCCCTACAGAATATCAGACCATCCCAAAATTTAAAAAAAAAATAATGTTTTAGTATTAAAAATCCCTTAAATCAGCAAATATACGTCACCACTAAAAAGCGACATATCAAAAATTTGGCCTGAAGGATTTTATCAAGATACATATACATATTATGTATTTTGATTAACGATGGACGGTGTGAATTTTTTTAACTATGGTTAAATTTCGCTTTGCACAGGACAGGATAAACTTGTCCTAGCGAAAGATCGTATGTGACAAAATAGTTCTAGTACTTCTGTCTTTTTCGTTTTCAAACAAGAAGCGTGGGAAGGAAGAAGATGAAAGATGATGACGTTCGTACGAGCTTTCGCTGGGACTAGTTCAATATTTACTATTGAAACATGTATGATGGTTTATGAAATTGGTAGGTATGTATTTGTTCGTTTTGTCGAAAAAATATTCAGTTTATAGAATTTTATTTCTCAACTTGTACTTTATATTTCCATTGTACTTGTACGATATATATTTATGGACTTATACGTAGGTACACCACTTAGGATACTTTCATTTTATAATGATATTATAAGCAGACACTATGTGTATGGGGCCGTTCAAGTATTACGTAAGCAGATTTATTACAATTATTTACCCCCTCTTCCCCCTTGTCACCAAAAGTAAGAAAAGCTCTTACCCCCCCCTCCCATGCTTACGTAAAAATTGATACCTATATGCAGTGTTGCCGACGGGTCTTGGCCTAATGTCGCCGTTTTTCAAACATTTAGTAGCCTAATGTAGCCGAATTATTATAAAATAAATTCTGCCCACATATTCCCCACACAAATTGTACGTGAGCTTGATTCCCCCTTTTATTATTCGAAATCCATGGGGGGGGGGTTGTTAGAGAATTTCTGTAAAACATAATTCCCCGCAAAAATGATTCAAAATAAGTACTCCCCACAAAATATTTCAAATCCATGGGGGGGGGTTGTTGAAAAAAAAATCCGCACAGACAAAAACATTATGTGATTCCCCACAACACAATTTTAAAAATGAAAAATCCGGGAAATCCTTCGTTGGCAACACTGCCTATATTCATGTTTCTGTTAATGTATTCTGTTTTTTAAGTGAGTATCTAAGCGTATTAATTATTTGTGGGAATCCCCGAATATGTATGAACATAGACAATGTGGGTTGCCAATGTGTAAAAAAAAAAAAAACTATTGCTGAGCAGTGCTGACGTAATCACTATCTCGACCACCCCACCCCCCATGTCATCAAAAATAAGCAAAGCAAAGACCCCCCTGCCCCCCTATAGTGCTCACATAATACTTGAACGGCCCCTATCTACAAAATATCTCTTGATTTTGAAGAGTTTTTTTTAAGTTTTGCTCACACAGTTATAATACAAAAAAATAAATTATTTTGAGTTTCTTTCTTCATTGTGATCATTTTCAACTAAAAACGAAAAAATATATTTTCCCATTATATTTTCTTACCGTAACGCGGAATTCAGGGAAATCTGGAAAAAACAATGATGCTATAGGAATATGTTATTTGGTTGATATGACCGATGTTTGATGTTGTATTTGATGTATCTTGATTTGGCTGTCGAAGATCGTCATTGATAAATGAATATTCCTAACATAACATTATTTGGGCACAAAAATGCAAATAAAGTTATTTAAAAATTACTAATCGTTTCTTACCTTATATCATCGACAAGAAAAAGTGTAAACTTGTCTTATTTCGCTGCAAAGGCTCTTTAAAAGACAACACTTGATTTTAACTTAAATATCGAATGGAGAAAACTATTGAAGGCGGGGCAAAATAAGTAAGTTTTTAATAGCGTCGATTTGTAAAAATAGTATAAACATAGTTATACAATACAATAGTATAGAAACGAAAAACACACTATAAGTATATTTGAGTTTAGCTGTTTGTTTGCTCTGAAAACCAATTTTTATTAAAACCAAAGTTTATTATTCTGAAAGCCTTGTTAATTACCTTTTATTATGCGTCATGCCACATAAAAATTATATTTGATGAAAATCGACTCCTGATGATGTAAGTAGGTAGTACATTTGAATGCTAATGTGTGTCAAGATAGAATTATTGTACTAGCTAAAGTCTTCAATTGTTTAAAATGGTCGTACTCTATACTCGAATGTTATAGATGTTTATTACATACATTAATTTTATTCTTTCCTTCCTGCTTGAATAGTATAGTAAATTTATTTATCGTTTCTTTACATTGTATCTTTTTTTTAAAGTTATAATTTTTAACCTCACTAGGACAAGCCTGTGTTGAGGTTAATAATTTTACAAAATATTAAAAAAATAGTACAAAGATTATAAGAGATTTAAAATAGTACAAATATAAAAAAAAAAATTCAAATATTAAGATAACAATATTGTTACATTGACGTTTCTGCGAATTGGATACCTACATTAGGGTGGAACACTTTTGTATGAAAAATTTTTTTTTTTCGAAATTCGAATTGGAATACCAGGGAAAAGTTGCTTTATGTAATTCTAAATAACAGTTCTCAATTTGGAACTTCTAGCTCGACATCTTGAGGTCCCGCCAGAGACTTGAAATTTTATTTTTTAAGTTTTTATAGACGTTTTGTATTAAACACCCTATAAACAAAATAATAAGTAAATATAATATGTTATGCATGAAATGATAAAATAAAAGTAGACTTTAATTAATAAAAACATTTATTTCAAAATTAAACACAGATTAAGAAAGTTATGTTGGTATGAATAAAATCATTTTTTATAGCAAAAAAACATTTTTAGGTTCAAACTTTGGCATGAGTTTTTGAGATGCTAATTTAGATTTTATGAATCCCTCTAGTCTTATCTTGTCGAATGCACTTAGAACTGCTTCTGTCACAACTTTTACAAATCTTTCCACAGCCTGGGTATGGCAAGTCAGTCTCATAAACTTCAACAATGTATCTTCTCCATTTTCAATAAGATCTTGTAACTGACCATCGGAAATATTCATCAGTATTGAGGGTTCGTATATATTTTGTTGCCAGTCAATCATGTCTATGTAAGAACATGCATTTAAGTTCACTTTTGGCACCTCAAAAATGGGCGAAACAGATTTTTTTATTAACTTGACGAGCCTTTTAAATGCGTCTTGCAGCGAGTTCTCTAATGTGCTTAGATGAATCTGTTATCATACTCAACAACAAGTTTTCTGGATGAGCGAAGTAACTGTTACAAATTATAACAGGGTCCACTATCACTAACAACTCGTCGGACAAATATCTAGTGCTGTTAATGAGCTTCCATAAATGATTTGAACCATCTTTGCAGGATGAATGTGTTTTGATAGTAAACCAGACAGGAGCGTATGATTATACGACAAACGTTGCTAAAGTCACAAGATTTTGTTGTGGATTTTCTGTAGAAATATACAAATGCAGTATGCGATTAGCTCTTGTCAACCAGCGGGCATGGGGTAGTTTACCTGGGCTTCTCTTTAATAAATCCAGGAAACCAGGATCCATTTATGACAGCAGTAGTAATTTCTTGTAAATATTTCTGGTCTGTACTGAGATCTGTGGATATTTGTGGAGGTAGTTCACCTTCTATCTTCTCAAAGTTAGCCAACGGCAGCGTCTCGCATATCTCTAATGCTTTATCAATTTGACCTGCAAATGATTTAGGTCCTGCAGTAGGGCCATCCAAATAGGTAAACAAATGCCTCAATGGTAACTCATTGGAGTGTAAGAGACAAATTATCCATTGCAATGGTCGAGATAGTCTGTTTTCCCTGTATTTGTGTTTTTTCCATCACAGCCAACAGCCATTAAACCATCTAGTGATATCTTTTCAGTCGTTAAAAATCTGTGGATAGCTCTTTCAATATTTCTTGCACTGCCCGATGTTGGAACCCCATACCCAACATAAACAGTACCTGGTTCTTTTATAATCGAAATATGTTCCTCTTGTACAATCACTCTAAGCCTCTTCGATCTTTTTAAAACAGTTTTGACCGTCTTGTCTTTCCTTCCATCGAAATATAATGAAGGAATTTCTGTTACTCTTTCTTCGGTTAAAATTTGCTCGCGTCTCATTCTGCCTTATTGTTCTTAGTTTCATCCTATCTATTATGCCTCATTTCTTGTTTGAGAGTACGTAATCTTCTATTCAGCATTTTTTTTACTATGTATAAGATCAGTTCTTCCTAAAGCCATTAGTCAGTTAGTGCGTTGGTCTTCTTAAAACATTTGTTCCTCTTTTGGAACTTTTTTTTTCTCTCAAACAAGTACAGCTTACAAATTCTTGACATTTACTTGCAGCTATGTCAAAAATCTTTCTACTCTGTACTCTGAACTCTTCTAACTTTTCTTCCTTAAGTTTCTTCAAAGACTTTTTCAAATTATAACACTTCGAGTGATAACTTTTTAGTAACTGTAAGATTATTTTTTGTGTGACAATTGGAATCGAAGATTTTATCCACAATTCTTCAATTTTCGTTCAAAATACTACGGCAATTTCCAAATACGTAGGTTCTTTTGTTGTGTTATTCCTTACTTTTAAGTCTTGTCTAATCCATTCGTAGAATTTCATCACATTTTCATACGTAGGTAGGATATTCTCTTTCAACTCTGAACTTACACCAAATATCGGACATTTTAAATTTTGTCTTCTAGAAATCAGTTTAATTCACTTAAAAAACGTTTATCAATAAGTACTCGTGAATATAATTGACGCGCGACCTTTCACCTGAGACAATTATCGACAGTAGTTTAAACAAAATACTGCATTACGTAGATTGTCAGGTGCCGCTCTCCGCTTCGTCCCGCACTTTGCACCTCTGTTACAGCGCCAAAGTATATTAAAATAAAGAAATATTTGATTGCAATAGCTAGTTAAATATATTTGAATAAGTTTTTAAATAAAATAAACCTATTTTAATAAATTCTGTACTATTTTTTAGGCGGCGCAAATATCCCCTAAACTGTCGTTTTTGTAAATGTTCGATGTCTTGGCGGGGGCTCTTACCGTTGTCTGATATTTTTTATATTTTTAATTGAGGTAATTGATGGCAATTGGCAACTTAATACAACTATTCCAAATCAGAATTAGAAAAAAAAAATTCGTTCCGCCCTAACCTACATGGTACCTATCAGCCTATTCATTACAATATAATGCTGTAAACATGTAGGGTGACCATGATATTTAATTGCAATAAAAATGTAACAAACCATTATTTTTTTTAAAACAGAGAAGAAAGAAAGAGAGAGAAAAAAAAATTTCATTAAAAAAGAAAAGGATGAAAAAAATTAACTTATTAAAAATATTATGCCACAATTTAAAAGGACAAAGATGAAAGAATATGTTGGAAATCCTCGGATGCTTTTAACAATCTTGTTTAGAACTATTTTTTTAATTTAAAAAATCATTTTAATTTAAGAAAATATTCCTATTATGAATACAAATTTGAAGGAAATATTGTTTTAATTAGGTAGGTACCATAGAATAAATTTTTATTCCTCATTCATGGGTAAGTACCAGGTTTTTTTAAAATTAAAAATTAACTTCTTTGGAATTATTTAAATTTGAAGAAATAATTTGATTTCTTCGAAAAAGACGAATGAACGTCGATGTCAATGAATTTTTTTTAATATTTATTTTTCGGTAAATATTTACCTACGACTACCGTTTTTTACACGCATTTAAAAATAAACAATCATTTGATTCATCTTAATGACAATAAACAACAACTTTTTGCATTTATGATTTTGAAAAATATTGATATTTAATATTATTTACGTAAATAATAATTTACGAGAAAATTTTCCGTACGACACACCATTTTGACACACCGAGTTCTCGCATACTTCGCGTTTGTTATTACGTAGTGTAGGGCACTGCCAACATAACAATTAAAAAACACAATCGGATAGTTTTTAAAATTTATATGGCAAAACGGTTTTTTATATCATATACAATGAAAAACATTTTTTTTTAAATGATGTGTTAATTTATTTATGCATAAAAAATATTGCAAATAAAAACCCGTTATTTATTAAAATTAACGTATTAAGGGAAGGTTTTTTGGTAAAGGTTACGAATTCCGCTTCACGGTAAATATGGAATGTTTACTTTGAATTAATACTTGAATTTAGTTATATTATTAAATTATTACTAAAAGTTACTATAAATGTTGGGGAACCTTTAATAACGCCTGCTCGCGTCGCCTTTAGAGTTATATCCCAGTTTTCAATTAGTTTGTGAGCTACGCTAGGTTTGTATAGACTGGTTTATGATTTAATTCTAATACCTATTTTCCATGTTATTTTCTGTAACAAAAAATTGCTCCTTTATTAACGCCTGCTCGCGTCTCCTTTAGAGTTATATCCCAGTTTTCAAGTAGTTTGTGGGCTACGCTAGGTTTGTATAGACTGGTTTGTGATTTAATTCTAATACCTATTTTCCATGTTATTTTCTGTAACAAAAAATTTCCCCTTTAATAACGCCTGCTCGCGTCCCCTTTAGAGTTATATCCCAGTTTTCAAGTAGTTTGTGGGCTACGCTGGGTTTGTATAGACTGGTTTGTGATTTAATTCTACCTAATCCAACCTAACCTAACCTAACCTATCCTATAATAATCCAACCTAAACTATCCTATAATAACCCAACCTAACCTAACCTTTCCTAATCTAACATATATATTAATCCAACCTAACCTATCCTAATCTAACATATAATAATCCAACCTAACCTAACCTATCCTAATCTAACATATAATAATCCAACCTAACCTAACCTAACCTATCCTAATCTAACCTATAATAATCCAACCTAACCTAACCTATCCAAATCTAACATATAATAATCCAACCTAACCTATCCCAATCTAACATAATAATCCAACATAACCTAATCTAATCTGTAATAACCTATAATAATAATAACCCAACCTTACCTAAAATGAAAACGTTTTATTTTAAAAAAATCGTAGAAAACCTTTAAACATTAAGAAACTAAATTCATCTGATGTTTGGTATCAAAGTTGATCGCCTAACAATTAACGGGTGCGTGTCTAGCGATCTCAAAAAATTGTCTATTATGCCGATTATGCCTTTCATGTTTCCTACACTGCCACTACACAAACAAACGCGAAGTATGCGAGAACTCGGTGTGTCAAAATGGTGTGTCGTACGGAAAATTTTCTCAAACGGTAGTCGTAGGTAAATAATTACCATTTATTTATTCATTTTCGGGAAATCGACAGCTTACATTTAATCAGTTTGTACATAAGTATTGTATAGCTAAAATAAAACCAATTATGCATTTCCTCCTTGTGACTTTACCTCTACTGAGACAGCTTAATATGGAATAAGTAAATTAAACAAAAAATTATATAAAACGAAAAATTTACAAAACAATACATTTATAGCCATGGAGAGAGGTTGTAGATATAAATCAAGTCATAATAGAGATATAAACAATAGAGACATAAACATTATTCACAAACCATATTCACAAACCATCAGAGAAATATTATTTTATGGACCTCTTGTATTTGGTAAGTTCGCAACTGAAAATATCATCCTTGGATAATACGCTATGGAAATTATTGCATAGTCTGTTCAGGCAAGAATTCTGTTTAGAGTTCGTTTTGCTTTGACCAACCTTGAACAAGACACAAAAGCGTGTTGAACGCGCAGGTACATTGAATGGAATCTTGTTTAGCAACTCTGGGCATTGAATATTATTGTTAACTACTTTATACAGGAATAGTGCATCCTTATGATGCCTCCGTACATTCAGTGAATCAATTTTAACGTATGAAGCTGCCTCTTCGTAATTATTAAATCTTACAAATGACTTGTAACAAAGATATTTTAGGAATTTGTTTTGAATTGCTTCGATTTTGTTTATGTGGATTTTGTAAAATGGAGACCAATTAACTGATGCAAACTCCACATGAGTTCGTACATAGGCAAAGTATAGTTGTTTAATGATACCGATGATATCGATATATTATTAAATTATGTTACTTTAATTGTGTATAGCATTCGGAGTTTGTTTGCGGATCACCGTTGTAATAGTACGTTGAACTGCAAAATGGACTGCTGCTTTTATTGGCCGGCACAATAATAACTAAACTCATTCAGTTCAATTAAAAAGAAAAAACATTAGTTTTTTTTATTATGTAACGTTACATTACGTCTGGTTTCGTCCAAATGTCCATGTAAGATATTTCGAAGAAACTACATGATAACATTTTTTTCTTTAGGTAATTAAAAAAAGCTGCTCAAATTGATTAATAATTTCATCTCACTATAGTTTTTTATTGTATTATATGTTTTTTTTTAATAAATAAATTCCATAAGTGACAATTTTTCTCAACTACCATACTAGGCACGTGCCCGTATTATGGTAGACGTATATGATTTTTAATGGAAAATAATAATTTGTAGAAACAAACAATAAAACAATAATAAACATATTTAAGGTGAAAAAACTAAATGCATATATAAACAATAATATAAATCAAATTTGAAAATAAAATGAATGCTGAAAAATAAATTTTAAAGAAGATATAAATAAATATCAAAACATTGAAATGTAGGATTAAATGCATGTAAAAATATAGAAATTATTTAAGGCAGGTTAATCGTGTTAACCTACCTAGATGTGTACATTTTTAATCATGGTAGGTACAGGTAGGTACCTATCTAGATATGTACATTTTAATGCAAGTTAATCAAGGTAGGTACAGGTACCTATCTAGATGTGTAAATTTAATCATGGTAGGTACGGGTACTTATCTAGATGTGTACATTTTTATTGTCACTTTGAATTAAATGTAAATAATATTTCTTTAATGTTTTCATCGATCGGTTTTGTTAAAAATACGAAGTTTTATAAAATATATCTTTTTTAACAAATAATTATAAGCAATAATTAGTCATCCGAAATACTAATACAAATTGAAAATATCTCCCGAGTAAAAATAAATGCCGCCAACGGGAATTGAACCCGTGCCTTCTGATGTCCGGTCAGGTGCTCTGTATCCACTGAGCTATGTCGGCTTATTTCCAACCCGCCAAATGATTCAATATGTACTAGTACCTCAATCAACCATTAGTGCTTATTATATTTTTTCACCTGAATACAACCAACTTTATTTTTGTAGGAAAGGCTTTGTTAGTGCTAAATTTCTCACTAGATGGCGTCGAGACATATGATATCTTCATTTATTGGTGAAATATTTTTTGACTTGTCAAATATTATTATTTTTTTATTGATAAACTAACGTTTATAAGACAAGGTTTGACGTTTGAGGTTTGTTTCGGATGACTAATTATTAATTATATGCTATGCATAAAACCTTGTCTTATAAACGTTAGTTTATCAATAAAAAAATAATATATCTTTTTTAATCATTGGTATAAAAATAGTTGCAATATTAATATTAATAGAATATTGAAGAAATAAATACATTTCCTTAAATAAGAAACAATAAATGAGATTTCATGGGAATTGTGATTAAAAATTATTTATTGAAAGTAATGCATAATTACGAAGAACTTTGCTGATATACCGGGTAGCATTATCATAATTCAAAGGGTGAAATGATCACGAACATAAAGGGTTGATTGCGAAACGTTCCTTTTTGCTGAGCTGACACTCTTCTCTGACTTTCTGAACTGTGTATATTTACTATTCTTGCCACAACTAAAATACTTTGTCAAATTCATGTTTTTAAACACATATTTTTGAATTTCACTCTTGTTTTTTGTGAATGAATGAATTCAAATCTTGGAGGTGGAAATTGACTCACTTCCCGACATCTAATCGAGCTGAAACTCGGCAGATAGGCTCGTTGTCAATGAAAATGTATTCTATCAACTAGTGGCAATCACGCATAGTGAGTATGTATGGTGTTTAAATGTATTTTATCGTGTTGCCGTGTAAAGTGTGTGTGTACTTGGGATGTTTTAATGAGTTCTTTATTTGTATGTATGAGTTTATTCTTTATTTTGTATATAAGGAGACATGTATTATATTCATAAAACTTTATTAAAATTAATAATTTTGTTTCCATATATATATTTTGTGGATGTTCTAGGTTTGAAGTAAAATAGCTTTTTGATTACTTTGTTTTGTTATTATTTTTTTTGGTAAACTAATGTTTAAAACAAGATTTTTTATGCATAGCACAAAGGTTAACAATTATTTTACAAGCAATAATTATTCGCCTGAAACACTCATCCAAATTGAAAAATCTCCTGATAAAAGATACATGACGCCAACGGGACTCGAACCCATGTCCCTTCGATTTCCGGTCGACAGCTCTGACCACTGAGCTATGGCGGCTTATCTCTTATCCGCGAAATAATTCAATATATACTAGTGTTTCATTCAACAATTACTGCTTGTTACATTTTTGGCGTTGGCGTCATGTATCTTTTAATAGCCTGAAACACTCATCCACATTGAAAAATCTCCTGATAAAAGATACATGACGCTAAAGATACATGATCCCGTTGGCGTCATGTATCTTTTAATAGCCTGAAACACTCATCCACATTGAAAAATCTCCTGATAAAAGATACATGACGCTAAAGATACATGATCCCGTTGGCGTCATGTATCTTTTAACAGGAGATTTTTCAATGTGGATGAGTGTTTCAGGCGAATAATTACTGCTTGTAAAATAATTGTTACACTTTGTTTTGTGTTACCTGTAGTTCATTTATATATGTTTCATATGCTTTTCCCCAAATTTCAATCAAGTAGTTTAAATTTGAATGTCCGAGGTTATAAATATAGACCTTTTTAAAATTTTATTTCGTAACAGATATGATATCCGGCTAAATACGCTAATGATTTTTTTAAATAGTCTACCAATTTACATGAATTATTTATTTAACTAGCGTGAAATATTATATTATCAAAGATTGTGTGTTATATACTAATACATTTTTATAGTACCTATGGGCAGGAATATGGGAATGAATATGTCAAGGAGTGACGGAAGTATGTATCCATCCCTTCCACTGCGGCACAAGGCGATGGGTCGAGAGAGTCCGGCTAGAGAGATCTAAAGGTTTCGTTTAACCAGTCTCTCCGGGTACCCCTGCTAAGTCACCAAACGCAGCGAACCTATGGTACAGTGCAGTTTGCTGCGCTGTTTAATAATGCAGTATGAATTAAGACTGCCTTACGATTTTCTCTACTGTTATTTATTTAATTCGTAGAACTCTTAATTTAACAATAATATTAATAATAATAAGTTCTGAAAGTATTTTAGTTTTTATTATTGGTACAGTTGTTTGTTTCAGCGTTCGAAGTCATTATCGCATTGTAGTTTTGCCACTTTGAGACAACTGATTTATACGATTTTATTTACCTCTATCCTACTATTATTTGCATGATTTATATGATTTTATTTATCCTTACCCTATTTTATTTGTTTGATTTATGATTTTATTTACCCCTTCTCTACTTTTAATTGTCTGATTTTATTTACCCCTACCCAATTTTATTTGTCTGATTTATTTACTTTTATTTACCTCTATCGCTCTATCCTACATTTATTGGAGGGATTTATTGTATTTATCAATCCACTTGCTTATTCACTTTCATGTATATGTAGGCAATGTAGGCATGTAGACATTTTAGTTAAAGAAGATAAACATATTTATTTAAAAAATCTTTATAAGTCATTTTGTTGTCATCTACATACAATGAATAAAATAAACCATTTGGGGTAAATATTTCTCTTCGTGAAAACACTCCTCACAGTTTTCGATCTTAGTGATGTAATATTATTAACTTAGGAACATGGTGCCTAGTGGAAAATCATCTTTAAAAATCCAAAGTAAATTATGAATTATGGCATGGCTCATGGGATAATGTTTTGTAAATCAAGCCTCCGTTTGCCAGTTGATACAGTGAGTACATTAGTTGCCCTACCCTCGACAGCCTTCTGAATTCTTTCGCAGTAGCGTAATTCAGGCTGTATGCCCCTCCCCTGCCGTGTTAATTAACCTGAGTAGTCTAACTAATGCAAACAAAATCAATTGTCTCTCTAGGGGTTGTATTACAGGTGTTTTCCAGGTATGTGGTTTAAGCCAGGTGAGTAGAGGAGAGAAAAGTCGTAATGCTGAAAATTAATTAAATGTGAAGGGTTGAAAATTACGAAAAGTGAGATTATGTTGTTGTGATATGTAGTCGTGCAAACGAAATGATTTATTTATCTAGGGGTATTTATTGGTGTATTCCAGGTGAGTAGACTGAGAAAAGTCATAAACGTTGAAATTTATTAAAATGTGAAGGGTTGAGTTTTTGTCAGTTAGGTTAGGTTGTTGTTGTGGGTGGCAACGCAAACTAAATCATTTATCCATCTACGGGTTGTACTACAGGTGGATAGACAGAGAAAAGTCATATAGGCTGAAAATTAATTGAATTTTAAGGGGTACGTTTTTGGTAAGTTAGGTTATGTTATTGTTATACGTGGTAACTCAAACTAAATCATTTATCTATCTAGGGGTTGTACTGCAGGTGGATAGACAGAGAAAAGTCGTAAAGCTGAAAATTAATAAAATTTGAAGGGTTGAGTTTTTTGTAAGTTCGGTTATTTTTCTGTTATAGGTAGTAACGCAAACTAAATCATCTATCTATCTTGGGTTTGTATTACAGGTACTTTCCAGGTGGGTAGGCAGAGAAAAGTAATAACTTCTGAGTTTTTAGCAATTACGTTTAATTTTTAATTCATTTTTGATAAGGTTTTTTAAATGATATAGTTAGTAAATACAAACAAATTCATTTGTACATCTCGGAGTAGTATTCCAGGTGTTTTCAATTTATTTGGTGCAACAAAGTTGGTAGAACGAGAAAATTCATGAAAGTTGAAATTTTATAAAATTTAGTTATTTAGCGATTTGGTATGATTTTATTTAATGATATGAATTGCATTGAAAAACAAAATATATTGTCTCTTTAGGTGTAAGTATTACTTGGACGTGTTTACACCATGTGCACATCAGATGAGTAGACAGATGTGAGTCGTAAATTCTCAAATAAAATAAATTGTTGATGAGTGCGATTTTTAAAGAGTACTTTTTTTACTTTTACTGAGAGTATTGAGAAATTGGTAAACTAGTGGTACAAGCTGGAAACTTGTTTTTAAACATTTTTTTTACTTTTACAATAAAACTATAATTCTGTAGGTATAATTCGGAGGTTTTTAGCCCTATAGTATATTTGCAGAAAGTTTCAGAATGGAACCTACTCTCAGAATCACCCTAGTGAAAGACCAACATTCAGAATTGAAACATTCCTTGAAATGGCTTTAGCCGTGTTTGGTGGCCAGATAAGTACATCAATGTACTTCCCCACGTTCCTCTTTCTCTTCTTCTTCCCTTCCCCATTACCGTTAGTGTTAGACCTAAATTGCTATGTCATAGTTTCACTGGTTCCAGACGGTTGAGAGCAGCTAGGACTCTTAACACCGTATTCACCAATTATGTTTATAGAATCAGGCATAAAAATGTTATTGAATACATCTGAAAGGAGTGTTTCGGGTAAAAAAAATGCGTGTGATGGTTAGTTGGTTTGTCCAAGATCAACCATAAAATGTTTCTAAATTTTAAAAACTCAGTCCACATCCTGGACATATATGTAGGATACCTGATATATTAATCTGAATCGATCAAATGACATTCTCATACATTGACTTGTTCTTGTTTTCATGTTCATTTCGCAAAAACAACATTGCGCGTTATTAACCCGATGTTAACTAACTACAGTGTTCTACTGTACTGTTTGTTTGTCGACATAAAAACAGGAAAACCGTGCCGCCTGATAAACGAGTTATCGAGATAAACAAACTTATAATAAATAAATATTCAATTACTTACATGTCATGTTATGATAACAACACATTTAGCTATTTAGGAGTATATGATTGTAAATGATTCTGTTATCCTTAATATCAAGAAATATATAATGTAACATTGATATAACTCATCTCAAGAAATGGGTACCAAATCAAATGCCTACAAAACTGAAATTCTCTGCACTCACTCACAGCCTCCGAACGGAGGCTGCAAAAATAGCTCAGGACAGGGACGCCAGGAGGCGCCTTGTCGTTACGATGAGTGATGAAATAATTAAAACTATTATAATTAATTATTATAAGCAATAATTAGTCGCCTAATATATCCATACAAATTTAAAATATCTCCCTAATAAAAATAAATGCCGCCAACGCGGGAATTGAACCAGCACCCTCTGGACCACTGATCAATATGTACTAATACTTCATCCTAGTGAGGTTAAAAATTCTAATGTTAAAAGAGATACAATGTAAAGACACAATAAGCAAATAAATCAAAAATTACTGCTTATTATATTTTTTCACCTGTAGAGAAACAACTTTATTTTTTGTAGGAAAGGCTTTGTTAGTGCTAAATTTCCCACTAGATGGCGACGAGACATTATATCTACATTTGTTGGTGAAATATTTTGACTTCAAATATTGTCGAATGATATTATTTATTTATGATTATTGCTTATAATACTTTGTTATCCTCTGTGCTATGCATAAAAAACCTTGTCTTATAAACATTAGTTTATCCCTAAAAAAATAAAAAACATAATAATCACACATATCCACTCCAGCGATTGGTTGTTTATATATACACTTTTACCATATTATTTAATTAATATCATTAAACGTATGAACTGTTTCTGCGGTTTGAAGCCAATGAATTCACCTAAATTTCGCCGCCTATCCCATATTTTTATGTTTTATAAATTTCGCACATTATGACAATCGATCACTCAGAACGTTTTAGCAAACTTGCCATAATATGCCAAGTAACGCTCGAGTGGATAGCTCTGAAAATAATCGAAGTAGATACATGTACTCTGTGTGAAGAAACCAAATATAACTCCAATTGTTCATTTGAATTACCAAGCTAACTAAATAATACATTTGCTACTTAGTCAACTATGTACGATTTAATATTTAACCGCTTACAAATGTTGACAATTCCACATGCTACAATATCATTGTTTGCAATCTTATATCTCCATACTCTAATCCACGCGCACCTGAAAAATGGTCTGCATAAATGATACTGAGATAATTCCTAATAATATGCTTATTGACAAAGCCTACATTTTATGGCAAACTCAGATAAGAAGTTAAATGTTTGAAGTTATCAACCGCTTTCTTTTGGATCCATTATGCCGTCTTGTAATTTCTCAAAATATTGACTCTTTTACATTATGTTATTAACATTGTATTGTAATGCCCAATTTCTAGGCACCAAAAAAACCATGCGTATAAACAATTTGGGATTTGTAAAACCACTTATATTGGGATTTTAGAGTATGGGAACAAGACAACACATTAAGACCATGAAAATCACGCTTTTAAAAAAGCCAAGTATTAATAGAACTCCTGCCTGAAATGTACTTCCCTATAGGGAAGTAGAAGTTCCATCGAGCGCTTCGTTGTAAAGTCAAGCAACGTTTTAAACTGCGTTTTAATGGAAGTATGGAAAATGAAGAGATTGTCAGTTTATACATTAACTAACCAGTTTAACTACTGCATTAACTGCTGTTTCCCCGCATGGGTAGGCTGAGAAGGAAGACCGCCAAACAACTCGGTCTTGGCACACACTCCTTGCCTCATTCACATTCATGCATCGTGTAATACATACTCTTCTGTTATTCCGACTCATGACATGGCCAGACTCAATTATCTACTTATGCCAATCAATATATTCTCCTTTCACTCCTTTCTTCGTTCATTCGCTCTATATGCCCAAACCATATAAGCGTCCCTTTTTTAATCTTACTCATTACGCTTACATCAGCATTGCATTCTTTGCGAATGTCCACATTTCTCGCACGATTACGCAAGAGTTTACCACACGTACACCTCAGGGATATCATTTTTACAGCATTCAGTCTAATCTGAGAATATTTGTCTTTCTTCACGAAACATTCAAATTAAAAAAAGATTTGAAAATATGGAAAAATTTACTGAAATTACACCCATTTATTTATTCATCACCATAAAAAAAACTTTTGCCATACAGCGTATCCGGGGGTAAAGTGCGCTAACTTCAAGAGGTGATTCTACATGACGGTAGAAGTAAAAAAGACAAATAACTTTTTCCAAATTCCAATGCATATTTTTCCATACCAAAATATTTTTTCCGTAGTAGAATATATATTTTTCCATACAAAAAATTCATCTTCGTAACCTAAAAACTTCCTTAAAATTGTGAAATTTCGAAAAAAAGCATTCATATTTGTTACTTGTAATATCATGTAGAATCATCTCCCGAAGTAAGCGCAGAAACTTTCAGAACAAAACACAAATCGTGAATAAAACAGGAACCTATATCTTACCATTTTTTTCAGAAAAGAAAAATTATTTTTCAATTTTATATAACTTCATAAACTACTAATAGATGTCGCTAACGAACGTCTAATTTAATTGACATTTGCTATGTGTATAGTATTTTATGTTTACATAATAATGTAAACCACAAAGGTTTTTCTCTTGTGGAAAATATGGTTATTTTATCGTTAAACTTATATTGTATTAAATTCCTACCAGTACGTCAATGTTAGACCGCAGTCTGACGTAAACATTAGCTTTTACTAACACTTAATAACCGCATTATAAAATTATGTCTCAGTACACAAAGACAGTATGTAGCTTATGACATGCAAAACATCATCAGGAACTCCAGTGAAAAGTACAATGGCTTAAAAAAATATATTCATGTAAATCAATAAACGCTGTTTCTGATTATATATGTTTTATTTTACGTATAATTTATAAATCGTCATTTAAAAACGAATAATACACCGTTTTTTTGGTACGACTGAATTTGATTATTCGGACACGTTCTGAAGTCACAGCCAGTCTACGTGAGTAATATATCAATGTTATAAAATGTATTTTTCTTTCCTAGTAATGTTTTTAAAAAGGGGTAAATTGTTTATCAGGTGCAGTCATAGACTGGTACCGTCAGGCGTCCATAGATTTGGTGCGATTTTTAAGATAGAAAAATTAAAAGTTTTGAAAATTATTTTAACTATAACTATAACTAGAAAAATCAAAAATACTGGTATATAAGTTAGAATATTAGTCATTATTGATTTAAAAAAATAATAGATTTCCTAATTGTCGTATCAATTTGCCGGTCTACTAAAATGTGGAATTGTGGAAAAATGTTTGTTTTTGTTTCATCGTTAGTATTATTAGAACTAGTTTAAAATTCATTGAAATAAATTCTATCTCTATGTAAATTAATTCTGCACCGAGAAGAATCAGCAAACAAGTGTTGGCAGCCTCGCGTGTAATTATTGAAGACGTATAATCTTATTTCAAGCAGAAAATCTGGTATTTATAAGAAACCACTCAGAAGCTTAGAAGCCATCAACAGTAATGGCGACATCTCTTCAAGAACTACTGAGAACTATATTTTGTCTATCTGGGGCCGAGGAAGGAAGGTCTAATATAAATAATATGTGTCATCAGTTTTCTTTCAAATCGGTATTGATCAAGCTTCTAGTTATTTTATGTTCAGCGGCGGAAGGTAAAATAAAAACAAAATGAACATCGAAATTTAAATGAAGTGCATGAAGATTTATTTATTATATACCAAAGTGCGGTGGATTATTATTTGTGCATTTAGAATATATGTAGGTATTACACTAACCAACTAGATAAGAGGAAATCTGTAAATAAATCGTCTTTGGACACTTTCGGTAAACGTGTCAAAATGTTCCTCATTCGTGGCTTATATTATATTAATACCACTTCCGTGAAAAAAGGTCAGATATTTAACACACCAAGTATTTTTTAATGCGCAACGCGTTATTTATTATTCAGCAATTTACTTCGTTACAATATAAATATATCTTTACCTACCGCAACGAGTGCACAAATGCAATATTTAATTAATTATAATATTTATTTTACTCTCTCATACGTCAAACACATACTTATCGTGATTTTCCGGGAGGTCTTCTAAAAACCATTGTTTGTGAATCTAATATACTCGTAGCTGTAATCTATGCAAGTTTCAAACCATCGCTAATGAGTGTTAGGTTAGGTTAGGTTTTCGTCGAGGGGTAACAATCCGGAGGACTCCGATTCAAATCCCAGCGTAAGCATGTTATTTGTTTGATTTGCTTATTTCACAATTTATTTATAAGAATAATAGGTAGCTATACGTTACAGAGTGGAAGATACTCTCAGTATCGCCCTGATATACGACATACAACCACCATTCATAGTTAAAACGTTGCTTGAAATGGATTTAGCTATGTTTGGTGACCATATCAAATAGCCAGTAACATCCCCACCTTCCTCCTACCACCTCTCCACTACCTTAAGCCTCGCAACGGTTCTATGATAACTCAACACAGTGACAATTCAACACACTTTTAAAAAGTGATATAAAGTCATTAGAAACGATGAAAAAAATTTTTTTTAACCTAACCGAACCTATCCTACTTAACCCAGTTAATAAAGTTTTTGTTTCATCACTTTCCATGACTTTATATAACTTTTTAAAGATGTGATGAATTATCATTGTGATGATTTATCCGGTCACCCCTCGCAATATACCCCAATTGTCTCACTGGTTCCAGACGGTTGGTAACAGTTGGAAATCTTGTGCGGTATTCACACGAAAAAAAAGTTGAAATTAATTGTAAAAACATTTAAGATCCTTGAGGAATATGTGTGATTGCTCTGAAGATCTCAAGACGATGCAGGACCGTAGTAAACGTAACAATTTTGACAAAGAAGTGTCTGGATTGTCGAGAATCGTAAAGGAAGTTGATGGTACAAACCAAAGATATTAGAAGAACGAGATGTGCTATGCGCAGTTCGTACTGAGTGGAATTGTTTTGCCGAGTGTCGCCGGTTTTCTTCACCAATACTACTGCACACCTTCGCTTACGCTAAGGCATCGCTAAGGTATCCGCACTAATACATAGAACAGATTTCTGTGCGTACACGTCCCGATACCGTTCAAAGTACCCTAATTAGGTAGTACTCCGGCTACGGTCCGGCGGCCAACATAGCATATCTCGTTCTTCTAATATCTTTGGTACAAACAGTGGATGAAAGGAGAAATCGGAGACGTCCTAAAATGATACGATACGATACGATTTCCAAATGAATACCGCACAAGAGTTTTAATTGCTCCAAACCGTCTGGAACCGGTGGGACTATGGTATCCCCAATCGGAAAACGTTGTAAGGCTGGAGGGAGGGGAAAGAGGAAGGAGATAGAGAAGAGGACGATTGGAAAGCATCTGGCTATTCAGATCTGGTCACCAAACACAACTGAAACAATTATTTATCTTCTCAAGAGTTGGAAAGACATGACAATGTACCAAATGGAGAGTGTCGTACTTATCATCATCTCTGCTTACCTCTTTATAGAAATGGCCGTAGACAAGAAAATTGTTTTCAATGTTTGTGTAACAATCGCTGTAGCCTAATTAACGTGAAACTAACTATATATCGTCGCTGTAAAATCTAACCGGCATATCTGCAAAATGCTTGTTTTTCACCAGAGCGCTTTAAAAATTTCGCATATGATATTTTCCTTTTAACGTCCGTTTGGTTCACCTCAAAGCCACCTTATGAATGAATAAAATTTAGACGAATACTGCTTATTGAAGTATTAGTTGCAAATAAATCGAAAATTGCTTAAATTAAGAGTAAAATGCAGATATGCCAGTATGGCTTTAAAATCAGTGTAATATTTGCATTTGTGTCATAGTGGCTTTTTTTTTGGAACCTGTTTTAGGTGTAAAAAAAAGATAATGGGGACAATGAAAAAATAATTTATTGCTTCACAATTTTTTTATAAACAATTAAGATAATACTGCTCTTCCCTTTGCTGGTAACTTCAAAGTTTCCCAATCGTTTATAGAAATCTGAATAAATTGACGGTATTATCCCGGCGGTAACTAACTTTAGGATACCATTTTTCTTCTTCTCATCAATGGTCTCTTGGAATAAGCTTGCATCAGAACAGGATTCACGCTCCCATTACCCCGTTTATTCCTTTTCTTCGCCTCCTCCCAGGCATGTGATCCGTAGGATGTTTTGAAGTAAAAGTTGCCGTCGTCTTTAATTACTTTAAACATTCGAATGTCCAAAATGGGTAAAATTACTAGAGCTTTTATATCAAAAAGTCCTCATGACTCAACTCATGAACCAGGTAAGGCTTGCCACTTTTCTTTGCCGTTTTCATGGCCATGGCGTATTGGGAAGGTAAGTATATCGGTCCGCTTCGGAGTGCTCTTTTAAGTTCTTTTTCAATGGTTGAGTGAGCCGAATCCACCTTGTTTTGGGTGTGGCCCTTTACTAAAAATTTGTGTGTGATAGATTTTATGTTTTTTTAATGTTGTAACGGCATATTTGTACATTTCCATCATAAAGTTATTTTTTTGTTGTCCACAAAAATTATCGTTGTAAAAGACAACGTCTATTGGACAGTCAGCTTTGTCATTTAAATGTTGCAGTCATTTCAGAACACAGCTCCAAATCTCAATAACGCTTCTTTTTCCCTGTGTCTCATCCTAAGTGTAACAATTTACTGTTTTGTCGCCTTTCAGTTCAGCAATTGTTAAATTGTAAACGGCTAGCTTTGAAATGTAGTAGTAGAAAGACGCCTCCCCCTGCGGATATGACAGCACTGCCTGTAGGTCCTATACTGCTACGATGGTGGAATCTCTGCTTTTATTGTCATTCTCCTTTTCCAGTATGGACAAGTCCTTTTCTAGAATATGATTATCATATTATGTCGTATTTTGTTTCGTATTTTGGTAAATGAGACAAACATCACACTGATCTTTCTTCGGTGTGAAAATTTGTATGACTTGTAAAAACCTCTGTACTTGTAGTAGATTATTCCTGCAAGGTTTGAATCCTTTCTTGGTTTTAGATAATCTCTGTGATCGGCGATAGATTTTCCACCATCGATATACTCCCGAGAACTTTGAGATCTGTAGTAATGACTAGTAACACTTGAGTTTACAGTTGTGGCAAGGAGGCTTCATGCTTCGTTGATTCACTCTTCCACGGGTTTTAGATTCGTATTCCTCACCGCAGTTTCGCATCTTTCAGTTTGCTAAAGTTTTTTTATTAAATTTGCCTATTTTAATTTATTTTTTTAACCGGGAGAAATTTTACCCGGGTCAGGCATTTATGGCATATATGCCGGTTTGTTTTAGTTGAGGCTGCTATAAACGCTTTTATTAAGTGCAAACCGGATTATCTGCCAATAAGTCATACAATAAGTCATATCTGGGTAGTAATAAAAATGTACTATTGTGAGATAATTCAGTTTTACTTACATGATGGACGCATTTCCCCCTTGAAAGTTTTGAAGCAACTGGCGTATTGCGGAATAGGTCTGTCTTCTGTTAAAAAAATAGCGATTCCCGCGTAAATGCATACCGGCCCAACGCCATCTGACAGATTTTTATTCAACTATACGACATGCCGGTTTGACATAAGAATAGAAGGGAAAAAAAGAAATTTTTTGACACCAACAACTCAAAAGCTCCATTTTTGCACATATGCTGGTTTGATTTAACAGCGACGATATGTGTAATTTATGGATGCATCAAGTACAGCGCCGCGGAGTAAAGTGAATTTTACAAAAACGGTGCTATACAAATTACCCAATTATTATTTTTATGAGAGGAAACTTTATAGCATGGTTTACCCACGGTAAAACGTTCTTGATACATTTTTAGGCGTGGCGTGATGAAATTAGCTAAAGTTACTTTGCGATGTAAACAAGAAACAACTAAAATAGAATGGAATATTCTTTTCTACATAAATATTATGAAATTAAATGTTATAATAAAGCATTTTGACGGGCGGAAATTCAAATTACAAACAACCGATTTACGTGGGAACAAAATATTGTCGTTTTTAAATTTGTTAACGTTTTAAAAATTTCTACCCAAAACGAAATGTTTTATTTTTAATTTAATATTTCATTATTTTAACTTAGAGGCAAGGCAAATTTTTATTTTTAATAATTACACAACTCACAAAAAAAACGTCAAAGTTTCCTCCAAAATAATGAAAAATTAATTTCACATCAATGATCACAATTTAAAATACATACACATAAATAAAATAGCACATATCTTTCTTTTTTAACCAATTTAATTTTTTTTTAAATCGTAATTTGGGTATGAATTTTAGCCATCAAAATTTTGTTGGTGTGAGTGTAAATTTCATGTAGCCAGTGTTTTACGTTCGAGAGTTTTGATAGGATGTGTAACTTTTAATCAGATTTTCTGTTCAATGTAATAAAAGAGGGTAGGGAGTACGTAATACTAGAGTGTGAAATACTCCTTTACTGGGATTGAAACTTTTACGCTATTGAAATAACACAAATGGCCATGATTTAATAGCATCATTGAATCAATCATTAAATTAAAACAAAGTGGGCCACTGTCGTCTGGCATTAATTGACAGAAGTGTTTTTTTTTGTGTTATTAAATTATTCAGTATTTTAATCAATTTTCATTGCAAAACGATTGTATTAGTCATTCGGAATTTCCGAATATTTATTTTCCTGTTAAATATAAACCTAAAAATAATAATAAATGATTAGGTATAATTTTTTTCGCATTTTATTGAATGTAATGATTTAAAAAAATCTGAATTGATTTCAACAATACTGGAATATATCAGTAATCGTAATCATACAACTAACTAACTAACCTCCACGCCGTTTCCCCGCAGGGGTAGGCAGAGAGGACGGACCGTCAAACAACTCGGTCTAGGCATTCACTGCTTGCCTCATTCACAATAATATATACTTTTCTTCTAATGATCAAAATTATGAAGACGATGTGAAGACAAATTGAAACTAAATACAAAAGTTTAAAAAAATTACTGGCCGCGTCAGAACAGGAAACCCTAGTGAAGATGTCTATAAAAACTACAGGCCGCCTGGGAAAAGGAAACCCTAGTGAGGACTGTGAAAACTACAGGCCGCCTCAAAACAGGAAACCCTAGTGAAGAGGACTGTTCATATAATATAACTTTTTAAAGATGTGATGAATTATCATTTTGATGATTTATCCCGTCACCGTTAAAACTACAGGCCGCCTCAGAATAGGAAATCCTAGTGAGGAGGTCTATGAAAACTACAGGCCGCCTCAGAACAGGAAACCCTAGTGAGGACTGTGAAAACTACAGGCCGCCTCAGAACAGGAATCCCTAGTGAGGAGGACTATAAAACTACAGGCCGCCTGGGAAAAGGAAACCCTAGTGAGGACTGTGAAAACTACAGGCCGCCTCAGAACTGGAAACCCTAGTGAAGAGGACTGTGAAAAAATGTATATACTTATATTATACTTTATACCTAAATCATGTACAAACTTTGCCACTGAAACTAATAAGAAATAGTGTGCCCGAACATTTGCTTACCCGATTCGGGATATGTGGTCAGGTAGCCAGGAATTTTGCACGTCATTTTAAAAAGGACAAGTTAAGCAGACTTTATTAAAATGTGAGTTGCTTGTGTACTTCCAGATTCATATATTGACAAATCACCGAAACGATAAGCCTAGACGGCGTGACCGACCTTCACGTCGTCTCCTGCGCTTGGCTCGTCTAGTAATTTGAATGTCTGTTGGAGTAGGTAAACGTTTTTTTATAGAATTACCACAAAAGGCCAAAGGTAGTTTAAAACGAATGATATCGACAATTAAAAGACTGGGAAGTGCATAGTTATTCGGATCTAGACACAAAAGTTAATAATTTATTATGAACGATTGTATTTTACCAGAGGATTTAGCTAACGTTAACACTATACAAATCCTTAGAAAATGCTATATAATCATATCGTCCTAATCAAAATGCTTTCTCGAGTAAGCATCTCTGATATAATGATTATTTCATCAATACATCATCGCAATATGTAGTTACCAGCAACATATTAATATCCGGAATCAGAATGTAGGAAGTGTCCAACCAGTTATGATGGCAGACACAGTGTTGGTGAAGTGAAAGTTTAGTGAATCAGCGTCACAAGTCGCAAGCGACAAGCCATTGGCCGCAGACCGAAGCTGACTACGATATGAATATTAATTGAAAACAGCTGACTCTAGAATATACTCTCTATTACAGTAAAACATTGATATCTGCCTGAGGGACCCGTATATTATCAATGAGGAATTAAATAATAATAACACACAAACAAAAAAACTATTTCCATAATGGTGGTTTATACAAAGATAATTATTTTAATTTTAATAAAATTATTATTATTTACTGCCATAAACCAAGGGATTATGCAGCGGATGACGGCACATTGATATCAATCTCGTCCGCAGTGGCGCAAAGGGTCGTGTCTGTGTAGATACGGTAGATCGTATGTGACGTTTATTACTATCAGTTGAAGTCCCCTGCTTTGCCCAGGCTTTGCGCAGAGTATCTCGAAATCTCGTGTAGACATTGACCTTTCTCGTCTTTAGAAGGTCAAGTGTGCCAAATTTCATCATCGGAATAAAACTGTAGATTTGCACCAAAAAAATCTGTGGTTCGACGGAAGTCACCTGCGACGTCTATATAAAATGTTTTTTTCGATCTTCCATGTTAATGCATTTAATGTTTCCACGTCGTATAGAAGAGTAAATTACAAAACATGCAAATTGAAAGAGGTGGGATTGGGCGCGAATTTGAATAATCTGAAAGTATGTTGCCTGTTGTATGCTGATGATGCGGTGCTGATTGCTAATAGTATGGATGATCTGCAGTCTCTCGTGTCTAGGATGAACGAAGTATGCATGAAGAATTTATTTATTTATTTATATATATATACGCCTAAAAAGGCTTTTACATAGAAGTGATACATGATGCAGTACAATAAGAGAATATGTATTATACAGGAGATATTGACAGTAAATAGATGTAATCCATTTTAAAGAAGGAAAAAAAATAACATAAAGTAAAAAAGAAATTACAACAACATTACATATAAAACAAATCATTAAAACTAATTTACCAAAGCTACTCTAATTTGTAGGATTCAACAAAGTGTTGATGTAGATTATGCTTAATTCTATATATGGAGTCAATAAATAAATCAATAACACCCCCATACTTGTTGCCCAGATCATGCATCCTATTGGTCAATGAGTGTGTCTGATAGTTGGTCGAGTATGTATTACAGAAGAATGTTATATTTTGCCTTGTATTCCTAGTCGGCACATGTAGTTTAATAGTGGCAAGGATGGCAGGACTATCAATTAAGTTGTTAATGACTCTGTGTAACACAACCAGGTCTGAAATAATTCTCCTGTCAGACAGTGTTATTAGACGCAATTGATTCATCAAACTGACATAATTAATGTAATCAATAGGAATTCCGAGCTTAAAATTTACGTACTTAAGAAATTTGTGCTGAACTCTTTCTATATTATTGGAGTGAACTTTATATAAAGGGGACCAAATAGGTGAATTATACTCCAATTGACTTCTGACTAATGAAGTATAGAGGGTTCTCATACAATCTATGGACTTAAAATCGGTTAAAGTTCTGCAAAGGAAGCCAAGCATCTTTAAAGCCTTATTAGTTATATAGTTGATGTGTTCAATGAATGACAAGTTTTCAACGAATATTACACCCAAGTCACGAATATGTGATACTGGTATTAATTTAATATTATTTAATGTATATTCATGTAATATATTATAACGAGTTTTGGAAAATCGTATTACTTGACATTTCTGAATGTTCAAAAATAAAGCATTTTGTTCACACCACTGATGAAGTTGTTCTAAATTACTCTGTAAAATTTGACAATCGGATACATTTCGTATTCTTTTATATATTTTTAAGTCGTCAGCAAATAGCAGAACTTCTACATCATTAAATTGGTCAACAATGTCATTGATGAATATTAAGAAAAATATTGGGCCGAGGTGGGACCCTTGAGGAACCCCACTTGTGGCCTCGAATATATAAGATTGTACAGAATTAATCTTAACACTAAGCACCCTATGGCTAAGATAACTAACAATCCGACTCAATAATTTACCTTTGATGCCCAACGATCGAAGTTTATAAATAAGTATGTGATGTCGAACCTTATCAAAAGCTTTACTAAAGTCAGTGTATATACTGTCCACTTGTTGTTTGAGACCCAGAGATTCAGATATGTAATTTTCATAAATCATTAAATTACTTAAGGTAGAGAGACCTGTAATGAAGCCATGTTGGTTAGGAACAATAATGTTGTTGATAGGTTTTACAATGATATCTAGGACTAATTTCTCAAAAACTTTCGGTAAAGCAGACATTATACAAATTGGTCTATAGTTTGATATATCGCTTTTATCTCCTTTTTATGAATAGGGGTTAAATAACTCTTTTTCCACTGAGCTGGAAAAGAACCAGAACTTAAAGAATTGTTAAAGAGTTTATAAAGAGGATAAATCAGACTACTAACACAGGTTTTGAAAAATATTGGAGGAATACCATCCGGTCCAGCAGATTTATTGCTATCTAATTCTTTTATGACTTTTTCTATAGATTCTTTTTTGATGAAACATTGGCTTAGATTTAATACCTCTTCCACTGAAATATCGGGAATCGTATTGACACGAATATCTGTGTCGTAAACACTTTTAAATGAATCAGCAAATAGATTAACTATACCTTCGATACTGTCGGCACATTTTTCTTTTAAGTACATGTTATTGGGAAATCCACAATCATTTTTTTGTTGACTTTTAGAAAAACTCCATAATTTTTTAACATTTTGGTGTACCTCTTTTTCAATTAGGCTTACATAATCACTATAGCATTTTATTGATAATTCTTTTCACTGCTTACGTAATTTAGTAAAAGTTATGTAATCATTAGGATTTCTGGTATGTTTATATATTCTATGGATATAATAGAAAATATGAAAGGAAATAAAATAATAGAAAATATGAAAGGAGGTTCGTCCCCCGGTTTTGATTCTATTACGACACACATGTTAAAAACTATGAAACCTCACTTAATAAAACCTATCACTCATTTAATAAACTTAAGTTTAACAAATGGAATTTTTCCAATGAACTACAAAACCACAATAATCTCACCTATTTACAAATCTGGAGATCCACATCAAGCAACGAATTATCGCCCAATATGTCTAATTTCTAATATAGGAAAGATCTTTGAAAAAATAGTTAAAAAACAATTGGTAAATTTTCTAGATAATAATAAAATATTACACAAAAACCAGTTTGGCTTTATAAAATCACTCAGCACACAAGATGCTATTGCTAACGTAACTTCATACATTTACGAATCACTAGATAAAAGTAAAAAATGTGCGGGTATATTTATTGACCTTAGAAAGGCATTCGATAGCATATCCCATGAGATGCTATTAAAAAAATTGAATAATATCGGCATAAAAGGCAACGCGATTAAATGGATCACCGACTACTTAAAAAACCGTCCTCAATTAGTAAAAATCAATGGTGTTAATAGTGATCAAGAGATTACAAGCTTTGGAATCCCCCAAGGTACAGTGCTTGGACCAATTCTATTTACTATATATGTAAACGATATTTTTTTTCAACCTTTACACGGTCAAATTACGTCATACGCCGATGATACAGTATTAATAATAAGTGATAAGACTTGGGAAAATGTAGAATTAAAGGCCACGGAAGACATCAACACGCTCAAGAATTTTTTCGACACTAATTTACTGTCACTTAATAATGAAAAGACATTTGTAATTCCATTTGCAATACATACAAATGATACTCCTAAAAATTTTAACATTGTCATACATAATAATACTAAAATTCACAGCCAAAACTATTGCAAATCAAACTGTACAGTACTAAAAACAACAAATAAAATTAAATATCTAGGAGTAATTATTGATAAAAATCTGAAATGGAAAGAACAAATAAGTCAAGTAGTAAACAAAATTAGAAAATTAATATATATATTTTTAAGAATTAGAAACTTTCTGTCGATAAAAAATCTATATTTAATTTACTATGCCTTAGTTCAATCCACTTTACAATACGCTATTATTAGTTGGGGATCCGCGTATAAATGTAACCTTCTTCCAATTGAAATTATACAAAGAACAATTATTAAAATTATATTAAAAAAATCCTTTGACTACCCAACAGAACGCCTGTTTGAAGAATTTCAAGTACCTACATTTAAAGACCTATATATTAAAAACTCATTAATCCAAATTATAAAAGAAAAAGATAAATATCAATTTTTAAATGAAAACAGAACGCGACTTAGACATGTTTTTCTATGCCCAAAACTAAATACGTCTTTTGCACAACATCATTATACTTACCAGGGAAGAACTTTTTTCAATCGTTTACCAGAAGAAATCAGAAGCATTAATGATAAAACCCGAATACTGCTCTCTGTCAAGAGACACTTTAAAAATATTCTGAAAAAAAAAAAACTACTGTCACTTAATTAATCTCACAAATATCCTTAGTTTTCCATAGCTTCCTTTCTTTTTAAAAATTTAATAAATAATATATTATCCTTCACTACTTTCCAAAGAAATATTACAGCAAACATACATTTATGTACAATGAATTATTTAAGTACTAACTAACAACAACATTTATGTACACTCCCCTTCCATACACAAGCAAATGCTTTCAATGGAAGAGTAGTAAAAAACCAATGATGTAAAATGAATTATGTCCCATGTAAAACATATTATTAAAAATAAAAAATAATTATAAAAAAAAAAAAAAAAAAATATGTTTTTTATAATTAATATGTTTTTTTAATTCCCTCGTAAACCATTTGGGATAGTTAGATGGTGTGAAGTTGACCCTAGGAACAAAGCGCTCTATCGAGATATTTAAAATTGAGTAAAATTGTTCTAATTGATTATTTAAATTATTTTCGTTGTCTAAAAATGACCAATCTACCGAGGTAAGGTACTCATTAATATTATGGTATTCGGCTTTGGAGAAATTATACGATGTGGTAGTTAGGTTTGGAGATCTTCCAGACATATTTGTTATGATAATATCTAATGGTGGATGGTGTTTATCTAGAGGCAATAATAATTCGTCAGATTTCTCAACCACTATTTTTGAATCACTTGAAAACACTAAATCTAACATTCGATTATTAGAATTAGACACATTGTTTGATTGAGTTAGTCCTAGGAATATGGACATATCACGAATTTCACTGGATTTAGCGCACTGTAATTCAACTTCGTTTGTGGCAGATCCGATGTCATCTTGGCTGGTCCAGTTCGGCAGATTATAATCACCAGCAATTATGAATTTTGCTTTCGGATATTTGAATTTCAGCATTTCTATGTCCTCATTGTGGTTTTTATATATTTGCAAATCCGATGCAGGTGGGATGTAGACACAACCTATAATAATTTTACTATAAGGTATGTTGAGCATTACAAAAGTGTGTTCAACATTTGTGTGCTTGACCGGTAGTCTACAGGATGAGATATTTTTAGACACACATAACATCACGCCTCCTCCGTTAGACTTTTTGCTCGAATTAGGACTTCGATCAAGGCGATAGATAGTATATTGATTTAGGCCTAATTCTGACGAGCCGATATCTGCATTTAACCATGCTTCAGTTAATAATAAAATGTCATATGAGAACGTGGGTGAATTCCTTTTAAGTTGTTGCAATTTCGTACGGATTCCTCGAACATTTTGATAATATCCATTTATTCTTAAGAGTGTGTTATGTTTGTTTATCAGTTTTTTGCGTGGCTTTTGATAATTTTAGGAATTCCATTAAAATGTTTGATTCGCAAATCAATTTCACCCTTTTCTTTTCTCTCCTCCATTTCCTTCCAGAGGTCAGTCAAATGTTCTCTTTGTTGGAGGGTCCTATCCGGTTTCATTTTTATTCCATTAGGCAAAGTATTTTTATTAAAGAGAATAAGTTTTGCCAGCTTAGGGTCTTCAAATTCAACTTTAATGGGCCTGATTTTGTTTGAAATTTTTCTACCAAGCCTGTAAATTTTTACTTCTTCGGGTTTGAACTCGCTATTTATTTCACTAACGATAGTTAAAACTTTTTTTTTATCTTCCAAGATATTCTCCATGCTTGAGTTGGAACTAGACTCGGGAACGTTAAGTAAAATCACGTTCTTGGTGCGGATCTTGCGTTCCTCTATCTCTGCGAGCAAGTCACAAATTGGTGTTGTTTCTTGGGGTAATACTTTCTTTTCTATGATTTTTTCATTTTTTTTTTTTTTTTTACAGTAATACCGCACAAGAGTCCCAACTGCTCCCGTCTGGAGCCAGTGAGACTATGGCATCCCCAATTGGGGTATGTTGTGAGGCTGAGGGTATTGGGGAGGGGAGGGATATGGGGAAGAGGAAGGTGGGGAAGTACCTGGCTATTCAGATCTGGTCACCAAACACGGCTAAAGCCATTTCAAGCAACGTTTCAATTCTGAATCCTGGTCCTACACCAGGGCGATACTGAGAGTATCTTCCACTCTGGAACGTGCCGCAAATATACTATATATTATTTTAAATTAATTAATTGTGAAATAACACAAATTAATCAAATAAAATTTATTTGCGCACGCCGGGTTCGAACCCGCGACCTTCGGATCTGTAGTCAAAAGCGTATACCACTAGACCACGCCGGCCGTCAAACTTTCATAACTTTCCCCTCCAGGACTCCTACATTTACTCCTAGGTCCTGCATGGTACCAGAGAGGTTAGATAGTTTGGTGAGTATTTTTGCCATTTGATCTTTAGTGATTTTTAAAGAGGGATCGGTAATGACACTATGCATGCCAGTAATCTCTTCCTTGGCTTTATTTAGAAGAGAAATTGCTTCATTCGTATTCATTTTGAAAGCGATATTCGGCGGAATTTGGCAATATAATTATTAAGAAGAAACAGATTCACTGCACACAGAAGTTTAAATAATAGTTTTAATTATTGGCTTGTTTGCAAACACTATTTATTTGTTAGTATATATTTTTATTTATTTGGTTTTATAGATTTTGATATATTTTAGCTCAATACTTGTTAAAAAAACATTAATTATTGAGAGCAAAACAAAAACTCGACAACTGTCATTAACATGTTATTGTTACCAAATGAGTTAATGATGAATGTAAGTAAGTCTAAAGTAATGGTGTTTGAAAGAGAGAGTACGAACACATTGTGCAATAAAGCTGTGAATGAGGAATACTTGGAGGAGATGGATGAGTTTGCGTATTTAGGAAGCATGTGTACGAGAGATGGGAAGGCTGACAGAGATGTTGAAAGAAGAGTAAATGCAGGTAAATCCATTAATGGAGGACTGAACGCAGTTGGCGCAATTGTCCAAAGAAGCGAAGTTAGCAGTCCACAATGGAGTGCTGGTACCTACCCAGATGTATGGAAGTGAGACATAGAACTGGCAAAGAAAGGATGAAAGTAGATTGAATGCTGTTGAAATGAGATCCCTGAGGCGTATGTGTGTTAAAACCATGTATGATCGTGTGAGGAATGTGGAGATCCTCAAAGAGTGCAAGGCTGATGTAAGCGTAATGAGTAAGATCAAGAAAGGGACGCTTAGATGGTTTGGGCATGTAGAGTGTAAGGAAAATATACGATGCAAATGTGAATAGTAGCACAAGTCGGGGACGAGCGAGGAAGACATGGCACGACCAAGTGAATCAGATACTCGAGTCGGGCCATGTCAAGAGTCAGAACAATAGAAGAGTATGTATGAGACGATGTATGAATGTGAATGAGGCAAGGAGTGTGTGCCAAGACCGAGTTGTTTGGCGGTCCGTCCTCTCTGCCTACCCCTGCGGGGAAACAGCGCGATGGTTAGTTAGTTAGTTAAAACCAACCACTTTGTATTTTAGACAGTTTCTAATCCTTCTAATAACAGTTCGTTTTCCTGAATTTTCTTTGGAAATTCTCCTATCCCATCCTTTTTGGAATATTTATCAAGGTGCGTGATGAAAATAACTGTGAAACCTGTTTAAAATTGCCGCAATGAAAGCACTTTAATGATAATTAACTATAGTGTTACAATGTGCTTTCATTCTTTGGAAAACCCGTGACATGTAATATTAACCGCACCCAATACAAACTAATTAATTATAAATACCCTCTCGACCGGGCCTAAATTACATTGAAAATATTCAGCTCATTTTTGCGATAATTATGGGTAGGAAAAAACAAAGCAGGTTATTTATGATTATTCTAAACAGAATAGTATTTTATGTTAATTTTTAGTGACAATTTTCGAATATTGAATGCCTTTGGGTATACAGCATTCTGAAATAAAATCATTTATAATTTAATAAAAATTGTACATTTTTTATATTACTCATAATGTTTATATTTTAAAATATCTACGTATTTTAAGAACTCTAAAATAATTCAATCAGCGGTTTTCTGACAACTGATTCAAGGTAGCAAGCACTATCTCAAGGATGGAAAAAGAAAGGCGGAAAAATAATTGATTACTTTGAATCTTTTTTTGATGTTCTCAAAACAGATTTACATACAAAGTGCATGTTTACGAGTCAGTAAAAACATAAATATATATATGGTGTGTATTTTTTTTAAATATGTAGTCATTACAATATGATGGTGCGTCCATCACTGTTCTCAACAAGAATGGTTTATTTCAACAGCCCGAGGTCAACTTAATCGAGGTCCCTTGCAGTAGTACAGGGTATCGATTCTCCAATCCAGGCCGCTCGCTATCGCCGTTGAAAGTACATACATTGGTCGACATTCTTACTCTTGAGTATCGTCATTCCACATGAACAACGAGTGGGTCGAACCACTCGCTCTTCGAGTGGAATGACTTCGTCGAGAATAGAGTCCCTGCTAAAAGTACCGTGGGAGATACCGTCCACTTTGTTATGCTCCGAAAGCGAGAACTTATGCCCATCAGAACGCGCTAATCAACAGAAATTTACCATTAATAGTTTCAACGTCACTTACAATCAGTTGATATTAGCAACAAAATTTGACGCATGTCACAAAATAGTAAAACTACTACCATTTATCCGTTTTATACTACTGCCTTGGTCTTTCAAATCAACTTTTTCAAGTTGCACAAACGTAACATAACCTAATGTCACCTCTTGCATGTTAGTACTCTTTAGAGTTGTTTTAAATATTCAATATACACATGTTATGTACTTACTTCTACTATTTGTTATTACTGCTCCTTGTTTAAAAATATTTTTAAACAATTTCTCATTATCTATATGTGTTATAAATTAGTAATCTTCCCTGTTATATATTTATGTACAACAGTTTTATGGAGACTACGGAAAAAATTAAGGAATTGTACCATTGACAACAAAAACAAATCCATGGGGAAAAAGACAAGCTTATCGTCATCACAATCACATTACAAAAGCTTTAGTCAAGTACTTACTGTGTGCAAGCTAATTCTCCCTACAACATTACAAAATTGCTACAATGGAGGAAACATTGAACATGGAGGCTTAATCTCTTTTACAGTAACCATTTGGTTTATATCTACTAGCATTCCAGTCAATTATAATAACTGTTATGGAAGATACCGAGCAACTGGTAGCTATATCAACATAAAATATTATTATCTATCTCGGTTTTGTGTTTATCACAAACATTATTGTGTAGCTCGGAAGAAAGCGAAGCAAATAAGGACGTACCCCTGATCTAGTTGCATTGTTAAAACTAATATAATTTTCGTTAGTTTTATAATAATGAATAATGTTCCACTATTTGATGTATAATAATTTGATGCTAAATACTTATTTATAAAAAAATACACATAATGCATGTTCGTCATAAGTTGAGGCCATATTTATTTCTATAAATTACACCAATATCAAAAACAGTGCTAAAGTGATTGCATATACAATATATATTTTTTATAACTATTTCATATGAGCAATAATCACTTCATTTTATGATTTTATATCCATTATTGTGTTTTTTTTATTGAAATCACAAGGAAAAGGTAAAAATTAATAATATATTACGTAACATTCTTAATTAACTAATTTTATTTTAATGTATTTCTTTGTGTTTGCATTTTAATAATAATACAGTGTTTTCCAATAAGTGGTGTTATTTTGAATAGCCCGCTATTTCGGTAGATGTTACTTTTGAAGCTGTCATTTTTTGACATTTGACAAGTAAAAACTACGCCATTAAAAAAAAATGGAACGATACATGCTTCAACAACGCATTGAAATTATTAAAATTCACTTAAGTGAATAATTTAATTTGGTGCGGTTTATGGTCCGGCGGAGTCATTGGACCTTACTTTTTCGAAAATGAGGCTGGAGCAACAGTTACGATGAATGGATTGCGCTATCGAGAGATGATTAATGATTTTTTTATGGCCGGAATTGGATGGTATTGATCTGGACAACGTTTAATTTCAACAAGACGGCGCTACGTGCCACACAAGCAACGAAACCATTGATCTTTTACGATTGAATATCAAAATAACAGCTCTTATTGGAAAACCCTGTACATTGTTTTACTACCGAAAATGGAAAATTTTGTTTACTTTCATTTTAACTTCGCTCAATATAATTCAATTTCTATGTTTCACATCTGCCAGGAGTATATAAGTTTGTATGTTCTCCAAAGTAAATACTCGATAGTTCAGTAGCCTTATTTTTGCTAAAGTGTGATAATTTTTGCTATCGAAACAAAAATATTTTGGCCATATTGATGACAGGATGGTTGCGGTATTGATAACGAATGTTAGCATAAAAAAATACTTTTCCCGGTCCTACCACATGTTCCCAGAAAAGTTGACGATAAGGACAATTGTACTAAAGTAGGTACAATGATTTCATTGTTTGACCAAATAACTCCTACAAACATAATAACTTTACAACTCCACATGTTTTGGGTTCACTGTACATTTGGGTGGGCCTCCAAAACTATTTTCATACTTGGATAAAAAAAAATTGAAATCCCATAGAAATCTAAATTGGTAGTCTCTCCTATCAGGAAAAGTGGAACAAACCAAGTTGCGAGGAGCGGGGAGGCAGCGTGACCGTATCCCTTTCCGTGGTTTGTGAATAAATGAATCTAACAGTATACTCGCAACTCGCATTGTAAAATCACTATTTGGTTCGCGAAAATAAAACCTGCTTATGAATTTAAAAATGACTGCCTAAAAACTTAATTCCAAATCCCAAATCGGGTAAACAAGTGCTTGTTTCCAAAATTGAAAGCATATTTTGTTACACTCTTTAATAAGACACTTTTTGCTATGCTAGGTGATTTGGTTAAAAACAAAAATTTAGATTCTGCGCAGAAAAGTCCCACAAAGAACTGCGCTGCAAACCTTACTTAAGCGAAATTTTTTTTCAGCGCAGGGTCTGGTTATTTCAATGTGCGCTCTTCGGCGGACAAGCTACGATTAATATCGTAGTTTATTCAAAGCATCCATAACGTTAACTAACTAACCATTACGCCGCAGGGGTAGGCAGAGAGGACGGACTCGGTCTGGACATTCATACATCGTCTCATACATACTCTTACATACTCTTCTATAATTCTGACATAACGTTAACGGAACAAAATAAATATATCACTACCGGTAATTTTTTTTGTTATTAATTACGTTAGACTTATTATTGTATCTCTCTGGATTGTATTATTTTTCTGTATGTAATTATAATTTGTTAATAAGCCCTGAGGAAGTAAGAGCTAAGCAAAGCCCCGTCGGCTGTCTATATAAAATTAAATTCAATGTTTTACATTTTAAGTATATCTAATAAATGTCAATCTCAATTTGTTTCAGCTTCCTTCCTAAAAATAAAAAAAATTGCGTTTACAAAATTCATCAATTATTTTCGAATAATTCATGTAATTATCCCATATTCAAGTTTCTGTATTAGACCACAAGTGCGTGCTATTGAATATGAAAAGTTAAAATGATATGATAAGTAACAACCTAAATAGAAATCGCCACTTCTCATACTCCTGCGAGTAAGTTAATTCCAAAAATTGACATGCAATAACGGCCCACCCTATTGTATGTTATACACTATTATTAGTTCTTGGGTAACTGAAGGGGGCGTTTTAACATGTGCCACTCTACTGTTCTCTTTCAAACATTTATTCACTGTTTACAGTACAACATCGATGAAGTTATATCAAATTATTAACTGGGTAATGTTAGGAATTTCGTTTATCAACAAAATGTACGATCTACGTGGGTATTACAAGTACAGAACATCGTACTCGATACATAAAAACAGTACCTGTCCATAGGTAGCGCAGTTCCATAACCCAAACTACACACATTTAGATTATAAGTATATATGTATATGTACACTGCCGAAAGTGATGTCCTTGCCAAACGTCACTGAGAAACAGCTTTTTGTCTCTTATTGTTATTAGCAAGAAAGGGACAACCAATGTACCTTTACCATCACTGAATAGAAAATGTAAACACCTTCAAATAGAAATGCTTTCCATGAAGACAGATTTGAATGGAAATCAATGTCGCTACTGACTTACAACTTTTCGACTATCATATCGAGACAGTCAATCAACATTTCGTGATCTGTCTCTCTTACACTTGCCATTGCATTTGATTTTGAATTTTGTACTGAATACCAATTTATTAAATAAAAGGATCTCTTAGACTTTTAGCCCAATGGCATTTACTGTGTTCTCCTTTATTCTATGTAAACGATCATCGAAAAATATTCTAAAATGTTACATTATTTTACTATTATTTAAAAAATATTTATTTTCATTTGCAATAGATTTTTCTTTTCTGAAGTCGAATAACAAGTTTGTAACGTTATGTATGGAGTATTGCATCTGTGGGAGTATGTACTAGGTTCGACTCATCTTTGGTTGCGATACATATAATAGGTTTAACAGATCCAGTAGACTGCCATAGGTCTATGTTAAATTATTGACATTCGATGTAATCGGTATAGCTATGTGAGATTGGGTGTGGTTTTCCTAATAAATTCTAATGTCACCACCTACGAAAAGTGACATATTGAGGAAAAGGTGGTTTTATTTTTTTGAAATCTCTAATTATTAATTATGAATAATTCCTTCATATGATTGACTCTAAATTGCTTTCTGATCATATTGAAAAAGTCTACTCTTCTGTATAACTGCTTTATTAACTCACCAGCTTTATTCGAAAGGATTGCATTTCGTTGCCCTGGGCCTCGATTCTCGACGAAGTCATTCCTCTCATCATTCATGGATGACTTTTGACTTTGCCGTATGTAAGTATGTACCTTCGACAAGACTTAAGAATAATAATGTCGACCAACTATGTACTTTCGACGGCTATTGCGAGCGGCCTGGATTGGAGAATCGATACCCTGAACGGAATTCCAGATCGAATACAATATTTTATATACAACATTTTTAAATCGTATTTTTACCATATAATGTTAAAACTTTTAATATCTACTTACTTCCTAATATACAACCATAAAATATATTAAAAACGAAAATCAACTGGTTGATTTTATATTCATCATTGAATATAAAATTGATTCACATGTTATTATTCCAAAATGAAAAAAAAAATAACAGAAAAATTTGCTTGAATTTACATTCGAACGTCTTCAATGACAACAGAATGGATTTGAATGATTTGGCAGATACAAGTAAGTATATGTATTTATTTTTTTTTAATTATTGTTTACGCAGAATTCATGGGAGGATTAACAATTAATAAAACTGAATACAGTTGTTTTTTTAATAAGAAAATTTGAAAAATGAATCAGCGCTACACAAAATTGTACAACGCCTTTTTTGTTCAAACATGTTATATGGTACATGGCTTGCTCGTAATAAGTCTGCATTTTGAAGGAGTATTGCGTATTACTGTGATTTTTTTTTCTATTTGCACTGAAAGTCTGAATATTCTGATGTTGCAATGAACAGAAAATCCTTGGATCTGTGGCCTATTCAAATAAAAACGTAACTAATTGATTTTTATATTCTGTAAATTTCGATTTTTTTTAAATGTTTGACCAAATTCACAGGAAATTAGATAAAATTAACCTTGCTTCGGAACACAGTCACACCTAAAAGGTACTTCTATCGGCTTGTCTCTTCAGTAGTTTTTAGGTTTGATGGACTCCAAAAATGGTTTTACCCTGACATTATCATGTCGTAAGGTAATTGAAAATACGTTTATGTAAATAAAGCATGCTTTCACGTTTTGTTACTGTATTACATGTTTTAGATGGTGACCGGGTATATAATCAAAATGACAATTCAACGCACCTACAAAAAGTAGTGTAAAGTCATGAAAAGTGATGAAACAAAAACTAGGTTAAATGGGTTACATATGTAACTATTACATATTACACTATTACTTATGTTTCATTACTTTTAATGACTCTATATTACTTTTTAAAGGTATGTTGCATTTTCATTTTGATGAAATATCAAGTAACCGTTTTAGATGGTTCATAATTTTTTCGGGTTACGTTTGATAGGTCGAATTTGTAAGATTATTTGAAAAAGTGAAATATTGAATTATACGGAATTTTAAGTGTTCCCGCGATTTCCTGCACATTTGTGAGGAATTATAGATACAGAAATGTACAGAATCGTCATTGACGTCATTGTAAAAAAAGATTGAAAGTTTTGTAGATAAATTATATTGGCTTCAGAGAAATCAATAATCTTACAATAGTGTAATTAATAAAACCAAAATATTTTAACAAAACGATTAAATTATGAAATTCAAAAAAATTGTTATTTTGTAAAATAGATAAAAATTCGAGGATCTTAATTGAAAGTTCGTTTATTAATAAACTTATTACAACACTTTTTTTATATTAACTCCACACAGGAGTCCCTGAAGAAAATAATTTCCTTCAGGGCCTATGTCATTTTTGGGGATGCTGTGTGGAGGGTCTTTTTGTGGAGAGGAAGGAGTGAACATGGGTCTTGAAGAGTCCCGTGTTGTAAGAGGGAGGAAACACAGAGGCCGGCAGTTCGTTCCACAGCCGAGCTGTTGAACTTAAGAACGAATCGTAGAAGCGACCCGTTCTCATGTGACAAATGTCAACCGTGTACAAATGTTGGGCGCGCGTTTGGCGTGTATCCCGACTACGCACCGGTGCCGAAGGGATCAATGACGCTAGTTCCTCAGAGCATCTCCCATTGTAATACCGATAGAACAAGGACAGCATACCTACCTGACGCCTGTGCTCTAAAGATTGCAGTCCGTTTGTTAAGATTGGGGAATCTATCAAACGGACCGCCCGTTTCTGCACAGAGTCAAGGGTTTTTTTCAGGTATTTAGGGGCTCCGGACCAGAGATGGCTGCCAAATTCGACAGTGATGCGATTTGTACAGGGTCAGCAGTTGTGTACTATTAAAGTATCTGCGAGCCCTGTACAGTACGTCCAGCTTCTGAAAGGCCAACTTTACTCTGGCTTCGATGGAGCCCCCGTACCTGAGCTGGTCACTTATAGTTACACCAAGCATATCAATGGAAGGCCTGTTCGGAAGATTGCTTCCGTTGAAGGAGACTAGATTATCATTTGGATCCCTTTTAGACGTAATCGGACAGGATTGGGTCTTTGAAACATTAAATTCGACGAGATTATTTTTACCCCAGGAGGAAATACTCTCGAGACAACCGTCCATTCTCTGCTTCAAAGCCCTCCGAGCCGTTGGAGTTTGTGTCACACTATGTCATTGCACAAATCAATTGGAAAAAAATTACGCTCAGCTTTCAGCCAATTCTCATATTTTAATTACCTAAGACGATATAATGTAATCGACAGTAATACGCAATGATCATTCTTCGTATAACCCGATTATGTGACTGTCAATATTTGACAAAGATAACATAAACATTCACAGGTAGCTCATAAGAAATCTGACTTGCGTAAGAAAGAGGTAGGATATTCTTAGCACATATGTAGGTAGGTACTTTTCATTCTCATCAATATTCAGCACGAATTTACTACTTATTTTTACTTTCTAAATAGCAAATTAGTATTAGAAAACACTATTAAAACAAAAGTGTATTTAAACGCGAATTTAGCAGTTTTACAAACCGGTTTCGCCCTTAATACTTACATTTAATTGAAACAAATAAAATATTTATTTAACAACAAAAAAAATAATAATAAAAAAAAAATAAAAAAAATGAAGTTAATTATTGAAGCTAAGCTCATGATGAAAATTACGTTACGTTCTGAAATAAGTTACAATGACACATAATTTCTAGACAGAAAAACCAATATGACATGACGTCAGAGGTCACCGCTTTTACAGCTTTATACAAACAGATTTCTTCCTTACCTATTTTTGGTTTTCTCTTATTTTTAAAGCAAGTATACTTATAACACGTGCCTCGCAAATAGTCTTAGATGGGAATACTATGTATTTTTCTACTGGTATTTCAATGAAAGGTGCTCAGAAAAACTGACGTCAATGGTTCCGTTCACACGACGCCCGCACAACACAATGTGCAGCTGTTGGTTTATTTATGCTCTGAACTATCAAATGAATAATTAATCGGTCCCAGATGTGACCGTTTCCTTTTCTGATTTTTCTGTTTCAGATTTTCGTTTAGAAATCACTAATATTATCTTCAATATTTGAATAATTAAGCAGTCAAAAGGGAAACATAAAGTGGATGAAGATGAAATCAATTAAAATAGTTTATGCGGACCTTTCCATCAATGTTCAAGTATTTATTAACTGGACCTCCTTGCTGGTTACGGTGCACAGACTGAGAGTGACACTAAAAAGGCATTCCTAATATCTATATAAATAAAAGGCAATGTGCGTGCCCTATTAACTAATGTACCGATTTCAATGAAAATTTGTTCTTATTAGTGCCAAAAGTGTTTAGAGATGTTTAAATGGTATAAGAAATCGGGGACACCTGAGGAATACATAACGCAATATCTCTGCACTGTAATGAGATACGAAGTCGAATTAAAGTCAATGTAAAACGTGGCAATATCAAATGAATGAAATACTTATTTGGGGTTAAATGTGGCGTACCTATGAGATGAACGAAGAAAGAGGTGTAAGAAAAATGTATAACGTATAAGTGCCTGGAAGATGAAGTTGGGTAAGTCCGAAAAATACATGGCACGATCAAGAGAAACAAACACTTAAAAAGTAAAATTTTCAATTATTTACGATAACATTACTTCGACCATAGACATATGAATATTAGTAGACCTGCCCTAAGTGATGAAAAGCGTATTATTCCCCACTCCCCATACCGGTTCCATTGGAGCCGGCTGTGCTCGCGTATGGCCTCAAGTGAATTTAGAAAACGTGACGTCATCATTCTTGTACGAACTAGCGTCGAGCTATGGTCGAGGCAGCATCGGTTCATTTTACGAAATAACACGGCAAAATGGTGGCTGTGCTATGAAAACTTGTAAAAATAGATGTGAAAAAGAGAATAAACTCAATTGTCGTATTACATTCCATATATAAGCATTATTTTACTTTATTTTAAGCATATTCACATCGTATAATATGGATCAGTTGTAGAAACATATACTATCACATCGAGATACGTCTGGACGCGAAACACAAAGCTGGTTGGTTGCTGGGAAGTAAATTATGAACATTTATAAAAGTGTCTTAACTAAATACGTTAACGAAATATTCGACTCTGAAAATAGAAGAAATTTATTTTGCCGAATTTGGACTTCGCAAATTTGTTCATAACGTGGCGAGTAATTTGCGCTCCCATGTAAAAATGTCTATTTATTCAAAAGCAGATTTTACTTTTAAGAACTAAATGGTGATATTATAATGCGAGATGCCTATTTACTGTCAGATTGATTTATTGACGAATCACAGTCAGCTTTCCTCTCTGCGTCCCGCAACTCTTGTTTTAACCCCTCGTCCGACTTCGACCTTTAAAATGCACCCATTTTTCAGGTACAGTAGAATTTACAACTTCAAAACTTAATTCCAAACCATTCATAACCCCGTGCAATATTTCGACACGAAATATTTTTTTTAGGTCGCATTCGGCAGCCCATAAAGAATTCGATTATAACTAACTTATAATTATTACAGGGCATTTTGACAAAATCGCTGAGGCGAAAATATTGTGCAAACCACAGTAAAACATGAATATTGCACTTTAATAAAAAGGTGGTACAAATTATTGTTTATCAAGTATGACGTCATTAAAATGTAGCACTATAAGAAGCTATAATAATCGTAAGTAGGTTACCTACCTGCAGACAGGTGACTCATGATAACTTAAATAACATCTCAACGATGACGTCATCTTTCTGAATATCTTACTCACCTGGGAGAAAAAGAATCGTGTTCCATAAGTAAGAACCAATCTGGTTTTTTTATAAATAATACCCAACCTAAAAATAGATATGGTGTTTTTGTTATTTTATTTTTTATTAAGAGATTTGAATACTAATCTTCCATAGAAGCGTTAGCTTGTGTTTGGAAGAGGAGTGCACAGTACATTATTGTAGTTATTTATAAGTAATTAATAAAATGATAGGTATTATGTGTACGTACATTACAGTTATAAAGTAAAAAAAATAGTTACATTATATGTTTGATAGATGTGATACAAGTGTAAGTAGTTAAAGTAGATAAGTAATGTACTTTATACAGAAAATGGGTGATATGGGTTTTTTTAAGAATAATTCATGTGGAAAGAGTGATTTAAAAAAAATATATTCGTACTAATGTTATGAAGCAGGGATTTGTATATCTGAACTATTAAAAACTCTCAAACGAATAATACTGGCGTCATGAAAATTGCAAGACTAATTTCATATTAGAATGTTTTTAGCTCAATTTAACTGTTTCACCAATGCCAGAAATTAAATAAATTTAAAACGTTTTTTCTCGTTTTGTTCCAGGGTGAGACCAAATCATTATCCCTGTTTGTTTGTTCAAACTACAGGGTTTTCCAATAAGAGGTGTTATTTTGAATAGCCCGCTATTTCGGTAGATGATACTTTTGAAGCTGTTATTTGTTGACATTTGACAAGTAGAAACTACGTCATTAATAAAAATGGAACAATACACGCTTCAACAACGCATTGAAATTATTAAAATTCACTTGAGTGATTCAAATGCAAATCATCTTGAGTGATGAGGCCCATTTCCACCTCGGTGGCTTGGTCAACAAGCAAAATTGTCGCATCTGGGGCTCGGAAAACCCAAGAGTTATTGTTGAAAAGCCTCTCTATCCTCAATGTGTGACTGTTTGGTACGGTTTATGCTCCGGCGCAGTCATTGGACCTTACTTTTTAGAAAATGAGGCTGGAGCAACAGTTACGGTGAATGGATTGCGCTATCGAGAGATGATTAATGATTTTTTATGGCCGGAATTAGATTGTTTTTATCTGGACAACGTTTACTTTTAACAAGACGGCGCTACGTGCTACACAAGCAACGAAACCATTGATCTTTTACGATTGAATATCAAAATAACACCTCTTATTGGAAAACCCTGTATTAACTCCCACCTATACTTAAAAAAAAGTTTTTTTCTCTTCTACGGAAGCGAAAACTTGAACGATATAAGTGATCTTTATCTTATCTCGGAATAACTTTAGGCCCTGTAGTAAACGTACAAAGATGACTTGAAAGAGAGATATGTAAATACGAATGTTAGAGGGAGCGCCCTAATATTAAAAATCGATAATAATTACGCGAAAATGGTGAAAATATTTAATAAAACACAACTCGTTTGAAATAGAGAAAAAATATGTATACAAATTCTTTAGATACCTTGTGAATTTTTTCATGTCAATAAAATATAAAATAACGGAACGAAACTTGATTTTAATAATTTTCGGAGCTTACTTTGTGTTTTTTTTTTATCGAGGGAATTTCATATAATTAACGTTTCGGCCTAACAAATGTACAGATATTATGTATATTTTTTAACTTAAAAAGTTAAAGAAGAACTTGTTGTAAAGCTGCGGAAATTAGGAATTCGGGGGCTTAACATAATAAACTAAACGGAACAGTAGATTGTTTCATTTCTGAAGTTATTTTAGGGAAACCATATCTTGTTTTCTGTTTTCCCAATCTATGGATAAAACAGATCAGCGTTAGCTTCGCCTAACACTTACGCAATAAGCACGTTTACCTATTATTAGTTTCAGAATCAAAATACATTTAGGAATGAGAACAAATCCGTGCGTATTTTATTTCAAATCAAATTGACTCTCATCCGTTCTTCTTAGAGCTTTTACTTGAACATTCAAATTTAATGTTTCACAATTTTTTGCGCCGAATGTAACAAGGTAAATTTGTTTTTAATTTTCCGCCGTTCCCATCTATAGGTTTATTGTTAATGAAAGAAAAAAAGACAAATGATTCGAATGATTTGAATAGTAATTTGGTCATGTCAGATGAGGCAAACCCTAAATTCAATTTTTTTTTTTTTTTAATTATGTAAACCTTATAATTTTCCTGGTCCTCGGTCCTAAATCTTAGAGGAATTGCACTCAGACGAGAGTTTAAAAAATATCTTTTCAGCTGATAAAACTCTTCAGTTTGCTAAAGTCATTTCTATGATGAGCTTTTGAACTTTGAAGTATATATTAAACTGTCAAAATATATGATATTATACTATATTTCATATCTTACAATATTGTTTAATGAAACGAATATCAATAAAAATCAGACGGTAATGACCTTCTTGCAAAGGGTCAAACTACATATATTCAACATTTTTTTATTAAATCTAATTCGTAGAAGAAGTCGGTTAATAAAACTAGAACTTAAATGACAATTGCACCAAAAAAAAATTACATAATTTTCGTTTCTGACTTCAATGATTTTTTTTGCGGAGCCTCTAATTTATAGGCGCTGCATTTATAAATATTTATAACTGGCATTAGATAATGTAATATATCGACAATGTGTATAGCAAGGTTAAATCAGATGGTTTGTGGTAAACACAATAAAAAATAATGTATTCATTTTCCGAGCCGTGGTTGACCCACCCTGCTTCTGATTATGCGCCGTAGTGTTGTGTTTTACGCGTCTAACTTTAAACGAGTCGAGTAGTCATAGTCAGTCGGCAATCAGCAAGTTAGCGAGTCAACCGTCTCTACTCAATATAATCCCAGTCCGTCTCCGTAGCTCGAACGTTATAAGTACAGTGCTGGGCATATCATGTACTCAGCACGTTGATAAAATTGTGCTAGTAGTGTTAGCGATATACGTACTAGTGCAATACGCCCACTTGTGTTATATTACAAAGCTTTATTTTATTGTACTATATTA